>CM055828.1:11877776-12174120 GCA_029582265.1 Zoroaster sp. YZ-2022 | reverse complement strand
TCTGTTCTTGATTATCACTACCCTGTTACTACTCGTACACACAAATTCAAATCACAACCGGCCTGTTACTCCAATGAAATTCATCTTGCGAGACGCAAACGTCGTATGCTCGAACGCAAATGGAAGAAGTCTGGCGATCCATGTGTGGACCACCCACCAACATAGGGGCTGGTTAGCTCAGTTGGTAGAGCACTCGTACGGTATTCGAGAGGTTGCGGGTTCGAGTCCGGCATCAGCCAGTTTTTCTTTGCTCGCTTCACGTTTATATATATATATATATATATATATATATATATATATATATATATATATATATATATATATATATATATATATATATATATATATATATATATATATATATATATATATATATATATATATATATATATATATATATATATATATATATATATATATATATATATATATATATATATATATATATATATATATATATATATATATATATATATATATATATATATATATATATATATATATATAACTATTTTATAAAGAGAATTAGCCGTTGCAAACTGCTTACCCACAGGAACACTGTGTTTGATACATATAAATATTACTTTTAAATGATCAGAGTTTTATTTCATTAAGCAATTTAAAGTTGTCATGCAATAAAATGCTAACATTTCAATAGGTAAACATAATAAACGGCTTTAAAATAATTTTAGAAGTGATGTTCTGTAATTTATTGCTTCCCTACCATTGTTTAAAAAGAAATAGACTGGTGCCCACCAATGTATAATAGTAATCTGCACAAGAAGCCTGGATGCCATTCTGTTTTGCAAAAACAACCTTCAGGGGGCATGTAGGCCTACATGTACATACGATTAACAATCTCACCTAATTTTTTTGCATTTTTTCCCTTGTTTTTTATAGGTTGTTCCATATTTTGAGGGGGGCATCTAAAAAAAATGGGTTAATACACCCCTCCCCACTGTGGTGAAGATCAATACACAGGACTAGTCTTGCGTCAAGACTATGTCACCTCGTCCCTTGTAGCCTACCCACTGCTCTCTCGCCCTGGAACTGGACGATTTCTATATTAACTATGGAGGTCGAAAAGTGGACATCTGCTTTTCAGCTTTCTAAATAATGAAAAAGCAGATTGAACGCGGCTGGTGCATTTTTCTACTTTTCTGCTTTTCTTCCACTTAAAAAGCAGATTGAACATTTTGTATGGAGGTCGAAAAGTGGACATCTGCTTTTTAGCTTTCTAAATAATGAAAAAGCAGATTGAACGTTGTTGGCTAGTGTATTTTTCTACTTTTCTGCTTTTCTTCCACCTAAAAAGTAGATTGAACATTTTGGTAACATCCATTTTTCTACTTTTCTGTTTTTCAGTTTCACGAAAAGCAGATTTTACTTTTTTACCTACACTAGCGGTCAAAAGTGAACATTTGCTTTTCTGGTTATATTTTGCTTTAAAAAATTGGTTATATTTCTGGTTATATGTTTGGTTATACATTTGCTTTTACATTATATAATGGACATGACGACAATATTGCAGACGTCGAAGTTATATATATTGAAGACGTAAGTTTCATATAAAGAACGCCAGCCGTAGTCTGGTACATTGTTTATACATGTTTGGTTACTAGACTGATCAGCTGTATCAGCAGCAGGCATTCTGGTATGAACGCATGGCTATGCTGATCACGTTTGCCATTAGAAGTTAGGTGTTTCAGTTTGTTCCAAAGGATTCTCTTGTAAAATGCTGAATTTCAGTGCGTGACCAACGTCTTGAGCGCCGTTTTTTGAGACGCACAAAATTGTGGTCATAAAAAAATTGTTGGTATATTGACTCACATCCAAACTGTTAAAGTTTATGGATTTTTGGTTTCCACAGACTACAGCTTCTTGACAGCATAAAATAAAATCACAGATGTTTATAACAAATTGAGATCATGCACCAGTACATCCCTTAATATTTGTATCTAGTAAAATCAGTGGTTGAACAACTTTTTCCACTTTCACAAGCGCTAACTTTCCAGTAAATCATACAATTTCACTATGATTTTTATTTTTGTAAGAAGCATGACTTAGATAAGTTTATGCAACCAGTAATACGCCATAGTTTTGTAAATTTTCCGAGAAATGCTAAGTCAAAGGTAAGTGCGTCGTTTCACGAGTGCGGCGAATTACGTACATGGACGATATACAATTGCTCAAATTTGTCAATACTTCGTGCGTGCAGCTTCCATGCATGACTGGAGCAGAGCGTCGACGTAGCACGAACATGGGCTCAATTTCCGGCCGGTACGAAATTTAGTGCTGAACCATATGGTGGGTTCGAGTCTTCGAGTAGCTTCCCCGGGTCGACTTGGGTCTGACTCTGGAGCGTTCGAGTAGGCCTGACGTCATTGCCGGAGCTTACCTGGGTCAGTCTCAAGTAACCTGCTCGCGAAGCTCTGTGACAACACTCTCCCAGCTTTCGGTGTTGATGTGGAAGCTCATCAGGGAGGCTTTCAGAGTGTCTTTGAACCTCTTCTTCTGCCCACCCTGGGATGGAGCTCACCGTAGAGGATCTTCTTTGGCAGCCGCTCCTCTGGCATACACACCACGTGGCCGGCCCATCTGAGTTGTGCCTTGCGAAGCTAGTGTGCACGCTGGTCATACCGGGCTGGGCAAGAACCTCAGTTTTGGGGACCCTGTCTTGCCACTTGATTTTCAGCAGTTTCCTCAGCAGCTCATTATGGATGGTAGAGAATACAGTGCCGTTGTGCCACTTGCCTTTTTTATACGTTCCTGATATTCAATTGTTATTATTTTTTATACAATCTAATTAGCAGTAGGAACAACAATTTATTGGCGTTTGACAAAAGCAATTAATACAATATTTCACCCGTGGGCATTAAAACAGATGGGAGGCGATCCGTGTCCCTCATCTATACGATCGAGCCGGGAACATGATGCGGTAATATCAGACGATCCCAAAATAATATAATAATAAGATAATAGTTTCTTGATAAGATAATAGTTCTTGCCTCAACTATCACTTTGTTTGATTTTAATTATTTTTTGTAATGGTTTGTTTTTCGGGTGGGCAGCAATTTTGTATTGTATTTGTTTATTTAATTTTTTTAATGTTTTTAATTTTACGCTCGACCGACACCCCCAATTTATAATCATCATTATTGTGGGTTTGACCACGGTTTGACCATAATGCTTAATTTGTTTTTTAAATACGATGAAATTATCTGCAATTTATCCCTTTTTTAGAAGAAAAAATGCTTAAAAGACTAAACTATGGTCGTCGCACCTGGGGATCAGAAATCAGCTGATAATTCCTCCATTTGCGTAATTATAAAATGTTCTGTTTATAATTTAACTAATTTCTTTTAAACATTCTCAGTAATTTTGCTATAATACGTAAAAAAACGTCCATTTTCTGACCGACCACCTTTCTCCTCCATTGACTTTGTGCACACTGGGAAACGTGTGCGTTTGTTTAGAACTTTTTTTTCCAAAACCCAACTCCTATAATTCATTGCGCACACAAACAACTCTATGGATAAGGCTTATATATAACTCTATGGGCTTATGGGTGCACCCCACTAAATAAACTCCCATAGTAAACAGTGCTAAACACAAAATATTCAAAAATCGTTAAAAAATACTTAAAAGTCCCACAGTTTTTAAAACCAAAAGAAAAAAGATTGATTGATATATAACCTTTTATTTTCTTCTCTATTTACTGTCTAAAGTCCAGGTTTCCAGGGAGTTATTCTCATCCCAATGAAAACCACCCTCTTCAGTAGTGAAAATGACCACACTGAAAAGGCCTTACGCTTGAAATCAAATTAGGACCACTTAGTCAGGGTATCTCTAACTGGATAGGAGATCGCGCCGATTGGCTGAAGCTCATTGTTCGCCATCTTTGTTTCCCCAAGATAGAAGGCGCATGCGTTAGTATATCCTAGTGTATTCAAAATACTCACAGTTGGAAGTCAAGGATCCCAGGTTATGATATTGGGCCATTTTTACACAATCCATCAAATGTATGGGCCTCAAATCTTTGTTTTTCAGAAAAATTTGAGGACATACACTTTATGATAAACAGCTCGGCGCATGAATTCCTCACTGGGGTGCACTGATCTCTATTATACCACTGATCTCTATTATACTAACTGGATAGGAGATCGCGCCGATTGGCTGAAGCTCATTGTTCGCCATCTTTGTTTCCCCAAGAAAGAAGGCGCATGCGTTAGTATATCCTAGTGTATTCAAAATACTCACAGTTGGAAGTCAAGGATCCCAGGTTATGATATTGGGCCATTTTTACACAATCCATCAAATGTATGGGCCTCAAATCTTTGTTTTTCAGAAAAATTTGAGGACATACACTTTATGATAAACAGCTCGGCGCATGAATTCCTCACTGGGGTGCACTGATCTCTATTATACCACTGATCTCTATTATACTAACTGGATAGGAGATCGCGCCGATTGGCTGAAGCTCATTGTTCGCCATCTTTGTTTCCCCAAGAAAGAAGGCGCATGCGTTAGTATATCCTAGTGTATTCAAAATACTCACAGTTGGAAGTCAAGGATCCCAGGTTATGATATTGGGCCATTTTTACACAATCCATCAAATGTATGGGCCTCAAATCTTTGTTTTTCAGAAAAATTTGAGGACATACACTTTATGATAAACAGCTCGGCGCATGAATTCCTCACTGGGGTGCACTGATCTCTATTATACCACTGATCTCTATTATACTAACTGGATAGGAGATCGCGCCGATTGGCTGAAGCTCATTGTTCGCCATCTTTGTTTCCCCAAGAAAGAAGGCGCATGCCTTAGTAGAGAGAGATCAGTCGCCAGACAAGGGACCAGTCTAAACCACTGATCTCTATTATCCCTAACTCCCTAGACAACAAAGGCAGTTGGAGGAATTTGAAGGATTTTTATTGTTCAGTAACAATGCTTAGGGAGTTAGGGTTAAAGAGACATATACATGTAGTTATATATAACTCTATGTATAGAGATCAGTGGTCTGAACGCGATAATAAGCCTTATTTGTGCGCGCAATGAATTATGGGAGTTGGGTTTTGGAAAAAAGTTGCCAAACACACACGTTTGTGCACAAAGTCAATGGAGGAGGAAGGTGGTCGGTTTTTTTATGTGCTACAGCATAATTATGGAGAAAATTATTAAAAAATCAGTTAAATTATAAACAGAACATTTTGCGTTTGTTTACAACTTTTTCCAAAACCCAACTCCATTGCGCGCACAATTCCGATAAGATTCACAGGAGGTCGAGTTGGCACAAGGGTCGAGTTGTCTTGTGGGTCGAGTTGTCACAAGGGTTGAGTTGTCTCTTGGGTCGATTTTTTTTAGGTCGAGTTGTTACAAGGGTCGAGTTGTTCGTGTCGAATTGTCGCAAAGGTCGAGTTGTCTTAACCCCATATTGAGGTACAGGTACATGTACATGTACATGTACATTCATTACAAATACGTTTAATTTTTTGAGAACTCGCACAATACACGCAATGTATAATGTACACGACTTACGAGTACGACAAACGTGTGCATGATTTAACGTTACAACTTACATGTATGTGTAATTTTTAACAATATTTTCCCGAACCCCAAGCAGCTTGTTCTTGTTCGGCACAATTGTCTAATACCCCGCAACTCCCCAGTCCGCAAGCCGCCGTAGGTCCGTCAGCGGCCCACCGGTGGCACCGCCAGCGGGCCGCCGTTGGCTGCAGCCGGCGGACCGCCGACACAAACGTCCGCCCGCTCGCCGGTGGCCCGCTGGAGGCAGCCGACAGAGATCCGCTGTCGGACCAATGGCGGACCATTGTCGAAACAATGTCACATTTCGACAACGGTCCGCCGTTGGCCCATCATCGGCCCTCCCTCGGCTGCCGGTGGCGGACCACCAGCGAGCGGGCAACGTTTTTGCTAGCGGTCCGCTAGGGAAGCCTTATGACGGTCCGTTGTTGGCCTACCATCGTCCCTCTGTCGGCTGCCGATGGTGGTCCACTGGCGAGCGGGCAACGTATTTGATAGCGGTCCGCTAGGGAAGCCTTCTGACGGTCCGTTGTTGGCCTACCATCGTCCCTCTGTCGGATGCCGATGGTGGTCCACTGGCGAGCGGGCAACGTATTTGATAGCGGTCCGCTAGGGAAGCCTTCTGACGGTCCGTTGTTGGCCTACCATCGTCCCTAAGTCGGCTGCCGATGGTGGTCCACTGGCGAGCGGGCGGGCGAACTTTTAAGTTTTCGGTCCGCTGGTAGGAACCTTTTGACGGTCCGCCGTTGGCCTACCATCGGCCTAACAGTAAGCCGAAATCGATTTTTTTAATTTTTTTATTTTATCGACGGTGGACCGATGGTGGGCCAACAACGAGCAGGCAGCCGTTTTGCCGGCGATCAACCGGTGGCGGGCAACATGCAGTATATAGAATGGCTGCCTGACGTTCTTGCCTCCATGCTTGAGCTGAGTTAAGCATGCTGGGCTGATGAAGGAAGGCCATAAAAGTCGCAGACGGACGGGTGCATAAGGACCAACCCTAGGTTAGCAGTCTGCAGGGGGCCGACGATGCGCCATTGACTTGCATGTGTTAAAATAATATAAATAAATCTATTTACTTATTAAACTGAGGACACACCACTGATTTGTTCACTGTGAATGACTGGGACAGCATTTATTTAATGAGGCAACAAAACGAAAAAATGACTTAAACATTACGAAATTACTAAATCAAAGTAAAGAACATAATGTTACCTTAAACATTAGGCTGCAATGAAATTACCCACAACTGTAATCATGTTTCTAAAGCACCACTTTTATATGACGCTTACATCAGCACCACATTATATAAACCAGTCACAATTGTTAAGTTTGTTTCCTCCATGTTCAGATGTTGCAAAATACATGGATGTGTACATTTTTGTACTTTTATTGAATACGCCCTAAGTAAGTTGTCCTCAGTGAGAAAACGTCGTACTGCGATTTTGCAACGACGTTGTCTCTCAGCGCTTAGTATTTTTATGATGTGCACATCCCGGCTGTTTTAAGCGTAATTTGAATGTTATTTTAGGAGATATAACATTATTGCAATGACAAAAACACTTTATAAAAGAATACATAATTGCATAGTAATAAAATGAATAATAAAATCATGCAGTGCGTAATACAATTAGAAACATTTTCAGGGCAATTATTAAGAGCTTGAGCACGGATACCTGCAACATTTTCCCCCGTAAAACAGACCATAATACATTTTTATGGGTGATCTTCACCCAACTGTTATAATTTGTTTAAAAAAACAACAACATTACAGTAGAACGCAGCAAAATCGAACATGGCAAGATCCAACAAGTACATTGGCAATTATTTGTTTGTAAATTAGAGTTAACATTCCTAACAAAGACCTGTCCATGTTATGTACGTAATTGCTAATTTATGTAAGACTTGCACCAGGAAGATTACTTTGCTTTTTCTTTTTAAACAACCCTCAAGGGTCAAGGAATGTAAATGAAATTATATTTTGGTAAATACATTCTACACTCTAAAAACTCCCGGGTCAGATTTGACCCAGAATGGGTCAAATCTGACCCATACTCGAGTTGAATATGACCCGACACTTTCCGGTCAGGATGACCCGAAAAGTTGGGTCAGATTATTTGACCCGGAAACGGGTCAAATAATCTGACCCAACTTTACGGGTCAGAATGACCCGAAAGGGTCGGGTCATATCCAACCCGGACTAACGGGTCAGATTAATGTTGACCCGGATTCGGTCTAATGAGATAAGCATGTCTTCCATGTGTTAACCCTCCTATGCCCATGCTGAAATTTGGCCCAGTCAGCACGGCACTCACAGACACTCACTTGAGTATTTTGGTTGTATTTCCAATTGGTAGGTCAAACCACAGAGTCACACAGAGCTGTGTATGTACTGTCAAGTGGTTTTGGTTTGACCTTTGTGCACTGCACAAATTTTGAGTGTCTTTGGGTTTGACCTCTATCACAGCCACATGTGCTTGCATGTATTTGAGTGCACTGCACAAAGTCAATGGGTTAAGAGAGATACAAATTTTGAGTGTCTTTGAGTGTTAAACCTATAGGAGGGTTAAGAAGCCTTATCTATGGCAAACAATCAAATAAAACAAATTTCTTGTTTTTTATGTAACATTCAGCTGAAACTGTTAATTTCTATAGTAAATTGCCATAAATATGTGCATCTTTTTATAAGGAACACATGCTTACCTTGTTAGGACGGCCTAGGAGACAACACAATGTAATTTGAAAGGATAACTGTAAAATGAAAAGAAACAAACAATAATGAAATGATCTTCCGATTGTTATATGTATTTATTTCTCTTTAACTGTTTAAAATACATGTTCATAAATAGTCATTTTAAAGTTATTGTTTAAAGGTGGCAATATCGTCACGATCAACAGGACATGGAATCTGAGTTCAAGTTCTAGATTAACTCAGTGACTGAAAATAATACTCACATGATAAGGTCATATTCGCGTTGCTGATGCATAAATGAGCCAGTAATTTTCAGACAGTGTTCATCTTTAACTAGGATACCGATTCCATGCCGTGTAGAAAGTCTGCTCTGATCGTGACAATACTGTCCCTTTAATATCTTTACACCAATTTGTGTTTATGGAATTGATGGTCAGTACTTAGGTTGAACTATCCCAATGCTCGCATAAAAATAAATATGAACGCAATAAAGACTGGGGGATGTTTACTAATGTTTACATGCCCCAACTCCCAGGGATTCAGTCAGCAATATCCATTTTACTAGATCACCCAACAGATATTAACTACACACTTGTGGGGATTTTTGGGTCCAGTCAAAAAACAATTCCTCAGTACTATCATTGTTCTAACATGTTAAAAAATACACTGAATAACCTAGATGTGTCTTAAGGTCATGAAAAAAACAATTCCCATGAAGGTGCAGACTGCCACAGATAGGATAGGTCCATATAAATTAATTTAGGTAAAACTTGTAGCTTTGCATGGTGAGGATGATAATTAAGACTAATTGCGGTGACACCATGTGGAATCTCAATTGAGTAGTAATTAGTTCAGAAAAGAACTGGAGGTACAACTGACGTTTCGATCAGTATGCTCTGATCGTCCTCAATTAGTCTTACTTATAAATTAATTTGAAACATACGTTAACTCCTTTGAAGAAAAGATCAACCTCCACACCTGGCCATTGGATTACAAAGTTATACAGACTCTGACACACCTCGTAGCAGTAGCACAAGTGGCTGTTTGTGTGACACATTTGTATGACAAGGGTTCACTGGTTCCAATCTGGAGTAAAAAGGGTGGAAAATTTATTTTAAAAGTGTGAAGGTTTAATACTTGTGTCTAGTTACGATATGATGGGCTGTATATAACAACATGTACAATTTTACTAAATAAGATACATGTATATTCAATATATTCCGATACCGATGTATATAATGTTGAAGTTTTTCTAGAAATTGAAATTCCTAAATTGTTAATCATAATTATGATTCTGCTAATACAATCTCAGCTTAGATGGTGATGATACATGCCTAAGAATTCACAAGGCTTACAAAATGATGGCTAATTAATCACTTATTCAATGTAAAAAGAAACAAACATTTTAAGCTTTCTCAATGCATGTTAGGAATTGAATGACAACACATCTTTTACAAATTTGGTGCACCATGAGGCCTATGCCTGTGTACTTCAAATGATTTGCATGCTACGGGATTTGTCACCAAATTCCCAAAATGCACATCCTTACCGGTCAATAAATGACTTGGTGGCATCCTGTAGTGGCATGACGATAGAGTTGCCTTTTGCCCTTCACCCGCCTTAACTCTGATGGTGAAAATGGAAGGAACAAGGTTGCCCTCACTGCAAACTCACAGTCTGGACTATCTGTGGACAGTAAAATAATTGAATAAGAAATATTTTCAGTGACGAATGAATGACTTTTAAAAATTGACTATTTTAAATATTTTAGCCACACAAATGGAAGTCTCCAATTTTGTAAACATTTTTTGTGTTCAAGTCATTTTAATATTGAGGCGGAAAAGTATTACAATAAGTCCACATTTATTATGACTCTAATTAAACAAGAGAAACTTGTGTTCATATTGGTTATTTTATACATTCGGGAGTATTTTGTGTTTTACAAATTATTTACGGGTAGCAGGGTATCTGGTTCCTGAAATATAAACCAAAAACACACCTAGCCTTAAGTAATATTAGTTTTCCACACTTAATCTGCCCATGTTCATGTTTTTCCATTTCTCTTTTTTTCTGGGGGGGGGGGGGGCATGGATTAATAAACAATTTATAAATAATTGTTTGAGTGCAGAAAAACTTACATGATGTTCATCATCCTGACCCTTAAGTAGTGTAAATTGTAGATGGTTGACCATGATGTCATAGCAAGCATGATCAACCGTTGATCTGAAATATAAACATATCATGTACAGTGTATAAACAAAATTACATGTTTTCAAAGAGGGATGAAGAATAATGGGTCATGCTAACAAAACACACATAAGTTAGCAACCCCTCATGTTATTATCAGGATGATAGATTGATTTAACTTCAGAAAAAATTATGCAACTTCAGAAAAATGCGTTATAGAATAGAATACATGTGACCTCTTCCTTCCTCCATGATGTGACATTTTCATTATCTCAGTCAAGGGGCCGGGTGATTGTTTCAGGCCTACTTTAGCTTGCTTAGTAAGAAAAGTGCCAGACTCCAGAGTCCAGTACAGCAACCACCACACAAGTCACAAGACCGACACAAAATACTGACACCGAGTACTATACTAGTATTAGCCAAGTTTCCTATAACGTTAGTAGTACTGTAACGTGTGTGTGTGTGTTTTGTTAATAAAACAGCGAACATATAATCATGTCCACATATCATGAAGACATGATGACCCCTCCATCCATTGTACAGAACAATGACAAAATGGGTTGCATCAACCACACTGCACACATACACATTTACATGGCCACACACCATGACCTGCATGCTGCACACACTATGTTAACGTTAAAATGGTTTTGTATAGTCATTATCTGTATACTTAATACTATAAAACGAACATACATGTATAATTAAATGTGAAAGTTTACATACCTTCAAATGAAACAAAGTAATGAAGACCCCTTCCATTAATTGTGAAATGATTCTCCAACGATCATTGGGACGAAAACGACATCGTATCGTAGTTAAAAATGGCGGTTGGAAAATGTGACCTGCGCGCGCGCGTGACGTTTTCTTTTCGTCCAATCAAAATGGCTGATTTGCTGACATGACGTCAACAATATCTTTAAGTGTGGTTCCTGATTCATGTCAAATAATTAATATTAATCTTCGGATTGATAATTCGAATCAGTAGTATGAAATTTTAACGGAGTGTTATTTTATGAATTAGTGGTTCGGTTAGAATATCTAGCCTCATACCAAGCGCTGATTTGTCAAAGTAGGCCTACATCCTGTAGCATTTTCGCAAAATAATTTTGCGTGCAAAATACTGAAAACATGCACATTGGAATACTACCGATAAAAATAGGGGTTATCTAGTGTTGCAGTAAAAACACGCATTGATTATAGTTCGCTAGGTCTCGCTGACGGTCCACTGTCTATTTTTGAGCGGCCGGCCTCGGTAGGCATGCCGCCCGATTATAGCTAGTGATCCACTGTCTGTCTTGGAGTGGCAGCCCGCTGACGGTCAACTGTCTATTTTTGAGCGGCTGGCCTCGGTAGGCATGCCGCCCGATTACAGCTAGTGGTCCACTGTCTGTCTTGGAGTGGCAGCCCGCTGACGGTAAGCCCGGCTAGGTCTCGCTGACGGTCCACTGTCTATTTTGGAGCGGCTGGCCTCGGTAGGCATGCCGCCCGATTACAGCTAGTCCACTGCCTGTCTTGGAGTGGCAGCCCGCTGACGGTAAGCCGCTAGGTCTCGCTGACGGTCCACTGTCTATTTTGGAGCGGCTGGCCTCGGTAGGCATTCCGCCCGATTACAGCTAGTGGTCCACTGCCTGTCTTGGAGTGGCAGCCCGCTGACGGTAATTAAAGCCGCTAGGTCTCGGTGACGGTCAACTGTCTATTTTGGAGCGGCTGGCCTCATTAGGCATGCCGCCCGATTACAGCTAGTGGTCCACTGTCTGTCTTGGAGTGGCAGCCCGCTGACGGCCGCCAGGTCTCGGTGATGGTCCACTGTCTATTTTGGAGCGGCAGGCCTCGGTAGGGATGCCTCCCGATTACAGCTAGTGGTCCACTGTCTGTCTTGGAGTGGCAGCCCCGCAGACGGTAAGCCGCCAGGTCTCGCTGACGGTCCACTGTCTATTTTGGAGCGGCTGGCCTCGGTAGGCATGCCGCCCGATTACAGCTAGTGGTCCACTGTCTGTCTTGGTGTGGCAGCCCGCTGGCGGTAAGCCGCTAGGTCTCGGTGACGGTCAACTGTCTATTTTGGAGCGGCAGGCCTCGGTAGGCATGCCGCCCGATTACAGCTAGTGGTCCACTGTCTGTCTTGGAGTGGCAGCCCGCTGACGGTAAGCCGCCAGGTCTCGCTGACGGTCCACTGTTCATTTTTGAGCGGCTGGCCTCGGTAGGCATGCCGCCCGATTACAGCTAGTGGTCCACTGCCTGTCTTGGAGTGGCAGCCCGCTGACGGTAAGCCGCAAGGTCACGATCACGGACCGCTGTCGATTTTGGAGCGGCTGGCCTCGGTAGGCATGCCGCCCGATTACAGCTAGTGGTCCACTGCCTGTCTTGGAGTGGCAGCCCGCTGACGGTAAGCCGCCAGGTCTCGCTGACGGTCCACTGTCTATTTTGGAGCGGCTGGCCTCGGTAGGCATGCCGCCCGATTACAGCTAGTGGTCCACTGTCTGTCTTGGAGTGGCAGCCCGCTGACGGTAAGCCGCTAGGTCTCGCTGACGGTCCACTGTCTATTTTTGAGCGGCTGGCCTCGGTAGGCATGCCGCCCGATTACAGCTAGTGGTCCACTGCCTGTCTTGGAGTGGCAGCCCGCTGACGGTAAGCCGCTAGGTCTCGCTGACGGTCCACTGTCTATTTTTGAGCGGCTGGCCTCGGTAGGCATGCCGCCCGATTACAGCTAGTGGTCCACTGCCTGTCTTGGAGTGGCAGCCCGCTGACGGTAAGCCGCTAGGTCTCGCTGACGGTCCACTGTCTATTTTTGAGCGGCTGGCCTCGGTAGGCATGCCGCCCGATTACAGCTAGTGGTCCACTGCCTGTCTTGGAGTGGCAGCCCGCTGACGGTAAGCCGCTAGGTCTCGCTGACGGTCCACTGTCTATTTTGGAGTGGCAGGCCTCGGTAGGCATGCCGCCCGATTACAGCTAGTGGTCCACTGTCTGTCTTGGAGTGGCAGCCCGCTGACGGTAAGCCGCTAGGTCTCGCTGACGGTCCACTGTCTATTTTTGAGCGGCTGGCCTCGGTAGGCATGCCGCCCGATTACAGCTAGTGGTCCACTGTCTGTCTTGGAGTGGCAGCCCGCTGACGGTAAGCCGCTAGGTCTCGCTGACGGTCCACTGTCTATTTTTGAGCGGCTGGCCTCGGTAGGCATGCCGCCCGATTACAGCTAGTGGTCCACTGCCTGTCTTGGAGTGGCAGCCCGCTGACGGTAAGCCGCTAGGTCTCGCTGACGGTCCACTGTCTATTTTGGAGCGGCTGGTCTCGGTAGGCATGCCGCCAGATTACAGCTAGTGGTCCACTGTCTGTCTTGGAGTGGCAGCCCGCTGACGGTAAGCCGCCAGGTCTCGGTGACGGTCCACTGTCTATTTTGGAGCGGCAGGCCTCGGTAGGCATGCCGCCCGATTACAGCTAGTGGTCCACTGTCTGTCTTGGAGTGGCAGCCCCGCTGACGATAAGCCGCTAGGTCTCGCTGACGGTCCACTGTCTATTTTGGAGCGGCTGGCCGCTGAACATACGCCACTTGGCTACCACTGGTGGACCATCGTGGATTTCAAGTCGGCGTGCCGATGCCACCAGGCCGCGCTTCAACCACCGTCAACCACCGGCGGACCTACGGCGGCTTGCGGACTGGGTCACACAGTCCTTTTGTAGCCACGGCTACTGCTACAAATACTACGTCACGCATGATCGGCTTTGTGTACTGTACTGCTGCGCTACTTGTTGTTCACAGCCAGCCTCTCGAACGATGAACGACCCATAGGCGTTGTGTATTCATCCACGTCACACTTCGAGGTCGTGTAAGAACATTGGGGTCCGTTCAGTGCGTTGATTTTTTTCACTGCTAAACCATAGAAAACTACAAGGCCTGTTTTGCCACGGATTCGACAGGGATTCGACAGGGGACCATGGCCGGGGCGAGATCACGCTGGCTATGGAGTCAACAGTTAAGGGATAGAGAGTTCTTCCTATCCCTTTACTGTTTACTCCATGGCCAGCGTGTGGTACGGAAAAAAAAAGTCGCGGTCAGGTATTACCCACGGTTACAAATAGAGCATGACGCAACCAAGCCGGAGGTCAATGTCACTGAACATGCGCAGTGACTGTTTTTTGGGACTACGCAAAAAAAAATTTTTTGGGACTTCGCAATTTATTGATTTGAGAGCCACAAATTTATTCACTCGAGAGCCACAAATCAGAAAAAGAACAGGTCATACTATCTATTTCAATATTGTAGGAGTCAATTTATCATAATACAAAATAATTTGTTCTTTTTGGGGATGAAAAGACCAATTCTAAAACCACGCCCTCCAACTCATAACCTAACTATTACTAAGCGGATTCGTTTCCTCTCGACCATTAGGACGTGGTCGAACACTATAGATCACACTATAGATCACATCATATCATATCATATCATGTCATGAAAATTCTTGTGAAATCAAATGTTTTATGAAAGCTCCTGGTTATTTGAATATGATGAAAATTTTCAATAAAGTGATGCTCCTGACTATTTAAATACTACTTTATAATTTGAGGCAAAGTTACATTGTCTTAATTTATTTACGTAATAACACCTGAAAACAAACAACAAAGTGTTTAGGAAAACAACCAAAATGGTTTACTTTATTTGAACATTTTGTAAAAATCACATCAACATGACATGTGAAATGACATCATCAATTTAGGTTGCGTATACATTTAGTAAGGTTGTGCCATGACTAAGTAAAATTTTGAGGACCATATATTTTATGGCTCTATCAATTCCGTGTATAATAACCTACTTGCTATTTGGAACACTTCCTAAAGAAGTACATCTGAGCATTTCCCACCTATACAAGTTAACATTACAAACACCTTTTTATGTACAAACCGCAATACAAAGAAAACACCAAGTGATGTGCTACAAAGACGCACTAGCTCAGGGGACTACATGAGTGATGTACCCCACGGGGTACATTACCTTGATCGTGCTCACCGTAAGTCGTTCATAATACATATTGCTTCGTTCTCATAAGTCATGAAACATATTGCTTCGTTCTCATAAGTTATCATACATATTACTTCGTTCTCATAAGTCATAATACATATTGCTTCGTTCTCATAAATCATGATACATATTGCTTCTTTCTCATAAGTCATGATACATATTGCTTCGTTCACACCATCCATTGTTACAATGCAACGCAACCATTAAATTAATATTGTTTTATGTTTATTAAAATGCTGTAATAAATTGCTTTCTTTACAACATAATTACATCCTCTTCTAAAACTGTCAATTTCTTTGTTTAAAATTACTTCATGTCGTCATGGCCCATAAAAACTTATAAATTATTATTACAACCTCCCATTCCTTTACAAGCAAACTGCTTCTACACACGTTTCAAATGGGCATATCACTGTACCTACACACAGCTACAGTAGCCGCGTACCCACTGTACCACAGACACTTTGGACTTGCACTATTATTCCAATCCTCCCATTGCTTTTGCACGCAAGCCTGCTTTTACACGTGTTTCATATTTAACAGTCGCTGTAGCCAAAGTAGCCGCGTAGCCACTTTACTACAGACACTTTGGACTTAGACCATTTTCCAATCCTCCCATTGCTTTTCAAGCAACACTGCTTTTACACGTGTTTCATATAGAACAATCAGTGTAGCCAAGTAGCCGCGTAGCCACTGTACCACAGACACTTTGGACTTAGACCATTTTCCAATCCTCCCATTGCTTTTACACGTGTTTCATATAGAACAGTTAATGTAGCCAAAGTAGCCGCGTAGCCACTAGACTATTTTTCAATCCTCCCATTGCTTTTGCACGCAAGACTGCTTTTACACGTGTTTCATATAGAACAATCAGTGTAGCCAAAGTAGCCGCGTAGCCACTTTACTACAGACACTTTGGACTTGGACTATTATTTTTCCAATCCTCCCATTGCTTTTACACGCAAGACTGCTTTTACACGTGTTTCATATAGAACAGTTAATGTAGCCAAAGTAGCCGCGTATGTACCACAGACACTTTGGACTTCGACTATTTTCCAATCCTCCCATTGCTTTTACACGCAAGACTGCTTTTACATATTATCATAATGATTCAATGACAGTAGCCAAAGTAGCCGCGTAGCCACTGTACCACAGACACTTTGGACTTGGACTATTTTCCAATCCCCCATACTTTTGAACGCAACAACGAATGTTCTTGCTGCCCTCAAGCGACACATAACAACCACTTCACCGACCATCCCCGCCCCTCTGGCTGATAGACTGGTCCCTACATTAAACCGCACCATGAATTATCACATCAGTTCAAACAGAACGACCGACTGATTGCGTTCCGCAAACTCCGTGTAGCCAGGTAATTTTTGGGGTCACTCCGAAAACGCGGGGCATTCTACAATTACTCTTGTTCAACTGTAAGTTAACCACGTGAAAATAAGTGAATTTAATTTAACTACGTCAAATTAAAAACTAACGTTAACTGCCTACTGTAACTTGTCACTTTAGTTTAGCCCCATTATCAATATCATGGCAATACTACTACTAGTAATGCCATAATCTGCCAACTCTTCCGGATTCTGCGGAAGACTTCGCGTATTTGACATGTTTGACGGTAATTTACTTACTTAAAATATATACAAGGAGGCCTCTCCTTTTGGTGCCAAAAGGAGAGGCCTCCTTGCATATATTTTAAGTAAGTAAATTACCGTCAAATACGCGAAGTCTTCTGCAGAATCCGGAAGAGTTGGCAGCTATGCATGATAATGGGGCTAAACTAAAGCATGACAAGTAATACTAACTTGTTAGGGCCAATACTGCAATAGTATATCGTCCATGTACGTAATTCGCCGCACTCGTGAAATGACGCACCTACTTTTGGCTTTGCATTTCTCGGAAAAGTTACAAAACTATGGCGTATTACTGGTTGCATAAACTTATCTAAGTCGTGCTTGTTACAGAAATAAAAATTATAGTGAAATTGTATGATTTACTGGAAAGTTAGTGCTTGTGAAAGTGGAAAAAGTTGTTTAACCACTGATTTTACTAAATACAAATAGTAAAGGATTTACATGACCTCAATTTTTTTTCACGAACATCTGTGATTTTATTGTTCTATGCCGTCAACAAGCTGTTGTCTATGGAAACCAAAATATATGAATGCTTTGCATTTGCAATGATTTTTTAAAGAAATACTGATCCTCAAAATGGACAGATTCCTTAGGCCATGAGAATGAAAGTCATAGATTTGCGTCCACCGCCCGCATGTCCCGAAAGCTACAGCCTAAATTTTTCATTATTTGCCAAAAAAAGCATTATTTGCACAAAAAGGTATTTCCACCAAACAAATTTAGTTCCAAATCATCCACATCAGTAAAACGAAGTTTTTACCAAATTTCCACCAGTATGTGCGCTATAATCATTAGCACATGTTCTCTTACAGTCTTAGTCCCGCATACGTCGTTCACAAAAAAGGTTGCATCGTGCTAAAACTGTATTGTGATTGTGCTGTTATTAATGATCAATGGAAATAATGAATAATGAATAATGAAAAAAAGCCTCATGTGTTTTCGAAATTTCCTGGACGCAAATCTATGACTTTCATTCTCTTGGCCTTATAGAAGAAGCGAACGAAGACTACTTAATTCGTTGGTGTTTCTTTCGACATTTTTTTTCAAAATTTTAAAGTACTTTTTGCAAAAATTTTAACCTTCCATTTTATTGGTCTTTCAAGAATATTGATTAAAAGTTTTGAGAGCTTCTCCAAATTATACCATTTTATTTTAAAAATCGAAAACAATTTTTTTTTTTTCAAGATTAAAAACAATTTTACAACCATCTGGAATAAGATGAAACATGATTCAACTGTTTTTCTTCTTGGGTACATTTTCTGTGCCCCCATGAACTTTATCAGTTTGGGGTGAGTCATTATACCAACATAAATTTTCTGACGACCACAATTCTGTGCATCTCAAAAACGGCACTCAAGATGTCCACGCGTATGATCATGTATTGAAATTCAGCATTTTACAAGAGAATCCTTCACTGAAACAAACTGAAACACCTAACTGCTAATTTCATTTGTAAGTTACCGTCCAGTTGATTATATAACCTTAGGCGCGTCATTTAGGGTAAATTGAGGATACTAAGTTTGCCCCACCAGTGTGGCACGGACTTGTATCCTAGCCCCATTCTGACTAACGTTAATGTTGTTATGGGCCAATACACTGGACTCCCTCAGTATTCTTGGCCCTATAGCTAGCCCCACATGTACAAAAAAGTGGTAATTTTTTTCCAACTTTTGATCTGCTAGGCCTAATTATTACAACCTAAAACGTAATGATTAGGTAACCTTGCCCAAGCAGACACTTTTATCATAAAATCCGTTATTCTGGGCTGGGGTAGGCCTAGGTCACTTTCATGAAATTTTCGAAACATTGTTGAAATTAAAAAATAAATAATAATAAACACCCCCCCAACAATGACGACCCCCCAATAAACTTTAGAGCCTCAGTCGGCAAATAAAGCATCAAAGGTACCCTAATGGCCTAAAAGCGGATTATAAAAATATTGTTTTTGCTTTCTGTACCCCCAAAAATCGATAGAACTGGTTAGTGGTTGAAAAAAAATCCCTTAAAAAATGGCGGTTGGATTTGATATTCGTTCCGGAGTCCAGTGTATTGGCCCTGCCTATTCCCCTCATACTGTCACAATCTCTTCCTGGCAATATGACGTGATTGTTACGTCATTATTCTTAATTTATAAAATACTTTCACCATGAAAAAATGTATATTTAAGATTGACAAACATTAACATTTTATTAAAAATATTTTAATATCACATTAATGCTTACCTTGGGCATTTAACTATATTTCACATTGTTGTCAACTATTTCTACGGGTTGTTGTCATAGTAAAATCCTTGACGCCTGCAAATGTAAACCTTGATGCCAAATCGTTCCTTGATGCCTCTTAGTATGACCCGAAGAGGCAGTCACACTACATACAACATGATCTTCAATTATCGGCCACATTACTGTAATTGCTCACTTACATGTACTTACAATATCTCATTCGGGTTTTATTTGCTCTCCAAATGTTGGCATCTTCATCATATTTTTCCAAAAATGCCATTTCGAAGTCTGTTGCCGTGCTTGCACAGTTCCAAAGGGTGACATAATGTATGCATGTACATGTATGCAATGATCAAACCGGGTTTCTTTGTACAGTTTGTTATAAATAGCGAGCACAAGGTAATGTCATTGCATAAATGACATCCCCAGGTTTGTTTTAGCGCAAGTTTCAAAGGTCAGGGCAAAAGTTCTCACAAACCATTTTACAATGAATGCTAAGGGTAGAATGTCTTATCCGACCGCCACTTTATCTCATGCAATATAACCAATAATGTAATCTTACCTACCCAGTAAAGTGGAGAACATATGGATGATGATGGACATATACTTCAAATTATTCCAGGATATTTATTTCATGAAAAATCAGGCATTTTTGGTATACGATGACTTCCTCACTCATGTCAGTCTGATCTTGTCAATTCTCCCATTGGTGACCAACACGGTCATTGTACATGCGCAGTGGCAACTATAATAGGATCATTCTATTTTCTGAAGGGGCAGAATTTTTTAGAAGGGAAATAAACCATCATAAAAATTGATTTTAAAGATAGTTTTCGCTTTCTGTACCCCCAAAAATCGATAGAATAATTTTTTAACTGGTTAGTGGCTGCAAAAGGATTCCCCAAAACCCCTTAAAAAGTGGCGGTCGGATACGACATTCTTTCCAATGCTAATATTTTGGATTTTGAATTTTCTCATAGAAATTAGTATTCATATGGAATTTATAGGAAATCTACATGAGATTGACCTTAAAAGGAGGTATGAAGAATATGACCCAATATAAAGATAAAACATGATGCCACTCATACATGTATTTCTCCTTGGGTAGAAGGTGGGAATCCCTAAACACTGGTCGGTGGGGTGCTCACAGACAGTACACATAAAATGTTTATCAAATGGTAAGAGGACACATTTTGTTTATGTTTTCCTTTCATTATTTCTACAGAAAACTTCTTCATTTAAAGAAACCTAAAATTAACAAATAACAGTAATCGAAATGGCAGAAAGTGGAAAACTCCCAAGGTCTCACAAGGTCATCCTGGTTACTGGTGGATCAGGATTAGTTGGCAGGGCTATCCAGAGGGTTGCCACAGAAACGAAGATGCCAGATGAGGAATTTGTATTTGTTTCTTCAAAGGATGCCAATTTAAAGTAAGCTTTTAACTTAAGGGAAGGTACAACATTGGTACATGTACATTTTATCTGAAGTGCTTTTATCTTAGCAAAAACAGGATTTGTACTGTCCAATTTACATTAGAAATAAAACATGTACCAGTTTTTTGTCATTTTCTCAAAAATATGAGCACTTAGTGTGATAAAACTTTTCAAGGTTTTTCAATTATTATTATTATTATTATTATTATTATTATTATTATTATTATTTCTATTTCTTTCCGCCAAAACCCCATTGCCTTAATACGTGCACTTTTTTGGTGGCAAATGGCCTTAGGATTATCAGAAAGAATCAACTCATATACCATATGGAAGCTTATGCCTTGTTTTAGTTATTAAATGTCAGACTAAAATTCTTAATTAATTAGCTTAATTATAGTCACGTGAATAATTAATTAGGCAATCTTGCAATAACCATAGCTCAAGAAGTATACACCTGATCATCAAACTTTTTTCAGTTATACATTTGTGGGGTACTGTAGATGTGCCTTTTGGCCTACAATATCTTGTGACGTCATCATGACATCATTTATAGCAAGTTTTGTACATATGTACAAAAGACATGCACTGAAAAAGTGACATTTCGTAGGTTGCCAACACAATTTTTCGTCATAATCACAATATCCGTGTCATATTTTACATAAATCATTATTGAAACAAATCAGCTTTTAATATCAGTTAATTCCAGGCCATTACAAATAATTAATTAATAAATTTCTATTTAAAAAGCTCATCGTTTAGTTGTAAATTTGGGAACCATGGGTACAATCATATACACCATTAACTAGGTAAATTCATGGAGTGGGGTCCAGGCTAATTCGTATCACTAACGTTTCAATTTCAGTTGATCATTGCAGTGGATTGTTGCAATGGATCAATCTGTTTTCGTGTGGTGCCCTGACGTCATTTTCTAGGCTTGCTGAATCACGGTGTGTAGTTATTGGATTGCTAACCGGCTTCAGGGCCAATTAGTTATCGTACAGACCCTTTACATAATGCATGTTCTTGACCAATATATTCTTACGTATGTTAAGGATTATTCTCTGAGAGACATCACCGTTTAAGTTGTATGCTGCCCTCTTGTGACAATCATTAACTGTCAAGATTTTGAGTTTTGTAGCGCTATATAGCATGCAGCACCGTTACAAGAGGCTTGTTTTAAACCAATTAATTGTATTCCTATGGATGTTAATGATCCCAAACGGTTTCTTGAATGAATAATTTTCTAGCCCCATTAGTTTGTACCTAAACTATAATTATTAATATTAATGTTGATAGTTTATAATGTACCAAATCCCCCAAAAGATGTCAATGCGGTAAATATAGATATTTTTTATTTAAGCATTCGTTTGTACACGGAAGCTGCAAAGTGAACCTGTGATTAACTTGTTGGCCTCAAATAGTGAACAAATAATTATGAATCAGGACACCAAATAATATTTAATGTTTTAATCATATGGCACATTGCACAAATAAGTACCATGACCGGGAACGAACCCATACTGTGACAACACCAGAACTTGAGTCCGGTACACTAGACTGCTCGGGCACAGACCTCAGCTGGGGCGGCCACGTGCCCCCAGTTCCCCCCCACCCCCGTGCCCCCCATACATGTGTACTTGTGCCACTGTAGTGTTTATACAGCAGTGTCCATATGTACACACTTATACTATGCTTATACAAACAAACAATATGCAAGTATGTTTTCCGCCATCACCATGCTTTGCGCACATCTTTATACAGCAGTGTATGTGTGTACACACAAATACCAAAAGCAATATGCACTTGTAAGTTTTCAATACCCCTTTGCAGTCTATATATACAGCAGTATCACACACTTAAAAAACTTTTGCTATACACCCCCCCCCCCCAAACAAATCAGCTTTTAGTAAGAGTTAATTCCAGGCCATTACAAAACGTATATGATACGCACTGTGTGTAGCGTGTATATATCTAATGAATATTTATAACTGGACTACTGCAACATGCAAATTTTGTACGTCGAAAGTCTGAAGATTAAAAGGCTGCCCCAGCCTTTATTAATTTTCGTTTTTAATTTATTCTCACTAATCCTCGACGGATTTTTTCGTTCAAGGTATCAAATGAAAGCTAATAACTTTTCCTAATCTGTAAAAATAGCAATTTAACATTTAAATTAATTGTTGACTGTCAAATCGACCTAAAATCGGGCAATGCATCTTTAAGGTCTAAACCCAATGGTCAATGTCAAGATCAGGGTTAGGCCTACAACTTAGGTTGAGGGTCACGTCATAACAATCATTGTCCAACAACAACGGAACAGCTTTGTGTTTGTCCATAGGACAAACACCTAATGTCTAGTTACTTGAACGTTAATGTTTGCCCTTAATGTTACTTTAACGTTACATGCAAGTGTAAGTTAGTGCTTGTGAAAGTGGAAATACCAGTTTAACCACTGATATTACTAGATACAAATATTAACCCAGATAGCACATGAACGTTAACGTTTGCCCTTAACGTTACTTTAACGTTACATGCAAGTGTAAGTTAGTGCTTGTGAAAGTGGAAATACCAGTTTAACCACTGATATTACTAGATACAAATATTAACCCAGATAGCACATGAACGTTAACGTTTGCCCTTAACGTTACTTTAACGTTACATGCAAGTGTAAGTTAGTGCTTGTGAAAGTGGAAATACCAGTTTAACCACTGATATTACTAGATACAAATATTAACCCAGATAGCACATGATCGTTAACGTTTGCCCTTAACGTTACTTTAACGTTACATGCAAGTGTAAGTTAGTGCTTGTGAAAGTGGAAATACCAGTTTAACCACTGATATTACTAGATACAAATATTAACCCAGATAGTACATGAACGTTAACGTTTGACCTTAACGTTACTTTAACGTTACATGCAAACATTAATTCAACATTAGTTTGCTCATTGATATTATAGTCAATCAATGTGAGCACAAGAACATGAGCACGTGAACATTTGCCCTTAACGTTACTTTAACATTACATGCAAAAGTTATGTCAATGTTAGTTTGCTCATTGATATTACGTTCAATCAACAGTATACGTGAACATTGAAGCAACGTTGACCCTAACCACCCCATATCCTGCAAAATCCTCCAAGGGGCACTTTTTTGGGGAAATTTAGCACTGTTGGAAACTGGTACTTTCACCTCTTCAAATGGGGCAAAGTTACTACCTGGCAAGAACTACATGCCATAAGTGCTGAATACGAAAATCAACGAAAATGCATGGTGCATTTTGAAGATAAGGGCATGTTTCCAAAAGTGTACTGATGGATTTTGCAAACCTCTTCATTCTCCTGACGAAGATTAGAGCAGGTTAATCGAAACATAATAACGTTGTGAAGTCCCCATGGTTCTCCCTGAACCATATTAACCCGTGAAGTCCCCATGGTTCTCCCTGAACCATATTTCTCACTTAGCGACAGTAGAGAAAAACGAGTTGCGCGAAATTGGTTCTCCCTTGAACCTTTCTCATTTAATGAAGGTTGAGATACGAGTTGTGCGATAAGGTTCTTTTCAGAACCTGTACCTCAGCTTCGCGTTATTTGAGATAAACACATGGTGTTACCGCAAACCGAAATGATAACTTATTATTGTTGGATGAACTATTGCAAATACTAAAAAAAGTTTGGAGGAAGAAGAATATAAGCCATGAATTGCTTTAATTTTGCAGATCTGAGGAGGAAACAAGATTGTTATTTGAGAAGTACCGCCCAACCCATGTCATTCACCTAGCTGCCCTGGTTGGTGGTCTCTTCAAAAATCTATCACATAACTTGGACTTCTTGGTGAGAATTTGTTCAATCCTGAAAGGGAAGTAGGTCTGGATGATATCACGATAATATCGTGATAATGTTCAAAACATTATCGGCTAAATTTGTGAAGCTTTTGAAAATATCGAAATATCGCCATATTGACGATATTCCAATAATATAGCCAATATCAGATATATATCGCCCTTTTTAATTGAAATATTGCCGGAGTTTATGTCATTACTCGGAAATATTAATGAAGTTATGCCACCGTGATAAGCTAAAAAAGGTCAAAATCATGGCACAGCCACACAGGTTCCCAGAAGGACTGTACCATTATGAAAATGGTATCATTTGAAATGTGGCACCATGGGCTACATTATGAGGGGGGTCAATCAAAACGTCGGCCGAGAATTGCCGAAACGGCACCAAAAATAGACTTCAACATAATTTTTCATAACAAAATAAAAAGATTGTGGTCTACGTTTGGGCAATAAGAGGAAGAGTTGATGATTGTAGATATAAAATGTAATAATTTTAATCATAAACCGAGAGGTATATTTTGAAAGCATCAAGCCTGGCAAAGTAAGATCCAGCTTCCATCTCCCCATCCATGATGTGTGCAACATGCCACATTCATATCAGGTACCACACTATGCATGCATGCAGTCGCACATAAACATCACAAAGTTTGTCATACCGACCAGCAAAAAACAAAGCATTCAGCTCATTTTGAAGTGATTAATTAAATTAATTTTTACCATTTTCAGCACTGTTTATTATCTATTAAACTTCTCTGTAGTATTTTGCATGTAAAAGTAGTTTATAATTCGGTATCCAATGTCATTTAATGTATGCTACATACATTTTTGTATTGTATGTAACAAATCCACGTATTGAGATGATAATTAATAATAATAATAATGTGGACTTATATAGCGCACGTATCAACCAAACTGGTGCTCAAGGCACATTATATTATTACCCCTGCTCATAAGGCGCATAAATCATTCCTGAAACCATCTCAGCTCCCTGGGGAGTATACAGCTCAATTGCTGCCATTGCAGCGCATATAGGGCTAATCAAACACAACAACCAACTCTGCCCTCACAGGTACCCATTTACCCCTGGGTGGAGAGAAGCAATTATGGTGAAGTGTCTTGCTCAAGAACCCACATTCTGATGACTCGGCATCAGAACACAAATCCGATGCACTAAACCGCTCGACCATGGCACTCCACCTAATTATTATTAGGTATTATTATTAAATATCTTCACCCCTAAAGGGAAGAATCAACATTGGGAATAACCCGATTACAAAATTTACAAATTATTAATAACTTGATGTGAAGTTGGTACATGTACAAATCACCCTGAAGAATGTTTCTGTCTGAATTGTTCTCATTTCAGAGAAAACATGAACAAATATGCACATTTACAAAAAAGGTTGCTGACCACTAGTGGCGATATCTTGTTTTAATATGGTATTCTACTCCCCCCATGTTGCTGGAAGTGTTTTTCCACACTTATCCCATTACTTAGACTTCGCATTGAGTTGAACATGTCACAGGTTGGTTGTTGTGCATCTTGATTTAAAGGAAGTTAAGCATACCCATCCATAGAAAAAGTTTTGTCAACATAACTAATGATTGCACCTTCCCTAAAAGGATAAGATACTTCTGTTACATCAAAATGATCAGTTTACATAAAATACATGTATCTTTCATTTGTATACTTTGGTTTTTTGTCAAAGGTTTCAGTAAAAAAAAATACTAAGATTAAGAATTTGAGTCCATGAAATCGTCGAAAAGAGCAAAGGATTCCAGAAGAAGAAGAATTCTTACAACTGTTTATTTTTCTCGTTGGATGGCCTTACGTAAGAAATCGGGCTCTGTGAACTAGTCCGTCGGAATTGTTGGAAGTATACTTGATTCAATATCCATAATAAAATGATAATAAAATTGTCAGGAAATGGGAAGGAAATGAAAACAAAATGTGGGAGAAAGTAAGGTTTGACTTCACACAACGCGTACCGGTATATCTTCGCGGGAAAACCACTGGTAACGTAGAGAAATCGTTCAGTGAATAAGCTCTGCGCGCGGTACCAGTGACATATTGGATTGCACAATCATGAGCTTTGACCGTCCATGGAAAACGAGGGACGTTCGTTTTGGCGTGAGTGGAAGTCGTGTGAAAGTTTGTTAACAAATCGGAAACGACCGAGGTGATAGACAACTGGCGCCCATTACAGCTTTGATGTGAACTTGTGACCCAGAAATTGTATCTTTTTGGTTGCTGGTTGCCTTGTTTCTTTTTCTTTTAAAATACTTTGAACAGACAGGAGCCAGTATAATATAAGCGTTATCGGAATTGTGCGTGCAATGAATTATGGGAGTCGGGTTTTGGAAAAAAGTTGTAAACAAACGCACATGTTAGTGCACAAAGTCAATGGAGGAGAAAGGTGGTCGGTCAGAAAATTGATGTTTTTTACGTATTATAGCAACATTATTGAAAACAATATTAAGAATTAGTTAAATTACATACAGAACATTTGTATAATTAAGAAGAGAATAATTTTTTATTCCCAGAAACCACGCAAACGGCCGAGAAGCTCTCCAGTTCGGTTTTCGGAACATTTTCTTTTAGAAATATTCTCCCCATCGACAAAAGAAATATATATATTGCATATAAATTAAAGGATGCTTTTTTTTTATACGTTCCTGATATTCAATTGTTATTATTTTTTGTACAATCTATAATTAGCGGTAGGAACAACAATTTATTGGTGTTGACAAAAGCTATAATTAATACAATATTTCACCTGTGGGGATTAAAACAGACAAGTCTGATGGACGGCGATCTGTGTCCCCAATCTACGATCAGGGACTACGTGATGCAGTAATCAGATGGTCCCAAAATAATAAGATAATAGTTTCTTTATAAGATAACAGTTCTTGTCTCAACTAGCACTTTGTTCGATTTTAATTATTTTTTAATGATTTGTTTTTTTTGGTGGCAGCAATTATTTATTTATTTATTTATATATTCATATATATATATGTATATATATAAACGGTTCACGAGCAAAGAAAAATTGGCTGATGCCGGACTCGAACCCGCGACCTCTCGATTACTGTACGAGTGCTCTACCAACTGAGCTAACCAGCCCCTATGTTGATGGGCGGTCCACTTATGCCAATTATCTATTGCTCTATGGGTCAGGTCAGAGGCCAAACCATATCTGCCGAGTAGCCAGGGATCAAGCCCCGGTCAGATGCAAACAACCCGGGTAACGGCAGTAGCGGGGATCACACAATTAACGGGACACAAGCCTTTCATGTGGTTGTACACAAAGTAGATTTACATGGAGAAACTGACCTGAAATATTATAAATGGTTCACGAGCAAAGAAAAATTGGCTGATAGGAACATGTTTATATTTAAGAAGTGTTAGGCTATTATACACCATGGAATTTGAACGTTTCCTTAAGTTAGGAAAAGAGTTAGGGTTTGAGGGAGATAAATTAATGACCTTCATTAGGGAACGTGAAGAGAAAGATGCTAAGCGACTCGAAGCAGAAGAAAGCAAACAGAGTGAGCAAATAGAACGAGATGAAAGACAGAAAAAGCGAGAGCATGAACGTCTCATGAAAGAGTTAGAAGTAAAAGAGAAGGAGCTTAACTCTGACTCCTCTAAGAAGGTCGATAGTAGCACAGGTCATCACAGTAGTCCTAAAATGCCTAAACTACCTAGTTTTCGTGAAAATATAGATGAAATGGACTCGTATTTAATGAGGTTTGAGAGATTTGCCACAGTGATGAAATGGGCGCCATCTGAGTGGGCAACCTCTTTAAGTGCTTTGCTCACCGGTAGGCTTGGGCGATATCGATTGTTTTCATCCACGATATATCGTCAAACATATATCGCGATATTCGATAATATCGCGATTATTTTTGTTGCTCACGCATGAGTGCTTTAGAGCCGGTAATGACAGGGATGTACCCGTCTACAATCGTCACAATAAATTGCCAGTGCTTACCTGAGAGACACGTGCAATTGCGCCGTTCACGAGTGCAACATATGGGGCGGGTTTTCGCTACCCTAACCAGAAACAAAACGGGACAGCTACGCGAAAATGCGAACGTAACCAGACAATTGTTTTCAGTTTGTGATATGTTCAGTCATCAACGTTTCTCAAAATAGAACTTACTCGTGAGTGCTAGTAACTTGAAAGATATACTGGTATACGAACAATCACTTAATCATGTTTTAACACTTTTTACAATCCGCCATCTTGAAACTAAGTGTAACCGATCACAAAGTTCGGTTTATGTTTGGTCAGAACCATGATGTCATCGCAGCATGCACAACCGAACTTGCGAAAACGCTTAACCAATGACCAAAGCCGAAACATGTATCTGGTTACCGGTTACGGTCGCAAAAAGGCACCCATCGCCATTGGCAAATCGTTTGCATAATAATTATGTGGGACGGTTACTGCGTCGTGCATCCCAATCAAATCATCAGCCCAAGTTCACGTGATTCACGCGTTCCACGTGACTGGGTCACAGTATAAACATGTGATTCAGAAAATGTGGATTGTAGTCACACTATTTTAAATTAACATCACGTGGTTTATCAAGAGTACGTGTATTATGTTTTGTCACACGAGACAAGATCGAGTCCCAGTATGGTACAACAGAATAGTGTCCTAATCCCTCAACTTTGATCGAGCCGCTGCCGATCCACGCTTTGATTTAATTCATGATTATGTATTTTTAAGGCAACACCCATATTCTGCATATATTTAAATATGTATGATATAATATACTCGCCTGTGGTGCGCCAGCCAGAGTCACAGACCACCAAGGATAGACAGTGAGACGTAAACATTGTCTCCACATTGTTAGAACAAATACCCCATTCAATCCCAACACTTAAATCAGTCTTAATAGATTTCTTTGAGTGGCGGTGGATTATTAAACAACACCCTGTCAAGCGGCTCCTTTGTGATCTGACAGTCGGTTTACTACAGAAGTAGTTAGATTTTGTTTCTCACGAAAGCTGAAAAGACTTCCTAAGTTTTTTTCCCATCGAATTTGTGGACCAAATGACAATCGAGGATTTTGTTTAATCGCGATATATTTTTTTCTTCGCGATAATTTTTTTTTCATCGCGATATATTTTTTTCATCGCGATCTGCCGATATCTCGATGATTTAAAAAGTTCTCGATATCATAATCGCGGGGAAAAAAATATCGCGATATTCGATATTATCATGTCATCGCCCAAGCCTACTCACCGGTAAGGCGTTATATGTGTATGCTCGGTTACCTGCAGTTAAGGCTAAGGAGTATAAGGAATTAAAAGCAGCACTGTTATTTAATTTTCAGTTGACTGAAGAAGGATTTAGAATTAAGTTTAGATCCTCTCGTCCCGAAAGTGGGGAAACTTATAGTCGGTTTTCAGATAGAATTAAGAATTATCTTATGCGGTGGATCGAAATAGGAAATATTCCCAAAACGTTTGACGGAGTTGTAGATTTACTAATTAAAGAGCAGATTCACAAGATTTGTAGTAAAGAGCTGTGTTTGTTTTTGAAAGAGCATCAGCCAAAGGACGTAGCTGAACTAGTTAAGTTAGCTGATAGATATGGAGAAGCTCATAGATTTAGAAACGATTTAGCAAATCATCAAACATGTCGGGTCAGTACTTCAGGAGTAAACCTAATCAATTTCAGGGTAAAAATCAGAGTCAGACAGAACCTCAGAAGGTAGATAGATATTATAATCAATCTAGAACAGAGCCCAGATCTTGTTATGAGTGTGGTAAAGTTGGTCACATTGCTCGCAATTGTCCAAATAGAAAACCCCGTACAAATACTATAGTAAGCCAGGTGCAAGTCTACTGACTGAAATCGACGAAGAAACAGTAGCAAAGGACGCACCCAGTACAGACGAGACTGGTGCCGCATGTTTACCAGTAAGTTCTTCAGTAGGTTTAGGTGAATGTTTGTTGTCAACTTCAGGTAAAACGGTAACTGTTGCATGTTTTCACAATCTTCCAGTAGTTAGTGCAGCATGCACTGGTGGTAATAAGATGCCGGTGATGGATGGATACATAGGTGAACAAAAAGTATTAGTACTCCGAGACATGGGATGTAGCAAAAAAGGATTTAGTTGAAGAAAACCAACTTACAGGTCAATTCCAGAAATGTATTCTCTTAGATGGTACTGTCAGAAATGTTCCAGTTGCAGAGGTTGTCATTGATACTCCCCTTTTATTCAGGCACTGTCAAAGCACTTTGTATGTCTAAACCATTGTATGATGTTATACCTGGCAATATTCCAGAAGTTAGAAATCCTGAAAATCCAGATCCGTCGTGGAACCTCAAGGAAGCAAGGGAACAGCCAACCAACGATGCTAAAATTACAGCAGAGGTCAACGCTGTAGAAACTCGAGCCCAGAAACAGCTGAAGAGTAAGCCGTTCAGCGCTACAACCAAGGTTGAAGCGTCACTTGGGGGTACCAGCGTCTCGAGAGGAACTTCTACTAGCACAGAGGGAGGATGTCACTCTGAAGAACCTCTGGAAAGCTTCAGACACTAATGAGGTCAAGGTATCAGGTCGGGATAACTCTCAACCAAGTATAAGGTGAAGAATGGTCTTTTGTATAGAGAGTTCAATTCCCCTAGAGTTAATCGTAGTAAAACTTTTACACAATTAGTTGTCCCAGGTAAATTCAGGAAGTACGTCATCAAAGTTGCGCATGACTCGCCCATGGCAGGTCATATGGGTATTCGACGAACTGCAGACCGAGTGTTGTCTAAGTTCTACTGGCCAGGGGTCAACGGGGATGTCCAGAGGAATTGTATTTCCTGTGATGTATGCCAGCGCACAGTGTCCAAGGGGAACATAATCAAAGTACCATTGGGAGAGATGCCCTTAATCGACACTCCATTTCGCCGAGTGGTGGTAGATCTCATAGGCCCTATCACACCCGTTACAGATCTAGTAGATTATTGTACGAGATACCCCGAAGCAATAGCTCTCAAGAGAATCGAAACAGAAAGAGTTGCTGAGGCACTGTTAGAGGTTTTCTCATGAATGGGCGTCCCAGACGAAATTTTAACAGACATGGGAACTCAGTTCACATCTGATTTAATGAGGGAAATAAGTAGACTGCTGATGATCAAACAGCTAACCACAACGTCTTATCACCCAATGTGTAATGGTCTTTTTGAAAGGTACAATGGCACACTGAAGAAAATGCTTAGACGAATGTGTAGTGAAAGACTGAAGGATTGGGATCGTTACTTGCCGCATTACTTTTCGCCTACAGGGAAGTTCCACAGGAAAGTTTGGGTTTTCTCCTTTCGAGATGATGTTCGGACGATCTGTTAGAGGCCCAATGGCGATTTTAAGAGATCTTTGGACTGGTGAGACGGAAGAGGAGGAAGTAAGATCGAGCTATCAGTATGTATTAGATTTACGGGAATGGTTGGAATCCACGTGCGAGATCGCAAATGAAGGGTTGAAGCAAGCATCCAAGAGGTATCGGAAGTACTATGATGTTAGGAGTCGAGAGCGAAAATTCAACATCGATGATGAAGTTCTAGTGCTTCTCCCAACTAGCAGCAACAAATTATTGATGCAATGGCAGGGTCCCTACCGAATCATAAAGAAGATAGCCAAGAATGACTACAGGATCGTTATGAATGGGAAGGAGAAGACATACCACATCAATCTCCTCAAACGGTACATCAGACGCAGGGAGGATGAGACTTCACAGGATAAGCAAGTTATCACTCCACCCCTCCATCTAGCTGGAGTATGTGCAGTCATCGTCGATGAGCCAGACTATATCACCGTCGAAACACCAGCATTAGAAATTCCGCCATTAGAACAACAGGAATGGGTGACTGATGTGCACATTTGTCCCAACAGGAATGAAGCCGAAATGAGAACCGTCAGCTCTCTTCTAAAACAATACTCCGATGTATTCACAGACCTCCCAGGTAAAACGCACTTGATTGAACATACAGTGAAACTAACCACCAATTCTCCGATTAGATCTAAACCATATCCAGTGCCACTAGCTGTACAAGACACGATAAGGAAGGAAGTAGAAATGATGTTGAGACTTGATATCATCGAAGAATCTACAGCACCTTATGCCTCACCCATAGTGTTAGTTAGGAAGAAGGATGGGTACAACCGATTCTGCATCGACTTCCGCAAACTTAACCATATCACAGTTTTCGACCCAGAACCAATGCCAAACATCGATGATCTTATGGCCAAGCTATCCTCAGGTAAGTATTTCACTAAAATTTACTTATCAAAGGGATATTGGCAAATTCCGATTTGTTCACAGGATAAGGAGAAAACTGCGTTTGTAACGGGAGACAGACTTTTCCAGTTCAAGGTTCTTCCCTTTGGCATGGTCAACGCTCCTGCGGACTTCACTAGAATGATGAGGAAGCTGCTCAGTGGTCTATCCAATGTAATCAACTTCATTGACGACATTTGTATATTTACAGGTACGTGGGAAAAACATGTGCAAGTATTGACAGAGGTACTATATAGGCCGAGGTCGGCTAGTCTAACCGCCTGCCCCACAAAATGCTTTGTAGGGTACGAGAGTATAGATTTCTTAGGGCATGTAGTTGGAGGGTTCCTTCAACCCCAGTCAAGTAAGGTAGAAGCGATAGGATTAGCTAAAAGACTTACTAGTAAGAAAGAAGTACGTTCCTTAGGATTTGTTGGGTATTACCGATGCTTTATTCCTAATTTTGCAGCCATTGCTAGTCCCTTAACAGACCTTACGAAAGGCAAAGGGCCAAAGAAATTAGAATGGGGTCAAGCGCAAGAGCGTGCATTTGACATTCTAAAAGCTTGTATAGCGTCAGCGCCTGTGTTACGCTTACCAGATCCTGCCAAGACTTTCATTTTGCGCACAGACGCATCTGACCTAGGCGTAGGCGTAGGCGCAGTTTTAATGCAGAGCGATAGAGAAGAGCAATTTCCCATAAGTTTCGCGAGCAAGAAGTTACTCCCCCGACAGCTAGCATACTCTACCATTGAGCGAGAATGTTTAGCTCCTATGTGGGCCGTAGAAAAGTATAAATTGTATGTGTACGGTAAGGAATTCTGTATTGAAACTGACCATCGTCCGCTCACCTACATTTCACAAGCTAACAACAGTAATAGTAGAGTAATGAGATGGTCTTTGGCGTTACAGCCATATCGATATGTAGTAAGAGCAATAAGTGGAACGGACAACAACGGTGCAGACTTTCTGAGTCGATGTCCAGCACAATGTTAAGTGGTTGAGGTTGCCCGTGTAAATAATTGCACAATTGACTGTCAAGTCTAGATTATGTACCTTTGTGTAAACTTATAATTAATTTAAACAAGAAGTTTATGGAAAATATGTGTTTAAATGAAAGACAGACTAAGTTAAGTCTGACAGAAGTTTGTAAAACGATAAGTTATTTGCCTATTTCAAGGACATGTACTACAGAAAATAGTTTTGTTTGTATAAAAATATCTTAAAAGGGGGGTAATGTCACAAGAGGGCGATATTTTTTACTTACCTTTTACGTCATCGACGCCCCAGAACGGAATGTAAAGTAGATGTAAATTAGATGTAAATTATATGCAAACTTTTCGGGTGGGGACATACGTCACTCATTGAATAAGGTTTCAGCGGGAGATTTGTTTTATTCATGTGCGTTGTGCTGAGAAATTTACTTTGGGTAACAATGGCTCAAGAAGTTAGATACTCCGGGTACAAATACGTAAGGATATCGAGGGGGTGGGGGAGAAGACTGAAATCTTGGGAGTGAGTGCGGTAGCACCGAGAGAGCGGTAGCTCCAGTAGTGGATCAAGTTTTGATCAATCTTTTGGGACGAAGTTCCCCAGTATTTTGTGGCGATAGCCTTAAAATGTGAGAGAAAGCGTCGGATTACGCTTTGGAGAAGAGTGGCGGTAGCCAAGCAATTGGAAGAGATTTTGTTAGGCAAAATAGTCTTTTTCTTCAGTCTAGACCCTACATCCCATATTTATACCAGAGGGAGCCAGTTTAAACTGGCTCCCTTTTTTGCGATCAACTTTATTCGGGACGAAAGCATCACATTTTGGAGACAAAGATATCGCCCACCATAGCTACGATGACTCCATTTTGACATCCCTCCAATCCAAGTAGCTCAAACTAGTGGGGAGTCGTGAACGGGGAAAAAATATATACAAATACTCCAGACGGTGAACTTTTAACTTTGAATGCTGGTGGGTTTTTTTTTATAAAATAAAACTGAATTTTTGTAGTCGAGTCCAACATTGTTGATTTGGACTTAGATGATCTATTTGTAGTAATTAATTGTACATAGTGTAAATAAATATTTAGTATTATTTTCTTTCTAAACGAGAAGTTTTAGTTTAAATTCTTGGTTGGTGTGTTTCTTGTGAGTGACTTGGCCCAGACGCATTGCGCGTGAGGGCAGGTGGACCCGGGGTTGTGACATGTACTAACCCGTTCTCTTTTCAGGTACTTGTAATAACCCGTTCTCTTTTCAGGTATTTGTTTTAACCCGTTCTCTCCACAGCCTTTTGTATTAACCCGTTCTCCCCACAGCTCTTTGTATTAACCCAATCTCTTTTCAGGTATTTGTTTTAACCCGCTCTCTCCACAGCTCTTTTCAACCTTTTTTATACATATAATGTATATTGCTTTTCTCTGTCATCGCTTAATACTAAATGCCTTTTCCAAAAGTTGCGCAAACTTGAGGAAAAGAGAGTACGTTACCTATCTCACCTTGATAACTACCGTTTTTATCGTTTATCCCGTATTCTCCCCAAGGGTCTCAAAATCAAATGCAGCCCCTCCTTTGGGAACCCCGCATTCAGTAAGAAATGGAATGACACACTAACCAAGACTTCCTTCCATTTACTTGAACTTCTCGAAGCCCAGTGCCTAAAATGCATTGATGAGCAGTCACTTGATATTGAGAGTACAGAATCTCAATTAAAAGTGGCTTGCCCTAATGATCATGAATGGGACCATTTCCAAGCCATTCTTTCCTCCAACATTAACCACCTTCGTTCCTCCCTACAACGCCAACAGGATAAGAAACGCTGTAATGCCCAGGCTAACCATAAGAAATACCTCTACAGGCGTTTCCATAAGATCACCACTAAACCCTCTGGTGACAATACCAACACATACTGTAATTAATCTATCTGATACTGCGCTTAGTGATTCCCAGGTTAAATTGCTCTTAAGGGGTCTTAAGTTTTGCCTCACACCCAAGGAGCATAATCAACTCTCACTCCAACAGGACATAGCCCACTTCAACCGCAGATTACGACTCCGTGAATTCTTTCATGTTGAACCCTGCACAGACGACGAGACCCCAGATGACAGTCCCTCTGGGGCCCCCAGCTGCAACCGCTTCAAAGAAAAAAGTGTATGGGTACCCCCTAAGAATAGGGATGCAGCCCTTGACAACTATATCAGCTCAGTCAACTCTGAGGTTCACAGGGAACCTCCTGCTAGATGTGCCAGCAACCTCTCCCGTGCTGAACGGGATGCCATCGGTGAACTCCGACAAGCTACGAACATAGTCATCAAACGGGCTGACAAAGGGTCTGCTGTTGTGGTCATGAACAGAGATGATTACACAGCCGAGGCCCTTAGACAACTTAATAACACTGATCACTATACAGAATGTGATACTGACCCTACCCACTCCTTCGCAAAAGAAATATCTGACACCCTCGTCAAAATTCATAATTGTAACGGTATTAACAAGGATACCTTTAACTATCTCATTCCACAGGATCCTCAGACGTGCGTTTCTATCTACTGCCCAAAATACACAAGGCAGATAACCCGGGCTGTCCCATTGTGTCGGGCAATGGTAGCCCAACAGAACGTATCTCTGAGTTCGTTGACAGCTACCTCAACCCTCTGGGCTCTCATATCCCTTCATTCATACAGGACACTACGGACTTCCTCCGTAAACTAGAGGGTATTAAACATCAAATACCCAATTCTGACCTCCTTGTCACTCTGGATGTTTCCTCCTTATACAGTGTGTCTCAAACAAAATGCAAACAAAATTTAACGGAATGCCAGACGTAGAATGAGTAACCAGCATAGATAATATAGGTATGGTTTGAAAGATACACCTTTCCACTTTAAAATGAGACATCAAACGTCCAAATCTGAAAATTTTTGACAGAGTTATGAGTACTTTTCCAAGAGAGGTCAAATTGACGATGGGACCAAGTTTTCAATTTTAGGCATTGGGACAAAGGTAGCCTAATTGCCTCTGTGTGGATAATTGCCTGGCCTACAAAAATGTGTTTAGCGAGTAAAGACTTTCTTGCTATCAGTTTGCAAACATGTTTACATGCTAAACATTTTTAGCATGAGGATGGATAGTGTTTAGCCATTGAAAATTGATGTTTAGGAATTGGACATGTGCGTTCAGCTAGTAAACATGTTTACAAACATACCAAGAAAAGTGTGCTCAAGACGGCGCTCCGGCTCATCTACTGGCTGTCCGAGACCGCCTTCATGAAGCGTTTGGAGACCGTGTCATAGCGTTGAATCATGTGCATGAATGGCCACCGAGATCTCTAGACCTCACACCGTGTGATTTCTACCTCTGGGGATACTTGAAATCCAAGGTGTACACGACTCCCCCTCCGGACCTGCAGACTCCGTGACAGAATAACAGCCGAGATTGACGTCCTGCGGCAGACTCCAGATGTTGTTATGAGAGCGATGGAGAGACGATGTCACCTGTGTATCGAGCGAGAGGGAGGGCCTGTTGAGGGGGAATGGATGTAATCATCAACAGTTCATCCACATTGCAACACTTGCACATCTAAACAAAATCGATTATCACTGCATTTAAAAACTTGGTCCCATCGTCAATTTGACCTCTCTTGGAAAAGTACTCATAACTCTGTAAAAAATTATCAGATTTGGACGTTTGATGTCTCACTTTAAAGTGGAAAGGTGTATCTTTCAAACCATACCTACATGTATATTATCTATGTTGGTTACTCATTCTACGTCTGGTATTCCGTTAAATTTTGTTTGCATTTTTTTGGAGACACACTGTATACTAACATCCCCCATGGCGAAGGCATAAGTGCATGTACCAACGCTCTCAGATCCAACAACCAAACCATACCTTCTGTGAGACACCTCACAGATCTTATCCGACATATACTGACCAAAAACAATTTCACGTTCCTAGACAGAAACTTTCTCCAGGTACAAGGTACAGCAATGGGCACTAAGATGGCACCATCATACGCTAATCTGTTTATGTCTGACCTTGAAGACAGATTGCTATCTTCTGCCCCCACCGTCCTCTAGTATGGTGGAGATTTATTGACGATATCTTCTCCATCTGGTGTGGTGGCCAAGATAGCCTAGATGAATTCATCAACTACATTAATTCATTCCATGCCACCATCAAGTTCACTGCTAACTACTCTCCCAATAGCGTGAACTTCCTAGACGTCACCATCAACAAATCCCCCCAGGGCATCTCGACTGATGTCTATTGTAAACCCACTGACACTCATCAATACCTCCTTTCTGACAGCTGCCACCCCAAGCACTGCAAAGAGCCAATTGCCTACAGTCAAGCCCTCCGTATAAGACTTTTTTGTTCCACTGATACCTTATACAGGAAATGGTCGTCTGAACTGACAACACCTTGTATCCCGAGGTCATAACAAACGCAGGGTCCAACTAGCTATCAACAGGGCCCTCTGTACCCCCCGTAGCACCCTCTTGGCTACCCGGGGTAACAAGAAAACCCTTCCCAACAGAGTTCCCCTGGTCACTACTTATCACCCCAGATTACCCAGACTTTCATCTATCGTAAATGATAACATGACTATTTTACACTCCTCCGATAGGTTATGCTCAGCCATCCCTGAGCCCCCTTTGATTGCTTTCCGTCGCCCCCGTAACCTCAGTGATATATTGGTTCGGGCTAGGCTCTCTAGCACCAACAGTGACCTTAACGTCACTGATCGTGAATCACCACAGGGGTGCTCTAATTGTAACCGCTCGAGATGCAAAACCTGTTTGTATCTCAAACCTGCTCAGGTGGTGAAAAGCCACAGTACTGGTCTCACATACACAATCAGAACTAAATCCCAGTGTGACACACCCAATGTTATATATGTAATCTCATGTAAAAGATGTGGTATACAATATGTAGGGGAGACAAAGACCAAATTGTGTCTCCGCTTTGCCAACCATGTTTCCTCTGTGAAAACTAAAAAATCCTACCCTGTGGCAATCCATTTTAACAACCCTAATCATAGCATTAATGATGTTGAACTCATTGTAATTGAAGCCTGCACTAGCGATGGTACACATCGCAAACTTAGGGAGTCACACTGGATACGTCAACTTAAAACACTTCACCATATGGCCTCAACATCAACACAGGTATCAAATAACCCAGCTACCTTTACCTATATCATTACTATTAACCTATATCACTGCTGGATTTTATCAACTGTTCTTTTTCAGGTATTTGTTTAAACCTGTTCCATTTTCAGGTATTTGCTTTAACCTGCTCTTTTTTTACACTGCTCATTATTTACACCCACACACCAACTCCTCAATTTGTATGTTGAAAAAAAAAACACCTTTTGTTGTCGTATCCCTTTGTGTATTGTCCTATCTTTACCCTAGCTGCCACTTCTACCTATTGTGTAGCTCAATAATCCCTCCTTTACCCCAGCTTCATCACAAGCTGCCACATATACTTATTGTGTGGCTTAATAATCCCTCCTTTGTTCACTTCTGATACTCCTATTGGCTTTTCTAGACTAATGCTTATCTTCAATTGGCTACTATTTCCCCGCCTTTTTAGATCCCGCCCCATGATCCTTTGCTTTCCCCTATAAATGGATGTGTTTTTATGTTGTACTTCGTCAAAGCTTCTGATGAAGGTCCGGTTTGGATCGAAAGCTATATTTTATTTTTAAATTATTTCTTTGGATATTTATATATATATATATATATATATTTATATTTATTTATTTATTTATATATATTTATATATATTTATTTATATTTATTTATATATTTAAATTTTTTAACCCTCCTATGGTTTGACATTTCAAAACCTTTCAAAATCTGCTTACGGGCCAAAATGGCTATCAATTATTATGAACCCTTTAAAACCCTCCAGAATTTGTTGCTACTGAACAACCACACCTTTCATCGATCAATACCCTTTGAAAGGTATTGGAACATTTCAACACCAGTTTGTTCAGAGAGTTGTTATACCTTTCGAAACCTTTCATAGGTCCCTTTTGTCGGACAGTTTTCTCACCTTTCAAAACCCTTCAGTACAGCAAACTTGAAAGGTTTTGAAAGGTCTGATAATTCTATGGCAACTGCACTGTACATAGGAGGGTTAATGTTTTTAATTCGACACCCCCAATTTATAATCATCATTATTGTGGGTTTGACCACGGTTTGACCCATAATGCTTAATTTGTTTTTTTAAATATGATGAAATTATTTGCAATTTACCCCTTTTTTAGAAGAAAAAAAATGCTTAAAAGACTAAAATAATGGTCGTCGCACCCCGTGGATCAGAAATCAGATGAGAATTCCTCCATTTGCATAGTTTTCGGGGGAATATCAATTCTTTTCTTAATTATAAAAATGTTGTTTATAATTTAACTGATTTCTTAAAAAATTTCTCCATAATTTTGCTATAATACATAAACATCAATTTTCTGACCGACCACCTTTCTCCTCCATTGACTTTGTGCACAAACATGTGCATTTGTTTACAACTTTTTTCCAAAACCTGACTCCCATAATACATTGCGCGCTCAATTCTGATCAGGCTTATTATACTAACTCTTGTCTGTTCAAAGTATTTTAAATGAAAAAGAAACAAGGCAACTGGCAACCAAAAAGATACAATTTCTGGGTCACAAGTTCACTTCAAAGAACTGTCTGCAGACTTTGGAATGTTGAATGTATAATTTGGGATTGAGCCAAGACTGGAGTTGGGGCTATTGTTCACTTGACAATGACTGACAGGTTGTGGTTTTACACTCCCAGACCAGGTGACATTAACCTCTGGGACCTGGTTCTTGGCTGGTTTCTAAGCTACGTATACATGTATGGAACAGGATACCAGTATAAGTATCTTCCCAAGGCCAAGTAGCTCGAGTTGATGGGACTGTCGGCAGAAATACGTCTTTTAACCAGTTGTTTGAAAGCCTAAAATTTTAAACAATAAATCTAGTCCTACTTAACAAATTATGACTGAATGGAGCTGAATGGAGCAGAATGGTGATATCTATTTATTCGACTGAGAGCAAATTGTTGGTGAAATTTTTACATCGAAAAAGCTTCAGAAATCTTTGACATGTTTTGTTTTGTGGAATTAAATTCTGTGGATTAATAATAATACCTGTGGCGGAGAATCTCGGCTCAGAAATAATGCTTTCAGCGTTAAATAAATAGAGGTCGGTTATGTAAATTAAGAAGAAAAATAGTTTTAGAAAGTGTTTACCGTTACTCCTGATTTAAAAGTAAATGGAGGCCTGTTTGCAGGGTGCAATTGTGCTATACGCCTGCCGACTGAACATAATCCTAGGGACCGGGAATAGCCGATCAAGTCTTACATTTCCGATTTTCATTTTTAAATTTTTCTCATCAATAACATCTTGTTAATTTATTTATTCTTAATTTACAAAACAAAAATATATCAGCTTGGTAACAAATTGGTGGCAGGGATATGATATTGGAATGAGATTTACAAATGTTTTGATGTCGTGAAGACAAAACTGTTTCCATGGGTTGAACTTCTGCTGGTGGCCGGCGGACATCGGCCGGCGCCCGACGCACATCAGATGTTCAGTCCCATCGGGCGAAACTACAATTTGGTCTCTCAGTCTTCACTTTAAAAAAAAAAACTTTCACTCAAAACAAATTTCCAACAGTAGATTTTATTTTGTTTGATCATAGTAACTCACGACAGACACTTTTTAAACTTTACGTTGAATGCAATAAATAGATCGCGGGCGGCAGCATAGTTGCAAATGTGGCGCATCAAAAACATTCTCTTGAAAAGAAACAAAAGTTGCCGTCCAATTAAAATGTATCAATAAAGCTTCCTACAAGATGAAATAAATCCCTCAGTGGCAACAAATTATTGTTGTTCACAATTAGTTCTCGAACTGAACAAAGGAAATTTTGGAGTGTTTTTTTTTTTCCCACTATGGAATAAATTATAGCTTATCGATAGCGTATCGGCCGATTTATAGCATATTGCACGCCTGGCTAGAACACTGACCCCAAGCAGTGAAGGTGCCTTCAGGGATTAAGGGTCTGCCACTGACACAGCCCCAAGGAAACACTATTGTGAGGGTTTACCCACACTTAATTATTTAAAAAAAACCATACAAAAGGTGCATCTTCACTGTAACAAGAAACATGAAGATAAACACCTAAACATAACCAGAAGTAGGTACAGATCAAAGACTAGCAAGAAGATAAGAAAATAGTATTGGCCACAAGGCCAGCTTGTGAACAAAGCACATGTTTCAAAGGAGTAAGAAATTAGTACATTAAGAAATTAATACATTTTACAGAAAGGAAAATTAATAACCTAAGACCTCTTTTAGGTCAGGGTTACATATTAATAAAGTGATCAAAATGCACTACAGCCTACTCCTCAGTAGCCATGATAGGCTAACATATTTAATTTTTAAAATTTATTTATGGGTCATCAAAAAGTGGGCGACATTTGATATACTGTCCCCCCACCATCAACGCCCATGCTTAGATGTACAGTGTATGGCTAGCTTCTTCACTGTACATTGTTAACAGTATTCATCTGATAAAACTGGTACCTAATACCCATGTGTCATACACATTTATTGTAAACTTCCTAGGTTTTGGATGAATAGCGTATGAGATGCAATCACTCACTCCAAATCATGTGATAATGTGTTTAGTCACTTCTGGAAAATGTATTTAGTGAAGGCATATGAACACTTAAATAGTGATAAACAGTGTATTTTTTTTCTTAATTTTCTTTTTGTTTTTGCATACAGAGAGACAATCTAAGAATCAATGATAATGTCCTCCATAATGCTTTAAAGTATGATGTGGAGAAAGTGGTGTCTTGTCTGTCAACCTGTATCTTCCCTGACAAAACCACCTACCCAATCGATGAAACAATGGTTCACAATGGTCCACCACACTCCTCCAACTTCGGCTATTCTTACGCCAAGAGGATGATAGATGTGATGAACAGGTAAGAGGCAGTATCAAAATTGCATTTAAAATCAGTTGGCCTGGGTGCTGGTTAGGTTGGATTACTCACAGCGGTGACAATCTCTGAGTAACAGAATAGCTTCAAATTCTGCCAATACACTGGCAGATTAATGGCTATTATTTCACCTCGTACATATTTTGAGCTAATATGATTTATTGGTCAATATTTTACCATTGAAGTAAAAATTACATGCTACATCACATGCACCACCAGATGTACTAACCCACAGCTAGGAATTTAATAGTTAAGTATCCAGACAACTGTACCAACAACGAAAGTGGGTGTCATCAGTGCAGTTGATAATCTCTCAACAATCCATTAACTAGCGGTGACAATCTCTGAGTAACAGAATAGCTTCAAATTCTGCCAATACACTGGCAGATTAATGGCTATTATTTCACCGCGTACCGACAACGAAAGTGGGTCTCAGTGCAGTGGATTATCTCTCTAGTTGAGCTCACATTTCTCTGTAAATTATGTATTCAAAGTTGGAAACCAACAGCATTTACTCAATGTATGTATGTACTTACATGTATGCAGGGTTGTATACAAATACCACATGGTTCAAGGGAAAGTATTACAAGTTACTGATCCCCGTGGACATGGACGGGGACGGGGACGGGGGTATAGAAGACCCAGTGGTCTGAATGCAAAGAAGTGCATGGTCACAAACATCAGTCTTGAAAACATCTTGTCTTGAATGGACAGTAATTCCTTGAGACTTTGATGATCTCTGTGCAAATAGAATAGATTATAATACAAATACAATGGAAATATGGTTAGATAACCACAATAAAAATTGCAACATGCTATAATCATGTGGAATGCTAACTACATTATCACGTAATACCTACCATCTTCAAAAATTAAATTCACAAGCAATGTGATTTTATTTATTTATTTTGTTAACAAATATAAAACAAATAACATTTTCAATTTGTACTTACCACTTTGTACTTACCACTTTGTACTTACAAATAGAAATGTGGTTTTATTTATTTTGTTAACACTTTAAAATTTTGTACTTAACCAATTAGAAGAAATACAATACAAATGTGGTTAGATAATGTACACAACACATTTTTTAATACTTTTTTGTTTTGTTTTGTTTTTTTGTTTTTTTTCAACAGATATAAAACAATTTCAGTCTGTACTTACCAAAATAATAGAAATTTGCTTGGATAAATGTACACAACACAATTTTTATTTATTATATAAAACAAATAACAATTTCAGTCTGTACTTACCAATTATATTTCCTACCAATTTCATACCAGTGTTCTACTACTTCTGAATGGACTTACTATGTCTGAGGTATACAAGTTATAAATTTCAGTTTCAGTCATCATCCTCATGGAGACTCGAAGAATGATACTGATAGGCCTGGAAGCATTCACCGTGGTGAAGATGGGGCCTGTCATCAGTGCATCCGCCACATAGATTGTCCTCTTGCGTCGTTGTGGGGTGCTACAGATGACGCAATTCCTGTTAGCCTCCGTTTTGCAGACCAGGTGTTTGTTTCCTTGAAGACGCTATATGAGGTTTCCATATCTCGGTTGTCCTGTTCGTCGTTGGTCATACTATTCTGCCAGTAAAGTGATGAGAGACTCCTTGAATTTGTGAAGGCTGACCTTCTTGTCAGGATCCTGCCTTGAGAGCGAGTAAAGGAGATAGGCGTTAGACTGGCAGACCTCTAACAACCAGAAGAATACTCATTTCCACCACTTCTTTGTCTTCCTGCTGAACTGGTAGTACGAAACGGTCTGATCTACTCTGTCGCAACCGTTCAAGTGGTTGTAGTCATAGATGACAGCTGGCATCGGTACACGCTCCCCAAATTTTCTGGTGACTTAGATGATCTCAGTAGATGACTGTGTGGAAACTAATAGGCAGGGTTTGCGGGCTTTCTTGTCCTTCCATGCAGTGCAAAGTGTGGTGCCATCTTTGCTCCGGTAGAATTTTGCCTCTTGATGTTGCAGTGCGATCTTCTTTATTTCAGGGGGGAAATTCTTCCTGTTGACGTCGAGTGTCCCTGTGTAGTACATCTCCATTGATGTCAAGTAGGTGATGAGTTTGTCTGTCATGTAGTAGCAGTCCGCAAAGATGTGGTACCCTTTTCCCAGTGGCCGAAGGAGATACTCAAACACCATCTCAGCTTGTCCACTTGAAGTATCCATGTCAGGGTTATATGATGTCTCCTTCCGGAAGTAGTAGAGGATGTTGATGACATACCCGGTGGTATGTGTTGTATTGTTTGTACTTCCAGCGACCTTTCCATCCAATCACCATCTTGTCAATCGAAACATTCTCAAAAGGGTAGAACGCATCCTGAAACTTACGAAGAAGAATGTTGAGGAAGGGTTCGATCTTCTCCTTGGACTGTGATTCAACATCAGAGGCAGGTGATAGATGACCTCGAATCAATCCCTTGAAAACATCTGGTTGAACCATAGAGTGTGGTAGACTGGGTAGTGTGACCAGTAGTCCTTCATGGCTGGGCACTTGTTGAGTCCAATGGCAATCAAGACAGCAAAGAACTTCAAGAGCTCATACTTAGTGATTGGCTTCCAATTTCTGAAGACAGACCTGCGTCTTGGTGGGTTATTCAACATCACTTTGTAGTTGGTGAACTCTGTATCAAAGTCTGCAACACATCATCTGACAGCAGTGCAAAAAGGCAGTCAAGTGGATTCCAGTTCTCATCTAGATCTAGGCTCGCATCTACACCTGACTGTTTGCCAGTGCGGAGAACAAATCTGAAAGAACAACTGGTAGAAGAATTAGTAAGATGTGTAACATCTGTCCGATTTTCGTTTGTGTTCGCGCTATTGCCGATCCTACGGGCACGCTTTGCCTGCAGCTCGCTGTCGCGGTAGCGCCGTGGATGTTGCTAGGCCTATCGCTATCGCCGCTGTCGGTACTTACGGTCGCAGATTCAGAGGATTCTCTGTCAATATCCCCATGAAAATCACTACTCCCGACACGGTCAGTGTCTTCAAAGCTATCATTGTCTCCACCGTCACTGTCCACGTCAAAATTCCAAGCAGATAACATGCGTTGTGCATCATCTGTTGTGAGTTTCCTGGGGGCCGCCATTTTTAAATGCAGAACGTATGTAAACAACAACGACAGTGATCAACTTTGCAAGCTTTCGGAGTATTTCTTCTGTTCCCATTCATATAATCAATATTTATTAGCTAATTTGCATTGGGAGTACATGATCTCGAATTCTCATTGGTTACATACGCGTTCGGTTGTCAAAACAAGTCAAAACAAGACCAGTTGTCAAGTCTGAAGTCCGAGCCGTTAATTCGGCTTATCGTCAAAACGCGTGGCACGCTTGAGCCGATAAATCGGCTTGCCGGCAGGAAAGAGTTAAAGCATATTATAATTGATTAAATTAATAATTTATCAACAGGTCAACATAATGACTTGAATTATGATAAGCAGCTATGAATGTTCAAGTGGATTTTACATCTTGTCTACACACTCATTTTGCATGTACAGCAAGTGAGCTTGGACCAGCTTTTAGTCTGGCACCACAGATAATCCATATCGCAGCATATACCATTTTCATGGCTGGTAGTCTGGATACCAAACATGCTGGGAAAATGTTGTACTTACGTGTACAAAAAAATGTAAAAAAATATCACATCCCCAAGCCTTGGGTGAGTTGTTAGTTTTTCTAGGTAAGCGTGTTAACATAGTGAGTAATTTCACTTCAGTGCTCAAATTTAGACAAATACACGTGACTTCAGAGCTAAGTGATTCAATACTTTTTCTGGGTAAACTGGTCCCGAGAGTCAATTTCTGCATTACAATGTAGGATGAATGTTAATGTTATCCATTTTTCCCCATGATACAATATAACAAAGTGACTGGTTGCCCTGATTTGGATTAGTAATCTTATACCATGCTGACTTCAAATGGAAGAAACATTTTAAGTAAAGACTGTTTGCGGTGACACCATGTGAAATTCTCAAAATAGTGTTAATTAGTTATGAAAAGAACTGGATGTTACTACCCAATTGAGAATTTCACACGGTGTCACCGCAAACGGTGTTTACTTACCTTTTTCACCATGGAAAGCTACAAATATTAACTCTTTCTACCCGGAATTATTTCACATGTATGGACGGAATTGTTTTTATTATTGTAATTTGATACTATAAACAATCAAGGTCAAGTGTAGAAATAATTAATAATTTGTTTATCTTTTGCCAGTTGAAGAGAGTAAGGTATCAAAATAAAGGTTATGACTCACCGAGTGTGAATATTGAGATGGGGATCCTCTTGGGATTACCCATAACGCATTGCAGCCATCCAAATATAAACTTATGTTTATCGTTCCTCAGAATAATATCAATAAATCTGCAAGTTATTGCCTGAAAATCTTCAAATGTGCATTGTATGAAAAGTGGTTTGTTTATATGTCAGAATATGTCAGGGCATAATATTACCCATAATGCTTTGTAACCCTCTGTTTATATAACAAAAATCATAATTTGCAACCTTGATACAACATACTGTATATTGTTTCTGTAATGCAATAATGTAAACAATCAAGGTTTAGTGTGGAAATTATTAGTAATTTGTAAATATTTGGACAGCTGGTAGAATCAAATTTTGCTGTTGTTACTTGCCCTATTGCTGGTCCTATGAGCACAATTAGCCTGGGGCATTGCTTGCTGTCACGATTACACCATGGTGCCATGTATAGTATAGGCCTATCGCTATTGCAATCGGTACATACTACTTCAGATTCAGAGCTTTTACTGTAATTTTTACCCTGAAAATCAACACTTCCGTCACTGTCAGGGTGTTCAAAGTCAACATTGTCACCATCATCATAATTCCAAGAAAATAGCGTACGTTGTGCATCGTTTGTTGTGAGTTTCATGGAAGCTGCCATTTTTAAATACAATGTGTGTGTAAACTGCATGTGTCAGCCGTTAAATCGGCACGCCGGCAGGAAAGAGTTAAGAAACAATTTCCTAGTACAGTTCAGTTATTAACTGTACATGGTGAGAATGTTAGTTTCTGTCCATGGCCTTGAACAGAAATAAAACTTGGATCAAAATTATGTTACTACTAGACCAATGCTTGATCAGTTGGTCCAGTGTTAAGTGGGAGCTAGTGTACATGTATAAGAGCTTCAATTAACTATGAATAAGATACAAAGGTAGTTGAAAGTCAAGTAAATTTTTTGAGAATCTCTTCTTTATCAGCCTTTATTCTAATGTAATAACACACTCATAAACACAATATAAATAACACATTAACAAAATCCTGGTGTGTTTTATCTAGGGGCTACTATGTTCAGCACAATCGCAAATTCACTTCAGTTATTCCAACCAATGTATTCGGTCAGTGGGATAACTTCAATCTAGAAGATGGTCATGTTATACCTGGTCTTATTAACAAGGCATTCACTGCTAAACGTAAGTTTTATTTTGTAAGTTTTATTTTGAAATGCCAAAGAAGATCTGTTTAGATGATCTGATTGGATGAAACAGGATCATGTGATGTTGCATTAGTGATTGGTAAAGACTAGACTTATCCAAATAAAAGCAGTACGTACATGTACATGTATGTGCTTTGCCCATCAGCTGTTACATTTAGCTGGCATGTGATGTGGAATTAAACCAATCGGAGTGACAGTTTGTTTTGCATCATGTTGACAAATGTTTTGTGTTTTTCCAAAACATGAATTCTATTTGGCCTTTTTTCAACAAAGATGTCTCAATTTAGAAATTTTGAAAATGAAATGGAAAATGGCATTTATCAGGGGTGAAAATTCTCTTGATCTTTATAGCTAGCACTAGCAGGACCAATAACAACTGAATAGTAATCTTGGTAGCTAGCAGGACCAGTAGCAACTGAATTGTCATCTTGGTACATGCAGCTACATGTAGCAGGACCAGTAACTGAATTGAGCATGAAGAAGCTCTTTGAAAGGTTATTAAACAGTGCAAAGAGCATGAATAAATAAAAACGGTTATTGGTTTGTTTATTTTAATGTCTCAGAACAAAGCCTTAAAATTAGTTCCACAATTTACATATTCATTTTAATGAGTTTATATCATGAGTTTTCTCTATTTTGCCAAAGAATGCCTCGCCCTGTCAGAAATGATCATTGTTAAGCTTGTGATTGAAATTTGTTGTGTACAGTAGCCTCCAGACATGTACAGTAGCAGATATAGTAGTCCTTGTGTTAATCCCTATATATGAATGGGAATAAAAGTTTGATCATTTGTCTTCACTGCAGTTTTGGGTGTGGCAACAGGTGATAAAATAAAGCCTGTGGCCACACCCAAAATTGGTTATTATCCTGCGGCAAAGACCGTTTGACAATCATTCCCCTTGTAATGTAATGGATAATTTTGTTTAAAGACTTCCTTTTATTACTTTTCAAATGTATATTCACTCCAGAGGCATGGCTAATACATGCTGTATTCTGGGTAAGCTGGCTGCATATGCATAACACAAGTGTGTTTCTAGCAATATACACACGTTGGTGTAGGGCAAAAATTTTATCATTTGTTTATCACGACTCAAGAATTTCATCCACCTATAAACATCACAGAACCCGCCGGCCAATCGTCATCGGGCAAGCTGAGTATGTAGTGCTATACACACATCAATGTAGGGCAAAAATTTAATCAAGCTATTCTCGCAATTTGTTTTTCCAACTAAGTCAGATTTTGCAAAAATTGTGGTCCCATGAAATTTTGTTCAGAGAAATATCATGTGTCTGTTAAGACTACTGTCACTGGTTTTAGCTGTTTTCCATTATCATATCAACAGTTTGGAGTTGAATAAGGCTCTGGTTTTTTTAACATATACCAAAAAGCTTAATGGCACTTTGAGAGTCTCAAATTTTGTAAAGATACAGAACTGGAAACCAGTTTTCATATTTTTTTGAAGCATGGACCTAGATTGATCTCCCATAGCTTAATGAAAATTCTACAAGTTTAGTTTATGTGTGTGAGCTATCGCTGAACAGCCAAATGTTAACGGAATTTTGTCAACCAAAAAAAGAGACCAGATTGTTTTGGCTGAAACACAAAAATGCCAGAAACAATATAATTCTTTCCTATTTACAATGAATGAGTATGAGTGGAACTTTAAGAAAGTGCACAGTAACCCCAAGTATTTGGACTATTTTGATGGAGCGGCTCAATTGAAAATAGTGTTTCGGACGTTACATTTTCCGTTAACAATCTTGCCCTTATTTGACTCACTAGGACTACAATTTATTTATATGATATCAGTATTAAAATCCACTTTCTGGGTACCCCATTCCAATGCCTAAAAAGAAAGTAACATTATGTTATTGCAGTGACGTTGTTTAAAATTTGTTCATCAAATAAAAAGTTACCTCATTTTCCGTAAACAATTTGGTAACGTCCGAAACAATATTAATTTTGAAGTATCAAAAATACAGGAATTGTAAAACCTATTTATTATTTCATTTTGAAAGAACCTCAAGGCAAGCTTCCCATCACAGCATAAATTAATGCTGTATCTAATTGCATTATCATTATCTCAGCAAAAAAAAAAAAATTCGCTTAACAGTTGTAACATCCAAACGACTGTAACGTCCGAAACAAAAATACCATTTCTCAGCTAATAACTCAAAGTTGATGGTACCCAAAGTGATTTAATCATCATAAAATAAAACACTGTTATTACTAAAACAAATCTAGACATTAATTAGATCATTCTTGTCCAACAAATTTCATGACACAAAAATATTTGTTTCGGACGTTACACAATTTGGTTGTTAACACAAAATTGAAAATTTTAATGCTGTTTTTTATTCTATCAACATTTTATGACTCCAATTTCTTTTTACATGTCAAGAAAATATTTCATTCATTTCATTTCAGTTTTAACATTAAATACAACATGCATTTGACAAAATAAAATTTACTATCAAATTTAAAGCTTTACAATACCAATTGGCAACAATGAAATTTTTAAGACACTGTATGTGATGCATGACATTGCTAGATTGTTTTGAAATAACCTCACTTTTAATTAAACCAAATCAATTTAACTAGAACTGCTCATCAGAATTCTGGAGCAATATAAATAATACTTTCTGGGGTATTGTAAACATGTTTCGGACGTTACGCACAGTGTTAACACACATTTCTGCATGCATGCTGATCCCCTATGAACGAAATAGATGACTTCAGTTCCACAGTAATTATTGTGGGATATAATACAGTACATTTGCATATAATTGATATAAATTATATGCAAATAAGCAAGTCCTGGCCATACTTGAGAAGCCTGCCTGCTACATGTAGCTGCAGTGTTTAACCCTAACCACCCTATATCCTCCAAAGTCCTCCAAGGGCACTTTTTGGAAAAAATTCAGCACTGTTGGAAACTGGTACTTTCACCTCTTCAAATGGAGTGTCGTGGCCGAGCGGTCTAGCTTACCGGACTCAAGTTCTGTGTTAGCAGCAGAATGTGGGTTCGAATCGCCGTGACACTTGTGTCCTGAGCAAGACACTTAACCATGATTGCTTCTCTCCACCCAGGGTTAAATGGGTACCTGTGAGGCAGAGTTGGTTGATTAGCCCTATATGCGCTGTAATGGCAGCAATTGAGCTGTATACTCCCCAGGGAGCTGAGATGGTTTCAGGAATGATTTATGAGCCTGATGAGCCTTATGCGCAGGGGTAATGATATAATGCGCCTTGAGCACCACTCAGTTGGTGGATACATGTACACGTGTGCGCTATATAAGTCCATACATTATTATTATTATTATTATTATAAATGGGCAAAATTACTACCTGGCAAGAAGTACAGGCCATAAGTGCTGAATATGAAAGATCAACGAAAATGCATGGTGCATTTTGAAGATATACATGTAAGGGCATGTTTCCAAAAGTGCACTGATGGATTTTGGAGGATTCAGGAAGGTTCCTAGTCAGAATACCTAGGGGGTTAGGGTTAATAAACAGTGAAGTTGGGTCATTACATGTACAGCACAAGTGCATGTATAGCACAACTTTTCTGTAAACTATATGTATAAATAAAGCAAACTTCTTAGGAGACACCTGCTGCAAGTAAAATCAATGTTTCCTTTAGCCAAACATTTTCTTTGGAGACTTTTTGATCAATAAAGTCCATTTAACAGGAGGTCCAAAACATGCAAAAGCAATTTTATGAAATTCATACCTGTATAAACTAAATAGTTTTGAGCCAACGATACGTTTGTTGTATTCAAAGATCTTGAACCATATCATTTTAATGTTAATATTGTTGTATTTCTGCAAGTTTTATTCTTAAATTGTGTTAAATGCACTTTTTCAATTATAACATGATATACTACAACTTTACTCATCTGGATTTGTAAAAAATAATAAAGCAAACAAATTAACCAGTTCGCGTCGGAGGCCGTGTATACACGCAATTTTATTTTGGACAGCGGATCGGAGAGTGTCTAAACACGCCACAGGATTCTCAGGAATATTTGTATAGATTCCCGATCGCCGTAAGTAATGAGCCATAAGCATACAGTGGAAGACGCGGTCTCCCCGGTCACGCTCTGGTGAGCACCATTGGTCGTGTTTGTGCGGTAAAAATAAACCCGCCACGGGGTTCGGAAAAACTTTTTTATTCCCGGTGCGAACTGGTTAAACTTTAGCAAAGTTTGTTATCTGATTGAGATGTTAACATCATGTAACGTCCGAAACAAAAACAGGCCATTGTCTTTGGTACCATACAAGCCTACATGTAGTATGCAGTTCAGTGTATTTCAGGTTTTCTAAATGATTACCACCTCAATCAAGTTCATATTTCATGCAATTTTACATTACATGAACAGCATTTGGAAGTATGTAGATCTAAATTAGATGGATTAACTTTACAAGAAGTATTGTAGTTGAGAGGATACACTGGTTAGCAATTTGTGTGGTCATTTGAATACAGAGTTTGCATTTAAATATTAATATGTTAGTATATTTCCTTCCTGCAAATAAGCTGACAGACCACTGAAACCAAAGCAAAGCCATAAAAATGAGAAAAGCTGAGATGTTAACATAGTGTAACGTCCGAAACATAGTAAGGGTTAAATCTAAAAAATTTCAGCCAATGTACTTTTTAATTTTTTTTTCTTCATATAATTATTTTGCATCATCCATTGTTTACATGCAATAAGTTTGACCCCCAAAAAGCCAGTCCTACAATGCCAGACAAAAACTTTAAATAGTGAAACCCAGTATTTTCGGCTATTTTTGAATTAAAGCAATGTAAAAATGCAATTGGTTGTGATAGAAACTCAAAAATTGGCATAAATAATCTCTGAACCATGCTCTTAACATTAACATTCATTGCTAAAGTAGGCAATAAAGCATGAGTTGAATTTCACAATTTTGAGATACAACAGTTTGTAGTAAAACATAAGAGTGTTGTTAATGTTCAAGTATGTTTCACAAGTTTAGAGATAGATTTAAGCTCAGGCTTTTGAATTTCTCAGAAATATAAATTGTTTGGATGAGAAAAATACATTTTTGAAGTGTGTTGACTTATTTTCATTTTTGACCCTCTTGGTTGACACAAATGGTATATGTTAAAAAAACCAGAGCCATAACCCTTTCCAATTATCAAACTGCCATATCTACATGTAAATATGATAATTCCAAACAGGAGATGGCACTCCACTTCACATCTGGGGCACTGGTTCACCGCGTCGGCAGTTCATCTACTCCATAGACCTTGCTCGTCTCTTCCTCTGGGTTATTCGTGAGTATGATGAGGTAGATCCGATCATCTTGTCTGTTGGTGAAGAAGATGAGATCTCTATACAGGAGGCAGCTGAGCTCATCGTAGAGGCATTTGACTTCAAGGGACCTGTTATTGTATCCTTTTTTTGGAAAACAACCATAAAAATCACTTTTACATATACACATTTGTGACGCGGTATGTCAAAACCAGGCGGAATTGGGCAGAGCTACGAACGGAGGAACAGCTGCAAAATGCCTTAGGGGTGATTTTTTGCGATTTTGAGATTTTTGGAAATTTATGATACTACAAATGTTTAAAATGTTCTGTAAAAGTTTCTAACTGAAATTTCATTGACAAATTATTTTTTAAATACTTTTAGAGAGGCATTATACATGTAATTTCACAAAATGATGCCTTGTTCGGGCTATTATCTCAGTTTCGATGTTTCGGACAGTCCGATTTCAAATCTTAATAACTTCGCTATGGAATATCCGATTTGAAAAAAGAAAGCGGCATTGTAAAGTGCAAGGTCTATATTTTACTAATATTTCAATAACTCAAAATTGACCTCTTGCCCAATTGTGCCTGGTTTTGACATATGGCGTCACATTTTATTTAATTCTATCTTTTATTTACTTTCATCAGTGGTTCTTTTGGATATTTCCCCCCCCTTTTTTTTTTTTTTTTTTTTTAGAGACATGCATCTTTTGTTATTTAAGAGGACTTGAATTTGGTTGTCTCCCATTTTCTTGAATTACATGGTTTTCTTGGATATTTGTTGGAATTATTTGTAGATCATATAAAGAACATCTGAAATAGTCTGCTAGTCCTGAGTAAAATAGATTTTTATAATTTTCTATTATGAAAATTGTTAATGACAAAATTGTCCTGTGTTAACATTGTTGGCAAGTCTGATGCACAGAATGCCCCCAAATTTATGCCTTTGAAAATAAAGTTTCAGATATGCATACATACAGTGTATTAAAGATAGATTTGTACAAATTCTAATTTTCTATTATGAACATTATGAATGACAACAAATGGTCCTGTGTTAACAGTGTAGGCAAGTCTGATGCACAGAATGTAAAAAAAAAATCATAAAAAGTCATACATGTAGCATCAGGGCTAAATTTGGTTATATCTTCTGACCAAAGCCTTTTATTTGTACCAAAATGAAAGAACCTTAGACAGAAAGGGATGGCAAAAATTCAGTTTGATGTAAATCTGTGATCATTTTATTTATGTGAGAATACCAATAGCTTTAACAAGTATTAAATGACCATACTTGGCTGCGTGTCCCCTTGTTCTCCACCTAGGATATTCTCCAGCCCATACTTTGCTGCGTGTCCCCTTGTTCTCCACCTAGGATATTCTCCAGCCCATACTTTGCTGCGTGTCCCCTTGTTCTCCACCTAGGATATTCTCCAGCCCATACTTTGCTGCGTGTCCCCTTGTTCTCCACCTAGGATATTCTCCAGCCCATACTTTGCTGCGTGCCCCCTTGTTCTCCACCTAGGATATTCTCCAGATGTTCAGTCATTGAAGTAATTTTCTTCAAATATTTAGAACATGGAATACAAGTAACTAAACTGGTAATACAAGAGGTTTTATTTCCCTTAATAAATTTGACAGAATGATACCAGTAAATCAGATGGCCAATTCAAAAAGACTGCAAGCAATGACAAGTTGAGGAAATACCTCCCAGACTTCAAGTTTACACCAATGAAGCAAGGTAGGCTTTAATATAACAGCAAATTGTTCTCATTTTGGCAGGTGCATGAGAGTAGCAGTTGTATTTTTCAGATTCTGCACCATAACCAGACAAGAGATCAGGCCCCAATTTCATAGAGGCACTATAATTAGCAGCTGATCTTTTGCTTACTGTATGTTTTTCATTTCATAGCGCTGCTAACCATTAAGCACAGTGTCACAAAGTCCACCATGATTGGGACAGCGTGAAAGTTATACAGTTAAAAGGTACCCCAGGGAAAATGAACACACCAACAAAATGAAGCAGAGGAACATAAAAAGATACATTTTTATAATATAATTTAATTATTACTAACAATAAACTTACAATAAACATAACATCAATTAAATTTAATACAACTCAAATAAATTTAGATAAATGATAAATTCGAACCCAGTTGTTGATCGTTGTGTATAGTTGGCTGGTTCAGCGTGCGGCGGTTATACTGGACAGAGACCCTTGGCGTGCCTCGGCGGATGACGTCACGTCCCCAAGACGGGTTTGCCTCTAAATCGGCATCGTGCCTCTCCACGTCCCGACCAGATCCCAAATCCCAGAAAATTATTTATATAAAAATCAACCTTAAAGGTTTTGGCGACTTAGCAGCTTGGCCCCAGTCTCGGAAATCACAACTCGGATGTCCTCCAAACCATCGGCTAACAGAGCCGGTATACACACAAAAACAACGGCTGATCAGACCGGCATTATTGGAGCTCAGATCCGTACCCCCAGGGTGGGGTCGGAGGCAGAGGCCTCAGTGCCCAAAGTCATCGAGCCGGTGGTCAAGCTGCTAAGTGTCTCCCAAACCCCTTTACTTTTCTTTATATACGACACCAATAATGAATATTCATTTATCCCATAAATTTGAATAAATATTGATCCAGATTGTGTGTGTTCAATCATGTTTGGAAACCTTTGCATGTTTAAGCCAAATAAGGAAACTGAATTCACAACAGATTCTTTAGTAAACAAAAAGTTGCAGCCCAATAGCTCAGTGGATATTAACAAAATAAGGATGGCTGCCGGTTCTATAAAAAAGTAAGGTGGTACTGAAAGGACATGATTTTCGTCACACCCACAGGATTTAGGCCTAAGTACAATTATTTATGTTACTTTAAAATGACATTTATATATGAATTCTAAGTTTGTGACACACAGAGAAGATCACGGTTACATGTACTTGCCGGCTGTTATTGCTAGCAAATGAGCGATGCGACAGTACAAATCCATTGTGAACTTGCATGCGCCGCTCTGAATTTTCTTGCTAACCTGTGAAATTTGCTGATGCTTAAGCAAATTTTTCTCCTATAGTTAGCACGAAAATTTGCTTACCGGTAAGCAGTGCTATGAAATTGGGCCAGATGTCGAATGCGTTGCACATTGAATTGCATTCAAATCTTAATACAAGACAGGTTAGCTGAATTGGTAGAGCAGCTGGTAATCCACTACAACAAAATTGAACCTTGATTTTAAAGGTTTGCTGAAACAGAAACATTGTTGTGGTAGTTTGATAGATTAGGTGTTGAAACAACCCTTTGAGTTTAGTTTCTCCAAAATATATTTTCAGTTTAAGATAACAGTGATTGTTGTTCACAGCATCAATATTAATTGAATCTTTAACATATAAAAGTAGGCATATCTGTAATGTAAAGAAAAATATGCCGCTGCTTTTTGGATGACAAGATAAAGCATGAGTTTTGTTTGAAATTATTATCAGTAGCATTATTTTGCCAAAGGTGGGAAGCGTGGGATCACGGATAGAAACTGGGAACCGTGGGATCAACTAATGACAACTACCGGTAATTCTGAAAATGTTACAATTTGGGAAAAAAATGATAATATGCATGTAGCATGTAGGATTTTGTTATTATTTTTTTTTATTGATGAACCAAAATGTGATCCTGTAGACCATCATTTAAATAAAAAGGGAGGTTAAACAATAGTAACCCCATCGCATAATATGTAGCCCTACATGTATATCTCATGTTTTATAATGTGCTTGTACAAGACTTGATCTCACGTATGTAGGAGCCAAATAGACTGCAATCACCAAGCTGCAATTTCTTTGAAAGTCAATAAAATAGCAGTGGGGCTAAGGAGGGCCCTGGCATTGTTTAAACTTCTCAGTGGTGGATAAATAATTGAGGGGGCAGGTCCACCTCCATAAAATTAATCTCAAATTACCTCTTTTTCATCCATGAGCAGTACTTTGTGTATTTTTCCCCTTGCTCCCCTGCCCTCCTAGTAATAACCAATGTTGTACCTTCTCTTTAAAGGTAGTGTATCTTATTATGATATCACATTGAAGTGTTCCTTCACTGAAAGAGTGCAAAATATAAAGCAATTCATTCACTTACATAAACATTCCGCATGAGTATTAACAACATTGTTTGTCCTACATGTATAACATGGCATTGTGATGACTTCAGCACATACATGTTCATGTAAATGTAAGTTCTTTACATTTGGATAATGGCACAAAGCACTATTTGATTGATCTTGTTTTTGTTTCTGCACAGCTATCAAGGAGACTGTAGACTGGTTCATAGAGAACTACGACATGGCACGCAAGTAAAATACCGAGTGCTATGATAAGCGTTATCACCGACAGACTTCATACATGTACATGTAGATTGGTTGGATGTCACTTGAGGTTTCAGTGAATTCTGTTTCATTTAAGGTTTTTCATTTTTCTTTGTTTGTCAAAGAGATATATGTAGGTGAAGTTTGACCAATGACTTTTATTGGCCTTGTGTTTATCATAGCCCTCCAGTGATGAAATACACTTTAGCTGTGAGTTCTGGGCCACAGTGTGGGTTGCAGCATCATTTGAATTATAATTTTATATGGGTCATTCCACCAGGTGGGGGCAAGCTTTGTTACATAGGTAGATGTACCATTCATTGCACTTATTATGAGTGCACATTCTCAGTTGTTCTTCAAATTAGAATGAAATCAATCTCTGTGTCTAAATAGATTGTGTCTAGATGATTGGTTCAAATTATTAGCATTAAACTTCTTGCTTTTGTTTAAATTAAAAATTGATGAGTATTTAATTTTATATTTGCATGTGAAATCACAGTATATGTGTACATGTACAGAATTCTTGATTTTTAACAATTTCTAAAAACCTTTTCTTGGGACAGAGGTTAATTGTATTTATTGTTATGGATAGATCTATTTTTGTATTCATTCAATAAGTAGAGAGTTACAAACTTCTTTAGCAACCAAAAGGACTTGAGCTTAAAACAAAAACAATAAATTAAGTGTTGAAACCATTTTGCAAATAAGTATATGGGGAGGGGATGCTTATTGTCATGTGTCCCAACTATTTTGGCCGGAATTTGTAGGGTCACAGAAAAAGGGGAACATGAGGGGTAAACAGCTAAAGGGAACAGAACCCCCAAATTTTCAAAAATATGGTAAATTTAGAATTGTTGTACTTGTCCCCTTAATTTAATTTGATTAATTTATTGTTGTTTGTTTACCATAGAAAGCTGTAAATGTAGTATTTCCGACATTAAGAGACACAGTGATGCAAGGCTAATTTTTAACATTTATTTTACCTTCACTGAAAAGAGATATTGATATTACCAACATCAACTCAACATTTATCAATGGAATGCAATAAAATAGTCAACAGATTAAAGGTGTGTATTACACTGACATACAAGTCTGTAAGATAAAATCTGTACTGAAACAAAACAGAATACATTTGTCAACAATACACTCTTGATTATACAGGCAGGCAAATTTACAGTTATACATTTTACTTGTTTCAGTGTATTGGATTTTGACAATGTTTTTGTTTTGTTTTTCCCAACTATGACAACAAAACTAAATAGGTATGACACATTTTCTTATTTTCTTTCTGACAAACATACAAAACAATGGTCTTGATTTGTATGGTTAAAACACATACTTAAAAAAAAAGTAATGTGCATGAAATGAGAGGGTGAGACTTGACCCTTATTGAGGATTCGCAAATATTCAGATTAGAGATATTATTTCCCATCAAATCACAATGAAGAATTCTAAAAAGTAACTTAACCCTTGCACATGACATGTATGCACACATGTTTTTAATCTATGATACATGTACATGACCAGGGACCCTCCCTCCCTGCATGGAGCAATAAACAGTGTCCACTGACCCAAGCACTGACTTTGCAATCACTACAACAAACATGGATGTAAATGTACCATGGAAAGACAAGTATGCCTAATAATCTCAATCCTCCAAAATCCTTCACTTTAGCAAAGAGGATTTAGGAAGGTTAGGGTGAATAAGTACTTTGTCCAATGATAACACCAGGGGGAGCATGGGACCTGTAACATGCAGGTGCATTATGCTGACAAATCAACTAGCAGTTGTTTGCATACACAAGTAGATTTCCAAATAAAACCAATATCCTGGCTATTTGATTGTGGCCAGGTTTAGCCACACCTGTTTAAATGATATGTGGATTAGGGTGTTTTACATGTATATTACTGTTTATTTTTCATGTACGGTATTTGCTTTTTGTTTAATACTCAGTTATTGAAATTCATGGCTACAAGGCAAATAAAATAAAACATGAGCTATTGCTTCAGTTCACCACATCTTTATAACAAGTGTTTATTTCTAGCCACATGTGTATTTTCAGGCAAATGAAATCTGGGTCTCAGACTCTCCTTTGTACTTGATGACAACAAATCACATGGTCCACAGACTAGCTAAGATTTTTATCAAAATCAACTTCACGAAAAATTGGTATGGGAAAAAGAGATCCTCAGAATGTTGGATGTGTCAGCAGCAACAATCAATTGTAGTTACGTGTGTATATATACACCATAAAAATACCATTATCATTATACACTATGTGCTATATAATTATTATTCATGTGACAACAACTTTGTACAGTGAAACTTAGGCACTCGATTATTTTGAATTAACATATAATGATCAGGAAAATGATCGCCTTGAAAACTGATGTGGTGCATATACAGTGTTTACTATATTGCAAAAGTTAACATAAAACAGTCATACCCCACTACTGTTTTCTTACCACATAAAATACATGTACCTTGTTTTATGTTGACATGGTGTTAATGAATAATGTATTGGTTAATTCTTTGATCACAAGGATTAAATCAGTGGTAACCAATTAGGGTCAAATTGTACAAATACAATATCAACAGGTGTTTAAATGAAATTAACAGCAAGTTAATTCTGGGTTTATGAAATACAGAACATATTATTTTCCTCAGAGGCATAAATGTGTAGTAGAAGCCACTCCAAACTACATGTTTCACCCCACTTCAACCTTGAAAAGTGTTACAATAGGGCATGGAATCAGAGTACTAATTTTCAATTAACTCAGTGACTGAAACTAATACCCCACATGATAAGGTCATTTGTGGCTGCATAAATGAGCCAGTTTTTTTTAGTCACTGTGTTCATATTAAACTAGGACTATGATTCCTTGTCATGTTGAAAGACTGCTCTGATCATGACGATATTGTCCCTTTAAAAAGAGCAATTTGATAGATTAAGTCTTATAAACGTATACTTTTTATTTGACATTATTTCAAACTGAAAAAAACAAGTCAGTTTCATATTTTAGCAAATAACAGTCTTGTGGCTATTGGTTTAGAGAAATCACAGTTATGATCTCATTTCCAAAACTAATTTCATAACGATGAATTTGCTATGCAACACAAGGCTGGTACTTTTTGTTAATGTTTTGACACATACTGTACAATAATCTTAACAGTTCAATTTCAGTATTTAACTGTCATCAACTCTCTGGCTGTGTGATGTACATTTGTAATTGCATTGTACTGTATCTCGGTACATAATTTTTTTCGATGCTATCATTGTATATTGTTTGTATTCATGTTTTTTTTTCTTTTCTGCGCCTTGAGCGCCCAGCAGGGTGGATATGTGCGTGGAAAACAAATTTAAAAAATCAAAATGCACAAACAAGTACATCTTTTACCAATTGCAATACTGTTCATTATGAGCAGATACAAGAATGCATATTGATTTCAATTTGTTTAAATTTGCACAGATGTTCATGATTATTCTTTACACATTGGATCCCTGTTTTGTGAGAACGACATGAACTGTCACAGCAGTATTGAAAGTCCCAAGATCAAATGCTCACCATGTTTGCATTTAATCCTGCTGTGACATCACTACTTTGCCCATGAATGTGTAAACTCCATGGCCATATAGACCAAAAAGTGCCAACAAATTGTCAGTTAAAAAGAAAGAGCAACTTGGTCGAGCATGTTTTCACATTAAAAAGTTTTCACATTTAAGGGTATTTATGACACAGCATGATAAATTGTTTGTATTTTTTTTTAAATATCTCATTTGTAAAAAACATGTGAACCAATTAAAATAACTTCCAGTCAAATAGCATAACGCATAGAATCTGCAGCTATACATATATGTTATTAACTGTATTTTTATTCATGGTGGGTTAAGGTAAAACCATGTGAAAAATGATGTACTTGTATAGAAAGTTACAGGGTGGGTGAAAAAAAATCCTTTTCAAAATACTTAACACAATGTAACACAATTTTGTGGGTAGACTTTTTTCAAAGATTAATTAACACAACAACAATTAAAACATCTACATGTACAAGTGACAATCACATCAAAGTCAATAACAAATGTATAGTGCATTTAAATAATTTAAAACTCCCCAAAAATCAAATTGTCATGGACGGACTTCAAATATGTTGGCTTATGTTGTACATGTATTAGTAAAACAAATGCATCTTATTGTTTATATTAAGTACTCTGAACATTTATATTTACATAATTTATTAAATTTTCACATAGAAAGTAATTTCTGTAGTAGTTTTTGGTTTAACTGACAATAATTGGAAAGGCCAAATAATAAAAATGTTATCAGCTAAATCAAGGTGATAATAGTCCTGATGTGAAGTACACAGGAATAAATACTGTAGAGAACCTCCTGCATTTCAACATATTATATGGAAATTTCAATCATTAAATCTATTATCAAACCAAATATAGGTTTTTGGATACAAAAACATACATTAGTAATATCTGACATATTATGTGGAGAGTGCCTATCACTTGTATTAAATGCATGGCAACACATTTCAGTGATAACCAAATCATTACAAGAAATTATGTGACATTTTTCGATGCAGTGTCGTCTTTTGTGCAATCACTATCATTTTTGCATTCTTCAAAAACAACTTACAATCCAGAATGCCCTGATAATTTAAAGCCATGAAAGCAATATACCATGCCTTACACCTCTCCTTATCATCTTATGGAATGCCATGGTCAATCTGATTTGTGTTCTGATGGCCGAGTTGTCAGAATGTAGGTTCAAATCCCAGCCGCGACCATGGTGCTTGTGTCCTTGAGCAAGACACTTTACCATATTTGCTTCTCTCCACCCAGGGGTAAATGGGTACCTGTGCGGGCAGAGTTGGTTGTTGTGTTTGATTAGCCCTATATACACTGTAATGGCAGCAATTGAGTTGTATACTCCCCAGGGAGCTGAGATGGTTTCAGGAATGATTTATGAGCCTGATGAGCACCAGTTTGGTGGATATATAAGTCCACATTATTATTATAATAGTATTCTCAATGTATGCACAGTGCAAACAATGCTAACAGGGTTCTAGCTCATCAATGATTCTATTCATTCATGTCCAATTGTTTTATTTATTAGTGGTGGGGAAGGGTTTTTCCCTATGATTTGACTGTGGACAATTTGTGTATGTTTAGTTATAATATTTACTGAAAACAACATCTGCTGTTGGTTCAAAATAATGTAAACAAAATCTATATGATTTCATATTTTATCATATGTATAATTACATAAAAATACTTTAACTACACTGGGTGCTTTATCACAACAGAAACCTTCCACATTCCTTTTTTACAACTGATTTGTTTAAAATCAAAGTATGTTTCAAGTCGTTCTACCATTAATACAAATCATTGTGAATGTGTGATCTGAGAAAGAATACATGAATAACAGCAGAGCTTTGGCAATAAATATTCATACATGTTTGATGAATCTTGAAAGATTCCATTCTGTAATCAATTGGCGGTTGTTTCAGCCAGAAATCTTAATGTACATGTATGTAATCCACTTTCTGTAAACTTTAGCAACTATTAAAAGGAAATTACCAGTACAAAGGTGTTTCTTTGTTTGGTAGAAGAACAGTGGAAATTGGGGAGACTCGCTTTTGTTACAGAGCACAAGATTTTATTCAGCATGTTATTCCAGATGTACAATGTAGGAATGAAATGAGTAAGAAACAGTCTACTCGCATGCAAGCTTACTGTCAAAGCTACTTAAGGCAATACCCATGGCTTGTACGGCACAGAGTGGGTAATTGAAATCCATTGTGAAGACCTCCTCAGCAACACGACCAAACTGCATTACAATGTATTCAGCTGTTAAGAAGAAACCAGGAAAGAGAAAAAGGATTTTGTAAATGTTTCTTTGATCATGCTGCCTTCATGTTAATCTTATTCCCCTAACCTTGCTTCAAAAGGGTTTATTTCACAACATCTGATGATGATGGCTGATAGATTTGCCTGGATTAGGTTTGCTACAGTACAATGTAGCTGAACTAATTAGTAGAGCGCTGGAACACCCATCCAGATATTGTAGGTTCTAATCCACCATTAGACAATTCCTTGCTCATTCAAATATTGATTGATGGAGCTCTTGGATCAGGGATATTGAACAGTTGATTTGATTTTTGCCCTTCACTCGCAAAAAACAACAGGGACTCGGGCATGACTCAAACCCACAAACTGCTGCTTACATCTTAGCATCTGCAGTAGTTAGAAAGAAGTCATAGGTTCAGGACCCGCCTACATGTAAATCCCTTGTGGATGTTTTCCCCTGCAGACATTCAAAAACAGTGACTAGCTATGTCGGTGACAGGTAAAAATTAAATCAATCATTCAAATACTTTTGATTAATTTATCTAGTGACCTTCCCTTTATTGCAAATTTAATTTTGTGATCTGCATTTTGAAATGGCTGATGTTTAGAAGTATTGTGTATCAATCACTAATGTAACAACAACACTGTTCATTTGAGAATTTGTGGAAATAATCCACAGGCTAGTGAGGCAACTAGGGTAGGACCGTATGACCTGCTTATCAGTCCAGACTTCTTAACTTTCCCTATGATGATCAGCTGGCTAGAATCTGATATTGTGTTTCAGTTACATTAGGTCCATATCTGTTATTCCCATCTATTTACATATAGACAAACATGTTTTTTATTGGATAGATTTATTAGGTGTTCGTGCGCCAGCGCGAACATCTCTTGAAATTGTTAGTTTTTTTTTCTTCTAACAAAAAAAAAAAACAGTTCCAAAGTTCACAGAGCCTTCAAACTTGACACATACTTAGACCATATTATCAATAAAGTTGACATCTAGTTTCAGGTAAAGTTGTGACGTCATGGTGATGTCATCAGATATCGAAATACACTAAAATCCAATTTTAATATTTCAAAAAATCACATCTCATGAACCACAAAAGATATTTACACAATCTTTGCATCATGCAGATCTTGAATTATGTGACATTTCGTACATAGCGTCTGCAACCAACATGATATGGTATGTGGACGAAATTAATATTGACATGTGACTGATGACATCACCTGTCACAGCGCCCTCTGGTGGCGGGTTTAGAAAAATAAAAATTTTCTATCTCAAAAACCATAGTTTATATCTGATTTTGTTTCAAAGCCGTAAAGTTTGTATTTTCTTAAAACAAGCTTTCCAATTTATTATTCGCATAATCAGATACTAAAATCTACAGCGTGCACTTCATCTGATCCTGATTCGTCACTTTGTAAGATTGTGTATGCCACCTTGTGCCTAAAAATGATCGGCACACACGTTTAGACTTGTACCATGTATGCACAAGGATACATTCTATCAAAAATCATACGCGCAGTATGCTACGCATGTTAAAAACTGGCTTCATGCAAACATAACTGCATTATAAACAGTAAAGGACAGAGTATACATGTAGTTTAACAGTGTTACATCACTTTCAACGTATTTGTCACTTTGTAAGATATTACTTTGATAGATTCTCCCAAATCTGCAGGGATTTTCTATTCTATTAAGAAAATACTCCCCTTCGTAACCTACAAATGCATTTTTAATGCGCATGCGCACACAAGCCCGCTGGGAAAAACAAAGCCTATGACGTAGCTCCATACCCTGCATGGCCCTGAGAAGGAGGAAACCTGTAACTTTCCCTTTAGAACACAAAAATAGAAGGGAGGGATGGTAACGAAGGTGAGTATTTTCTTAATAGAATAGAAAATCCCTGCAGATTTGGGAGATTCTATTACCGAAAATAATCACCTTCGTTACCTACAAATACAGAGTAGCACCGGAGGGGAGGTCATGCAGAGTGGAGTGACGTAAGTGAATGCCTTAACTTGGCCTATCTGAAAAGAATGAGCAGAAAGGGGTTGTTAAGACATACCCATCAGAAGCCCTATAAAGACTCCTATAAGGATGGTGTCTGCCCACTGATCCGTCTGTTTGCAGGATGTCCCGTAGATAGCACGAGGGGAAGGTTGAAGGGTTCTTCCAACATGCCGCTTTCATGATCTCTGTGATGGGGACTCCTTGGAAGTGAGCCCAGGATGTAGTCAAGCTGCGTGTCTGATGAGCTTGGACTGCACCTAAAGGGGGAGAGAGAGTTCCATGTTGGTGTTGAGCCTGAGACGGTACCATCATCTCCTGTGGCTTATCTGGGAGAGCCTGAGATGAACAAACATCTCCTTTTGGCTTATATTGGTGCTGATTACAGTGTCGACTCTCATGTGACGTTGAGGTTGAGGTTTGAGGTTGTGGTTGTTGATTAGGAGCCGAGGTCAAGATTGCTTCAACTATCCACCTGGCAATAGTGGTCACAGAGGCTGGGTGATGCGGGCGAACTGTTGTGATGAAAAGTTGTTTAGCATCCCCCCGGAGTGTTTTGGTGCGAGCTAAATAGAACTTTAAGGACCTGACAGGGCACCAAAGTTTGTCCTCTTGGATGCTTGAGAATGAAGTCAGGCTGGGAACGAAAATGTCTGGAGGGGAGAAATCCGGAGATTGGTTCTTTGTCAGGAATTGAATGTGGGAATCAAACGGATGCGTCCCGGTTCCCAATGTAAGTGGCCCGATTCGATTGTGAGGGCATGGAGTTCACTTCTCCGGCGAGCAGTGGCTGCTGCTAGCAAAAAGACTGTTTTAATGGTCAAGTTGTGGAGGGATGAAGAGCCAGCTGGTTCGAAAGGAGCTCTGGCCAGTTTGTGAAGAACTAAGCCGAGGTCCCAGGAGTGGATAAGTTTCTTTAAAGGAGGTCTCTCTATGAACATTCCTCTAGCCAGGTTGTTTGACAGGTTAGATCCATCTTCAAAACCGCCATGGATAATGGTAATCGCAGATCTGTAACCCCGTATCGTAGAGATTTGGAGACCAGAGTGAAAAAGATGGAGGAAGAAATCCCCAATGTCAGTTAGAGATGCAGAGTGGGGATCAATAATTTATCAGTAATTTACAATTCATATCTAAATTAACTGAGAGAGCAGTGTGTGACCAACTTTACTGTCACATGTCCAAACATTCCCTGTTTCCTGTTTTCCAATTGTCTTACCGGAAGCATCACAGTACGGAGACGGCTCTTTTAAAGGTTAAAAATTATGTGCTGTTGAAGATGAATTCCCCCAAATCAAGGGTGATTTGGGAGTCCGCGAAGGGACGATACTTACCTGTTAAACCTACAAATGCACATTTCCCTAGCCGAAGGCTTCCTCGCTAGATTATTTTTTACCGCACCCTAATAGCGCCCTCTAGTGTCCCTTCCCATCATGCCTCTGCGCCATGCGTGTCGTCGTCCTCTTTTTCTCGGGTGTGAGTAAAAAAGAAGAGTATAGGCTGAGCCCAAGTGGGGCAGGAGGGTGGGAGGTTTAACAGGTAAGTATCGTCCCTTCGCGGACTCCCAAATCACCCTTGATTTGGGGGAGTCCACTTCAGGGGACTCCCTTACCTGTTAAACCTACAAATGCACAGATTAGCACAGGGAAAAAGGAGGAGGGCGAGGGCGAGGCATAGGAAGAATCCGTCAAGGAAAAACCAAACGATTTGGTCCCTTCACGTTCTCCCAATTAAAACAGAAAAAGGTTACACACCCACAAATGAAAGGTCCAGAAGGCACCAGCAGGGGCCGACATCCAGTCATTGTGTGGAGGCCGGATCGGAGGATCGAGCCGTCCTAAGAGTGGCACGGCCAACCTGTCCCTCCGTCTGTATTACATCCCACAGGTAACAAGACGTGAATGTTGAAGGCGTCTTCCAGGCTGCTGCTTGGAGGATGTCCTGAAGTGGGACACCTTTCATGTAGGCCCATGAAATTGACATAGCCCGTGTCTCGTGAGCATGTGGAGGTGGGCCATTGCGATTGTGATGAGTGTATGGCCCACACTATCCATCGGGAGATAGTATCCAGGGAGGCCGCCCCATGCGGCTTCGTGGATGAGATGAATAGTTTGGAGACAGAGCCCCGAAGCGGCTTAGTACGAGCCAGATACCATTTAAGTGCTCGGACAGGGCACCAGAGGCTATCCGCAGGTATGGATGAGGTTGACTTGATGTCAGGGATAAAAATGTCGGGGGGAAGATATGAAGGGGACTGATTTTTCGTAAGGAAAGAATGACGGGGGATGAGGCGAACCCCGCCAGGTTCCCACCTGATATGTCCATGGTCAATGGTTAGAGCATGAAGTTCGCTACGGCGTCATGCCGTGGCGATGGCTACCAAGAAGACCGTTTTGACAGAGAGGTCAATAAGTGATGCCTGAGCTAGTGGTTCGAAGGGAGCTATCTTAAGAGACTGAAGCACTTGCCCCAGGTCCCATGAAGGCAGTAACTCCTTCCGTGGAGGACGTTCGAGGAACATGCCCCTGAGGAGTTGAGTCAAGGCCCCGTTGGATGAAACGGTAGAGTTATCTGGAAAACCGGTATGAACCGCACCGAGGGCCGAGTGATATCCTCGTATCGTGGCCACTGTAAGGCCCTGATTAAAAAGGGCAAGAAGGAAATCGCCTATTTGTTGAATAGATGCTGAGCAGGGATCAACAGAGTTGTCGCCGCACCATTTATGGTAATGTCGTAGGCAGCTGTTGTAGGTCCTCCTTGTAGATGGATGTCGGCTCTGGGCCGCCAAGGCTGCAGCGTTCTATGAAAGGCCCGCTGAGCAACAGGATCGTTTGACAGCATCCAACACGTTAAGTGTAGAGTCTCCAGTTGGGGATGGTAAATGCGCGATTGAGGTTGGCTGAGAAGATCCTCCCTGTGGGGAAGCAGCACAGGAGGACTCACGAGAAGGCGGATTAGTTTCTGAAACCAGGGCTGACGGGGCCAAAAAGGAGCTATCAGAAGCACTCGGCAAGGAGTGATCTCGATCTTCGCCAAGACCCTCGGGAGGAGGGAGATCGGTGGGTAAGCATAAGCGTACATGTTTGACCAATCGGTCGATAGGGCGTCCCATGCCCATGCCTGAGGATCCCTGCCCCGAGAGCAGTATACCGGTAACTGGTTGTTCCGGGCTGAGGCAAAGAGATCTATGTGGGGGCGATCGAACCGATGAAAGATGGCTCGAACCATGGATGGGTGCAACGTCCATTCCGTCGGCAGGGCTCTGTTTCTGGAGAGAGCATCTGCCACCGTATTCAGCCTCCCGGGTAGGTGAACTGCTGATAGGGTTGTCTTGTTCGCTATGCACCAGCAGAGTAGGTTCCAAAGGTACATGCATAAGCGTGGGGACCCCCTAAGAGTGCCCCCCTGCCGATTGATGTAGGCCACAACCGTTGTGTTGTCGGTTCTGACTCGGGTGTGGTGGCCGGACACGGTCGGTCCGAAGTATTTCAGAGCCTTCTGAACAGCCAGAAGCTCGAGGATGTTTATGTGTAAAGATTTCTCCTCTTGGGACCAAGTCCCTGCGCAAGAGTCTGTCCCCAAATGAGCACCCCAGCCCAGGTTGGAAGCATCTGTGGTCAGAGTCAAGGTGGGTTGGGGGCACGGGAAGATTTTTCCCTTGGTGAGGACCTCTCGTTGGAGCCACCAACGGAGGTGCGGTCGTATGTGGGGAAGTACCGGAACTGGAAGGCAAGTAGGTGCAGCTGTAATGGACGGAGCCTCATCCTGCACCACGGTATTAGGTCCACCATGCTTGCTATCAGACCCAGTAGTCGTAGCCAAGCCACTGTGGGAGCAGATTGGGCAGACAAGAGGATGGCCACACATTCTATGAGATTGTCGACCATTTCTCGAGTGGGTGAGACAAGTCCTCTTTGAAAATCCAGCTCGGCACCGAGAAAAGTGGGTGTCATGGAGGGGGTCGGTCTTGATTTCTCCTCGTTGATGATGAAGCCCAGAGCGGAAGAGATCTTGCGAGTGAGACTCACACTTCTCCGGGCATCGGTCTCTGTGTTGCCTATTATAAGCCAGTCGTCGAGATAAACAAAGATTCTGACCTGGCGTTTCCGTAAAATCGCCGCAACCACCTTTACTAGTCGGGTGAACACCCTTGGGGCCGTTGAAAGGCCGAAGGGTAGAGAACGGAATTCGTAGGTTGTGTTTTGGTACCGAAACCGGAGGAAAGAGCAGTCGTTTTCCGTCATCAGGATGTGTAGGTAAGCATCCTTCAAGTCCAGCGAAGCCCCCCATGCAGGATGGGGCAAAGCCTCCAGAACTGTGTGTAAGGTTTCCATCCGGAAACGCTTTGGGCGTATGAAGTGGTTCAAGGAGCGAAGGTTTAAAATTGGACGCCATTCGCCCTGTTGTTTCTTTGGCGTTAGAAAGAAACTTGAAAAGAACCCTTGGTTTGCCCGATCAGGCGGTATCATGGTAATCGCCCGTTTGATAAGAAGAGCCTGAATCTCCGATTCCAGCGTACGCCGTTTGTCGGGATCTGCTGGGACCGGTGTTATTTTTGGCATGTAATACGACGGGGGGGCACTCGTAAACTCCAGAGCATAACCTTCGGTTACAGTTTCGAGAACCCACACGTCGTCGCAAAAAAGGGCCCAAGTCTTTGCGAAATTGGAAAGACGACCCCCTACGGGCCCTAGGTAGGGAGCCGGAGGGGGGTAACATCACCGGCGCCAGAAGCCACCACGGGTGGTCTTAGGGCGAGGGGCAAACCCTGGTCTGGATCCCTGGCCACGGCCACTCCCAGGACGTGACTGTGGGGTTGCGGACCGAGAAGTGGATGCAGGGTACCCTTGGGGTGTAGCGCTGACCGGGTGGAAGGGTTTAAGAGGCTTCCTTGGAAAGCGCTGGCTCTTCCCCAGTTGGGAATTGCCCCTGGTAGGATGGGGGGAGCTCTGGGTAGATGATTTACGGAGGTTGATTTTGTCCGTGGCCTTGATCCGTTTTGCCTCCCTTTCCATGATATCCTGGAACTGTCCCGCGAATAAATCAGGCCCGAGACGTGGAACGCCTTCCAAGTCAGATTTGACCCCATCGGACGGAAGAAAAATTGACTCGGTCACGTTGGATCTCCGAGCAGCCGTGGCCAGCATGGAGACTCTTGTGAACTGGTCCATGCAGATACGGAGGCAATCATCCAAGCAGCGAAAGGCCATCGCAGTTGCCTCCGCTGAAACGGTGGAGTTTGTCTCAGAAGAGCAAACTAGATATTCCGATTGCAGTTGAAGAAAACAGGAAACACGAAGGCCCGCTCGTGAGGCCGTGTCTACCTTAATCAGAGTATCCTCTAAGCCATTTCTCTCCCGACTGGGAAAGGGGGCCTTTACTGAATTGCGAGCACCTGTATCGGCCGCAATCTTATCCCTGGAGGCAGTTGGTAAGGAAGGAACTGTCAAAAATTGATCATAGTCCGCCTGAGGGACTCTAAAGGGACGTAGATCCCGGCGAGAACACGGGCGTATCTGTCTCACTTTTGAAAGAGTCGTGATGCGGTCCACACAAAGCTGATCAATCGGAAAGACCGGAAGGTTTTCCTCTCTGGACGCCGCGGGAGCAGTACGCCGCTTAAAGGATTGGCGGGAGCAGTACGCCGCTTAAAGGATTGGCGAGTTCCGTCGCCGGTTGCCGTAGGTTCGTCTGAGGATGGAATGTGTAGCACCCGGACCATGTCCTTCATAACCAGACGAAGCCGGCGATCTGAAGTAGAGTGGGTACTAGCAGTATCAGAGTCGCCTGAGGAGTCCCTTGACGGAATGTACATGTCATCGCCGGGTCGTTGGGGCATATCCCGAGATCCAGCGGAAAACCCTGGGGGACCCATGGGCTGAAGAACATCTGCAGGCATGACGGATGAACTTGGCGCGACTGCGGAAGGTGGTACATCTGGGGCGAATCCAACGTCAGGTATCTTGTCAGTGTCGGAAAACTCATCAGAGACGAGTACAGATATTGCATCCCCAGCCTCGGGACTTGACCCATAGTCAGTCGGTTCTGGGGGTAAGGGGCAAGTCGGAACGGCTCCTGTAGGTTTTTGGACCAGAGACGCCACAGTGGCTGTCAGATCTCTAAATCCCTGTAGGAGTAGTGCCTCTTACGACGGCCAGTACGTTCCCTTTCTCCACCAGAGTCTGCCCGGCTGTAATGACTGCCATGAGGGCTAGCCGGTAAAGGCGGATCGATATGGGCTACCGCACTACCGGAGGCCGGTGACCGTAAAGGTACATCTCCCGTAGCTGGGGGCCCGGCAGTGGCGGCCGTCCCAGATGACAGGGACCGCGAAGGTATGTCACCGGTAGACTTGCGCCCCTTTGCCTTTACTGTAGACCCAGAGGCCAGTGACCCCGAAGATATGGCTCTAGTCTTTCTTTTGGAACTGGTAGTGAGACTTGTTTTGGAGGGCAGGGACCGCGAAGGTATGCCTCCAAACTTTCCTTTGGTTCCAGTGGTGACACCTTTTTTGGAGGACAGGGACCGCGAAGGTACAGTACAGCCCAAAACATCTTGGGACACGGAACACAGTGACCGTGAAGGTCGTAAAAACCAGCCAGGGGATTAAGTACCACTGTTCGTGGTTGTTAGTGTTTCACAATCATCGTGTCACGGTCAGTTGCCGCCGGTATACATGTACATCAAACAACTTAGAGCCGGTAACAAGATTAAGCGATTACAATAGGCCTTCCGTGTGTGTAAAATAACACGGTGGTGTTTTTTGTGCTTTGGTCCGTGAATTATATTAGAGAGACCGGCATGGTCTGGACCATGGTCTTACTAGTTTACCTCCACATGGTACATGTAGATTTGGGTAATTGTCCACCCCTTTAGAAGCCGACCCGACCAAACCTTATATCTGGTCGGGTCGCTATTCACCCTTTTGGGATTTTCCTAAAGGAGAAATCAGCAGTGACTCTGGGGGATTAAGATTGTTATCACCACTAACCCCATAATGAGTTTGATAAAGGTGTGAAAGCGATCCTGCCTGAAGGATTCCACGTGAATTTTTCCCAACAGAATACGAAGATATAAGTTGGTATAAGTATCAAAATAGTTACACTTGTGAAAAGTTTTATGGTTTTCGTTTTTGAACAGTAAAAATCAATAAAGGAATGGCAGAGAACGATTATTTTTGTATAATGGAGTTTGTTTCCTCGGCTGCACTTGCGTGCGCACTGATACTGTGTTTATCGATAAGGTTGTGCTGCGGTTAAATTAGTACTGTCTTGAACAAAATAATCTAATGAATTGCTTGAGCACGCTTGAGGTAAAATTATTCTTTCAATGTCTTGTAATATAAAATTACGACATCGTTCTTACAATCGAAAATATACGGTTTTAACCTCTCGATGGCCGGCAAAATGCGCATTTTATTGTTACTTATAGTCGGATGAGCACTGTTTTATTGGTGCGTGATAAGTCGGCCGGGCCCAGTAGCGTGGGTTTCGTTGTTTATTCTCTGAATGTTGACGCCACCGAATACGCGCACGGAGAATTTGTTTTAACAAAGAAGTACATTATACAACGATTCGCTTTACACACAACGCGGCACTACGCAAAAGAGTATTGATCACAACCAAATTCTCTCTACATTCCGTAGACTGTGATTAACAGTCCTACATGTATTTTTGTGTGTGTGGTGCACGTGATGTATGCACCATAGTGCTAGCGCTGGACGTAGAACCGACTTACTGTCAAGTCTATCTGCACACAGTCTTCGCGTGAGAGCAGGAACTTTCTATGCGATCGAGTTTGCAGACGATAGAAATGGCGCTCAAACTTACTTACGTCCAGCGTGGTTCCGCCGTGGATGGTAATGAAATCGACAAAACTATCAAAAATAAATGGAAATGGAATTGGTGTGATAAAGTTCTGTTTGCTGGTTCTGCAGACCAGCATCTAATCGGCGATTGTTTTCGTAAACTTCACCACTTCAGCATAATAAAACCAAGTCTTTGCAAGAACCAATTAGTCTTTGTAAGTGTTTGTAAGATTTGTTTTAATATGTTGAAAATTATATTTTATTATATTGGACAGGTCATAATGTACACAAAATCTTGCCAAAATAACAGGAGATGTTAATGAAGTTAATACCCAAAATAGCTATCCTTTAAGGATTTCATTTACCAAAATCCAAAAATTTCCCGGGATTATTATTTTTTTAAATTATTTTTTTTAAAATCCAAATTACAAGAGATTTCAATGATAAAAATATCCAAAATAGCCATCCTATAAGGTTTTCATATACCAACATCTAATATAAGCCTGGATTATTTTTTCCTTCTTTTTTGCAAAACTCCGTTCTCATGCCTGCTAAGCTGGGAGAGCATTGATCTGAAATATCTGCTTCATTTGAGGCATTACTTTGTTCTTCAGTGTATAGGTTATATTGGATAGTAAATCAATATTTAAAAAAAAAAAAAATTGGGGGTGGGTGGGTGGGTCAAAAGAATTTAAAAAAAAAACATCGAATTTTTTTAACATTGACTATTCTGAATGGCCCCTAAGTTAAAGTCAACTTAATCCAGTGATGACAGAATGTGCAAACTTGCACTTCTCATATTTAAGAAGGATATAAGGCAATTCAGTGAATACAATTTCTTCGTGTCTATGGTCATAGCTTTTGAAAGTAGTTCCAACAGTTTACCAGTCAGTTTTGTGGTCAACAGCAGGTTGTTTATTTAAGGGATTATAGGGATTATCTTGGCTGGACATCAGGACAGTGTGTTTACTTAAGGACTTCCCACTGAGGTTGAAAAGGGTGTGTGAAACCAGCAAAATTTTCTAAAGGGCCGGACACGTCATGCAATGTTCCTTTTCGGGGGCGTGATAAAAACAAAACAGGGTCGGAACTCGCCGTCTTGCTGTCTGCCAACTGGTTCTATGATAATGATGCTTGAAAACTGTACATTTAATATAAGGGGTTGTCTACAGTTTATTATACATTTTAGAGGTCGTAAAATGTTGATTTTTACCACACAATCAACGAAGGAAAAATTTAATTCACCTTTTTTAATTTTCTTTTTGTCATGTGTCTTTTATATTAACACGGACACGGTACATGTTTTCCCCTTTTGGCATGGTTTAACCTAAGCTGCGGTCACATGGCACAACAAGGCATTGTCTTTTTCGGGATCAACCTTTATTCAGGGGGAGTAGGCTTAGCGGGCATTAACACCTCCTTCATGTGGGTTAGGTTGTGGAACCCTGTCACGAATCCTGTACAATGTAGCTATATGGCGAGCAGATTTCGTGAGTCATTGGTCGCAAGGCCTTGATGTCATGAAAGGACCATGCGCACCCAATCACGGATGCGTTGTCAACGTGTCGTTTATAACACGGACACGTTTATAACACGGACACGGTAAGACCATGGAGGAAGGAAAACAGTAAGACCATGGAGGAAAGTCAACGGCTCTGTGCATGGGTTTGGCGATAAATGCGTGGTCTTAGTTTTGGTTGGGGGTGTTCCAGGGAATTCTGTCCCCCGCACAATGGTCTGGGGGCCAGCACACCCTTAGGATTTTCTGTTCCGTCAGGTATTATGCGATCCGTGCACTGAATCACGGAGGCGTTGTCAACGTGTCGTTTATGTTAACATGGATACGATGGTTGACCATGGAGGAAAGTCAACGGCTGTTGGTTTAGCGATGAATGCGTGGTTTTAGTTGGTGCATAAGTTCCTATTTAAGGAGTAATTTGTCTGTTTGTTTTAGTTTTTCATATTATGCATGTCCGTCAGGTATTATGCGATCCGTGCACTCAATCACGGAGGCCTTGTCAACGTGTCCTTTATTTTAACACGGACACGGTAAGACCATGTGATGAAAGTTAACAGCTCTGTGGGTTTAGCGATGAATACGTAGCCGACCGAAGTTTTAACTCCTCTCACGCTTTTTATTTTCCTTTTACTCTACAAATTTCCCAGTCCATATTTGGTTTTAAAATACAAAATTGTTAAAATCATTAACATCGTGTTTGGAACTATACTTTTGCATCATATTATCGTTCATAATTATTTTCATTTTGAGGATGGCAAAGGATTGAAATTTGATTGCATTGTATTACCGACATGTGTACAGCCGACCATCCAAGATGGCCGCCATAAAAACGGGCAGACTTCTACTCCAGACCATCGAGTTGGCGGCGCCGATTAATGTCTGCGCCAACATCAATGTTTATAAAAACTTGGGTTCAATGTATTTAATAGTTAAAAAGACGTAAGAGGTATGTTCATGAGAGTTCAGAAATGGTCGGACTATTTAATCGACGGTTCGAGGTAATGCCGGACTGTCGTGGGCCTAGGAGCAACAAGGTCCGGTCGGTCGCTTGACGTTATCGCATAGAGCATGTACTCTATGGTTATCGTAAATAAAAAATAAAATAAAAAAACACTTTCATTAGGAAGTCATTGACATATGATTTATTTGTAAAAACAAGCTCCAGAAATTAATTATTCATTATTTACACTCTTTATTTTAAATCTTTTATGACATGGTGTGGCATTTTTAAGCAGTAGCGGGAACATTTGAAGTGTGGCGGGGAAAGTTAAAGCGTGGCGGGGTGAGCTCATTTTCCCCGCAAGCTTGCCATGCCTTAGTATACCTAGCGAGAGCGTTGTGACCCGGACAACGACAATTTCCGACTATGCTGTTTCAAAGGTACAGGTAAGAAGAATGTTAGGAAGAAGGGAAAAACATTAAACAAAGAAAACAACAAAACAATGCAGAAGCAAAATCCATGTTCATGTTTCGGTCTGATATTCTACCTTTGTACGAAGTGTGCGCACCCAAACCGATTCAGTTTGGTTAGTATGCCCATATATATATTCATTCATTCATTCATTCATTTTATTTCCACATCAATGCAAATAATAAGTAGCAGAAGTACATTCTTGAAATAAGTTAACATACGTGTAAAAGTAGATAAGACTAAACAAAGATGTGGAGGGGGTTTGCAAGAAGCAAAGCTTGTCGGGTGCAAACCCCCTCATATATATTATTTGTGCTCTAAGTTAAATCTAGACTTAAAGCATAAATAATAAAAACAAACATTTTTGGTTACAGAAATGAGTACAAATATCAATGAACGAAAGACAATGAACAAAGAAACCTAAGCAAGCAAACAAACATCCCCAAAAAACACAAACAAACAAACAAACAAACAAACGCAAATAATGCAAAGCGGTGAAACTAGTATATTAAGTTCATGCACTAATAAGGAGTGATAAATAACGAATTAATTTCAGTTTAAAGTGGGTAACGTAAGAATTGATAGAACAATGATAATTATGGATGTGTTGGGAACTACTTGTATTTATTTAAAAGAATTTCCTTAAGTTTGTTCTTAAAGGACTTGATATTGTTAAGTTTCCAAGAGAATTGAAAGAGTTCCACAGTTTTGGTCCCGTATACTTAGTAGTTCTTTGGGCAAGTGATGAGCGAGTTAAGGGAATGTGGAAAAGGAGGCCTGGCGGTAGAATATGAATGTACCAGTTTATTACTTGTAAACATTGAGGTAAGACATTTTGGTAATTCATTATGTACTAACTGAAACATAAAGCTACCAAGTTGCAGATTGTATAGATCATTAATTTTTAAGGATTTATGTTTAACAAAGAAAGGATTTGTGTGAGCAAAATAATGAGAATTGTTAACAATGCGCAGGGCACGTTTTTGCAAAATAAGCAGTCTGTTGATTGTTGTAGCGGCAGCACTACCCCATGCTAATATACCATAGTTAATATAGGATAAAATTAAGGTGTTATACAGAGAAAATAAAATATGATGTGGAAAAAATGCCTTAAGTTTATTAATAATACCCATATTACGGAAATTATTTTACATAAGTAATCAATGTGGTATTTCCAGGATAATTTATTATCAATATATAAGCCTAGGAATTTTACACTATTTGTTAAGTTGATCACCGTATTATCAATACAAATATCTATAGGAAGTACAGTGTGCTTATTACTAAATAGCATACAGGTAGTCTTTTGAGATTTAAGGATAATTTGTTAGATTTTATCCAGTCGGAAACAGAACGAAGTTCTGAATTTATGGTATTAACAAGAGTAACAATATTTTTATGGCTATAGAATAAATTAGAATCGTCGGCAAATAGAACGTAAGATAGAAGTTTGGACGAACTAGTGATATCATTTATGTAAATTAGAAAAAGCAGGGGTCCTAGAATTGATCCCTGGGGTACCCCGCATGATAATGCGCGACAGGTGGATATGGTAGAATCGATTGAAACACACTGCTTCCTGTTAGACAGATAACTGGTGAACCACTCTTGTGATTTTCCACGAATTCCGTAATGGTTTAATATATATAAACGAATAGAACTCCGATGATTGCGACAGGGATCAGTTAAACCATGGAGGTAGAAAAAGACCATGGAGGTAGAAATAGGAGGAGTTATAACGAGAGCTGATCAAAGTTTCAATGCCGAGGTCGTTATGTTAATGTGGAATTTGGAAATAATAATAGCCGGAACGAGCCCTTTTGTAGTCTCAAAACGGCAGCAATTAGGCCCCAGACAGAAACCGCATTGTATGGCTTGTGCTTGCGCAGACGATACTTTACCTATCAAAACTGTAAACAAAACTTCGAGTGAAATCGTTTTCTTAAATCACAAATATATTTATTGGAACATGGTGTAACGATTCGCCAAAATAAACATCGTGATAGGAAAAGCCACTGCTCCACTTAATAATTTATTTTTTAGTTCGGGGCATGTCGGGGGCATTTTATATATCCCTCCGTTTCGCATCATTGGACTCTGTGCACAAAGACCCTAAATCTGCTGCCAACAGCTGATGGTAACAAAGGTTATGTTAAACCCTCCTTCCTCCATGGCTGAACTGGAGTGTGAACAGAACAATGACCTTAGAACTCCACGTGGCAGTCCAATTACTCATGGATATTTTACGACCGCAATGTGGCAATTATCAACAAAGGGTTATAGGGGATTATCCTTTAATGGTTCGTGTTAAGATTCGACCGTGTTTTTTTAATCTTCGTGTTCGTCTTTTTTTTTAAATCACGATCACCGGAATGCGGTAAGCCTAATAACACTATCACGATGACTAAGACTGTGTCCCAAGATGTTTTGGGCTGTACTGTATGTCCTCAGAAGAAGCCAAAAAATCTGCAGTAGAGGCCCTACCGGCGGGCAGGGACCGCGAAGGTATGCCGCTGGTGGGTTCTGATAGAGTCACATCGTCAGAGGCCAGGGACCGCACAGGTATGGCTCCGAGAAGAGATCGTTGGGACCCAGAATGGGTCCGAGAACGGCTGCGAAGGCTGGTAGAAAAATTACCGGAGGGGGAGCGGGAACGGAGCCAGGCTGCCACTGCCTCCCACTCCGTATCATCCCAACCTCGGCAGACTGTGCAAGGCTTCAAACGATTGCACGTTCTGCAGTGGGGGCATAATTCATGCGGGTCAACAGAAGCGCGGGGTTTCGCGCGCCGACAAGAGCCGCACAGAGAAGAAAAATCGGGGGCTAAATCCATAATTCCTGTAGTGTAAAAACAAGAAAGGAATAAAAACAAGGACTTACCCACGGTCTGTTCGCTAAGGAACAGACCAAAATACTTCAAGAATCAAGTCGAGGTGACAAAAAAGTCGGTTACTTCGGAAGCGGAGCTCCGCAGAAAAAACTACGTCTTTCTCCAACGTAGCGCTAGAGAAACAGAGGACGACGACACGCATGGCGCAGAGGCATGATGGGAAGGGACACTAGAGGGCGCTATTAGGGTGCGGTAAAAAAGAATCTAGCGAGGAAGCCTTCGGCTAGGGAAATGTGCATTTGTAGGTTTAACAGGTAAGGGAGTCCCCTGAAGTGGACTCCCAGCATATTGCTTTGCTTGTTCTATTAGACCTTAGTGCAGCCTTCGATACTGTCAACCATGGTATTTTATTGAAACGTCTGCAGTCTAAAATTGGAATCTCTGGCAGGGCATGGATTGGTTTTCATCTTATTTGTCAGATAGGAGCCAACGTGTATCCATCCAAGGTACCCTGTCAGAAAGGTTTGACCTCAACTGTGGTGTTCCTCAAGGATCTTGCCTCGGACCACTTCTATTCATTGTTTATGCTTCTAGATTATTCGATATTATTGAGCATCATTTGCCTGAAGTTCACTGTTATGTATCTATCTTTTAGACCTGATGATACCTCTTGTCAAGCTGCTGTAGCTGCAATGGAAAGTTGCATTCGGGACATCAGGCAGTGGATGTTGCATGACAGGCTCATGATCAATGATACTAAGAGTGAGTTCTTGATCATAGGAACTAGACAGCAGTTGAAGAAAATAAACATTGCCAACATCACTGTGGGTGATGTTGAAATCTCTCCAACCACCCGTGTTAGAAATTTGGGGTCATGGTTTGACTCGCAACTGACAATGAACACCCACATTACTAAGGCTTGTTCCGCGGCTTTTTTCCATCTTCACAATATTAAACGGATCAGTAAATTCCTGTCGCAAGACTCTTTTAACACTAATTCATGCATTTGTGACCAGTCGTCTGGACTATTGTAATAGTTTAATGTACGGCCTGCCAATGACACAAATAACTAAATTACAAAGGGTCCAGAATGCTGCGGCTAGACTTGTTACAAATACACGTAGGTTTAAACACATAGCACCAATATTACGTCAATTACACTGGCTGCCTGTTTCGCACAGGATTAATTTAAAAATCATTCTATTAACATTCACAACTCTTCATGGCCTTTCTCCAAGGTACTTACAGGATCTTCTTACCATTCGGAAAGAATCCAGATATCATCTAAGGTCAGGGAAAAATGGACCCCTTTTGGAATATCCTAGCGGTAAAATGTTGTCTACACTTGGAGATAGGGCGTTTTCCGTGGCAGCCCCTAAGCTATGGAATGCATTGCCATGGTGAACACAGACTTGCCACTTTTAAATGTAAGATTAAAACTTTTCTTTTTAATGTAGCATTCGTAAATTAATATGTGGGTGCAATTTTTTGGTGTGAATTAATGTGTGATTGTAAGATTAAAATGTATTGTTGGTTTTATTGCCTTCTCTCTATATTTCTACTTCTAGGGTCGTCAGGTAGTTAGACATGTATAAATTACCTAGGTAGGGTTAGAGGCGTCTGTCTCCTGAAAAGGTCGAGACATTATCGATGTCGGCAGGGGTAGGCTTAAGTAATTATTATTAATCCCCTGTCGGCGGGACAGACATATCCCCATACTGCGGTTTGGGCTCTGGCCCGGTGACCTGACTTTATCTCAAACTTTTTCACAAATCTTGTGTTTCTTTCATGTCTGTTTTTAAGTCTGTTTCAAGTCATTGTTATGCGCTTTTGATCATCTCCATGTAAAGAGCGCAATATAATTTTTAAATTATTATTATTATTATTATTATCAACAGTCTTGTCGGTGCACCATTTGATGTAATGTTGTAATCGGTTATCGTAAGTTCGTCTTGTAGATGGTCGTCTGCTTTTGGCCGCCAAGGCTGCAGCATCCTCAGAAAGGCCTGCCTGTCGTTGGTTGAGTTTGATAGCATCCAGGCTGACAGATGAAGACTCTCCTCGTCTGGGTGGAACAGCCCTGACACGGATTGGAAAAGGAGGTCTGGTCGTTTTGGGAGAATTATAGGAGCGCTGATGAGATCGATAATTCTGGTGAACCAAGCCTGGCGAGGCCACAGAGGAGCGATGAGAATGATTTTGCATCTTTCTTTGTTAAAACTCTTGTCAGCAGGGATATTGGGGGGAAGGCGTAGCCTAATATGTTCGTCCAGTCTATGTTGAGGCCGTCCGTCGCAAAGGCCCGAGGATGGGCGTAGCGTGTGCAAAAGACTGGCAGCTGATTGTTGAGGTGAGATGCAAAGAGATCTATGTGGGGGTTGTCCAGGATATTGAAGACTTGTTGTAATGTTGGGCGATGGAGAGTCCATTCTGTGGGGACTGATCATCCCCATGAAAGGGCGTCTGCGATGACATTCTGGCTCCCTAATTCGAGGGGAACGGGAACTCCGATGGGAATGGTAAATGTGTTTTCCGGCATCTACCGATCGGTGATGGGAGTAAAGATCGTGTTCTCTAGATGGACCCGGAAAAGGTAAAGGGTTATAATGTGGGCACTCGGCAAAATTGCCATGATCGTGAGGCCAAAAGGACCAAGATGGATGGTAGGAAACAGGACGAAAATAAGGAATATGTTACCTGACGTAAGACAGGACTCACCGCACCGAAGTGGTGGGAATTCCTCCTTGGTTGCAGGTAAAGATCTGACCGTAGCTCAACGACCCGATATGCGGCGGGGCTGAGGTAGATATCAAAGAAGAACCTGTAAAATGAGGGGAAGAACTGGTAGAAATTCCCTCCGATTTACTGGTGACAGCTACCGTAGTTGAAGGAAGTGAAAACGGAGTGTGTCCGGTATGTTGACTCTGGTTGTCTTACCATGCCGTAAAAATGTTCCATTGATCGGCGGTCCAACGGGAACAAACGTTGCAAGGTTTTTCCCCGGGAACAGAGGCGACAACGAAAACAAGTGGAATGATCATCGAAGTCCAAAGGGTCTGGAGATCCTCGGCATTTGGTCCATCTAAAAGATTTCCTTTTAGGTGGTTTTGGGTCAGACATAATTCCTATTTCCTCTGAAAAATTTGGTGACTGTCGGAAATAGAGGCTCGATGGTTTACTATCCACGTAGTGAAGAGCCCGAAAATTGTACGTGCATGCTATACCGCGTGCTGGAAAAAAGGGGTGAGTTACGGGTTTCCTCCTTCTCAGGGCCATGCAGGGTATGGAGCTACGTCATAGGCTTTGTTTTTCCCAGCGGGCTTGTGTGCGCATGCGCATTGGAAATGCATTTGTAGGTACTAGGTAACAAAGGTGATTATTTTCTGTAATAGAATGTGCTGATTTGTAATTATATGATTTAAAGACGAGATGAAAATTTACACTTTTAAAACCCTAAAACGTCTCTAAACTGCAAAAAAAAAGCCGATTTGTCACTTTGTCAACCATACCATAAATTAAGATCACATACAAGTAGGTATGCATTAATGATATTAATGGTCGGTAAAGACTGGCTGCCAATGTTGGGATAATAACCAATCAGCAAGTATGCATGTTGAGAGCCAGCTGTTATTAGACTCATATTTGTATTCACATCACGCAGCCTCACAGGCTTAGTTGGAATTTAATATCCTCAAATGTGGATTCATTATTTCTTTCAGGCTCTTTTTCAATACAAATGACTGAATATTGAAATTTTGAAAAAGAAATCAGGATGGGCATTTTTGAATCTGGGTTGTTTATGGTCATATGCGATCAAGGACCTCAGCAATGGCGAGGTCCTTTATTATTACCCTTTTCCATGACCCCTTGGTCTTTATACTACAGTAAAGACTGACACAACAAACTAGTACTGCCTTATTTTAACACACTTTATCATTCATACTATATGAGAAATGGATAAAGGACACATGTCTACATTTTCAAATGGATGAAAAGGATGACAAATATTGTGTAATACTGTACTTACTATCATTTGCATGCACCACCTGGAAATTCTTGACTGACGCTTGAGTCACTCGGCCATGGAAATTCAACACGTAGGACTGAGTATCTGTTATCAAGTTTCAATATTCATTTTATTTACATACATAAAGTACGAGACAACAGAGACAGAAATAGTAAGAGACATAAGGTATGTACATGTATATATACACTTATGTAACCTGATCTCACAAAATGAGTTTGAAGTCAGCAAAGCCAGTTTAAAATTGTAGTCCATTTGCCTTATTCACGATAAATACGAAAGTGAGGCTGTAATTCTCACAACCACACTCTGTAGCTTACATGCATGCACCAGCAAGAAGGCCCAATGATCTTTTCTTCTCTTCTAAAGAAAAGATCATTCCTGACATAAAGAATAAATAAATGGATGTATAGCTATTTTCATTTAGTTAAAATTCAATGACTTTTGAAAGTGAGGTTGCTCCTGCAAATACACAACCTCGTGTACTCGGAGAATAAGACATAAGATGGCTTACTAAAGAGTAAGGTGAATTAAACATTACTTTGAAAATGTAAATATATATACCTAGCATAAAAAAAAGAAGAGAATGATGAATGCAACTGAACAACTAAATTGATTAAAGACTTTAGACTTTGTTGGAGTACTTAAATTAATCATTATCTCAACTATCACTAAGGGGCTACTCAGAATTATCAATGGTTTAATTTTTTTCTTTTTTTTTCGAAAATGTGGGTGGGTGGGTCAAAGAAAATAATTGAAAATCGATATTTAATTTTCAATTTAAACACAAAAAATAGAGAAAAAAGTACTTGGCGTGGCGGTCTCTTTCCAATCGTCGGTGCCGTTCTGTTGTCAATCAACCTTGTCCCGATAGTCTACCTCATTCCAATGGCAGATAGATGGGGAGACCAAGCACATGTATATGGACGACGTTGGTTATTAGCGGAATCAGTGAAGTAGACTGATTTCAAGTCGGTAATTGGTTGGGATTTGTCGGTACAACACAGGCCGATACATACCACATGGTACGTCAGTGGGATTCTGATCCTCGATGAGCGATGAATAATGCTAGCATATGACACGCTCAGCGCAGCGCCACGCTGATAAACAGTCACGCCAACGGTCAAAACAGGACCGTTTACTGACTTGAATTGAAGACTATCAGTGCAGTGCTGAGTACATGTTCGATCGTTGCAATAAACATGGCTGCCATGCATGTCTTGTGCGAGATACTGCCAGATCTGTAACATTTTTGGACGCAGCAAAAGCTGATCACGAGAAATCCACATTTACCGTACGAATGTTTCGTCTGTGCATCCTGTCTGCTATCAAAAAGTCACATTGAAGAGACATTTTTTATTGTCTTGGCAAATTTGCAATATTTTTTCTTTTTAATCCTTGTTTATTGGCACATAGATTCTTGCAGAGTTTCCTTGACTTTCCTTGAATGAGGAAGCCCTGCCTAAACATTGATAATTCTGAGTGGCCCCTAAGTGAGATTGATATTCTTAAAAGAACCAATAATAGTTAAAGAGACAGTATCATCACGATCAAAGCAGACTTTCAACAGTGCATAGAATCGGTGTCCTAGTTTAAGATGAACACAATGACTGATTATTGGCTCATTTATGCAGCAGTAACAGTAATATTACCCCATGTGGGGTATTATTTTCAGTCACTGATTTAATCTAAACCTAGCAATGATTCCATGCCCTGTTGATCGTGACAATATTGTCCCTTTAACCCACATGGTGTCACTGCAAACTCATATAACTAATAACATATAACTAATTTGATGTTTATTACATGTGTCGGACCCTGTTAGTTTGTGACTGCTCCTTTAAAACCCTGCGGTGCTGCGTGGTGCTATTTCATTCAGTCCGTTTGTAAACAATTGTTGTTTACTACGTCATTGAAAACTCAAATTCAGCCAATTTGCATAAGTTCTCTATTGATACAGTGCCTGATAACATGGTAAAAAAAAATTTCAATCTGGGGTGAACCATTGACCCGGTATGCAGCTTTCAAAGTAATTGTCATTGTATGGTGTCATTGTATGGTATCATTGATTGGTTTTGCTCTCTTGCACTTCAGTGGTCTAACTTTACAATAGCGAAACAATTGTCCAGTATTTGATATGTGATTTCACTGGGTTTTTTTGGGTTATATTCTGTAACATTCCAGAGGTTCAATTTTGTTAATGAAATAACTTTTCATTAATTGCCGACCTTGTTTTATTTCTGTATCTTCTTTACAAGTTAGTCTTTAGCAGTTCTAACTGATAAGCCATTGATAATTTGACACCACTGAAGATATTGTGATTGCACACTTATTATATTACCTTCTTATTGATTATTAAGAAGCTTGTGTTGTCATTATTATTGTATTACTTTGCATTCAGTGATCTTTGTATTCAGTGATCTTAACATTTGATACTTGCTCCAAATTATTTAAGTTATTCTATTCTATATCGCTGAATTGTCTGAGTTAGTACAATATTTCTAAATTGCAATTTATATTTGTTTGACGACATCGGACCATATATTGTCAACATTTATTTACGCTCTGAGATAAGCTAATAATAACAAATTTCTTCCTTAGAAAAAAGGATCAACTTAATTCGCTGTCTGTGTAGATTTATTTATGAGCAATTTTCCCTTTAACAAACAAATCGAACCTAGCAGGACTCGTGAAACATCGAGAAAACCTGTGACACATATTTATCAAGTCGCCTGGGTCAGGCTAGTCTGTGGGTCAGGCTAGCGGTCTGTGTTCGTATGTTTTTGATACATGATCTGCTACAATCACAAACAGCTACCACACACGAATGGCTATCAAACACTGTCTTGGGAACTTTGTATAATCTCCCCCTGAAAATGGGGGAAACCACTACGCATGCATCAATTTGTTATGCTAGTGTGGCCCACATGTTTGGTGCGTATGCGCATATACAACAACGGACTGCTGTGTTCACTGTTCAACAACTCCGCCGCAGTCCGTTGTATATGTGCGTGCACACCAAAAATGTGGGCTGTGCTAGCATAACAAATTGACGTATGCGTAGTGGTTTTCCCCCGTTTTCGGGGGGAGATTATATGAAGTTCCCAAGACTGTGTTTGATAGCGGTTTGTAATTGTAGCGGTTCATGTAGCGACCTTGTGCGGTATGCAGCGACGGACACAGTCATACAAACAAACACAGTCTTGAACCAAGACTGTGTCAGGCTGGTCACCACTTCTTATTAGAACACCTACCATCATTCCATACAGGAGTCTTGTTGTGCAACTCTAGCAGATTCTCCATGTTCTTTCCCTTGAAGCGATCAAGTAATGAATCATGTTGCTAATGGAGAAAGAGAACCAAAAACAAACTAGAGGTTAAGCTTTTGATGAAAATGCTGACATGGGTTTCGGATGTATTGATAATATTGGGCACTGATGTCACTAGTTCTTTGTTTAGTGTTAAGAAAGTTATGATATATTGAAATAAATTAATTGTAGTCATTGTATACATTGTATACATTAATTGTAGTCATTGTTGCATTGTGTGTTCCTTAGGCGTTTAAGTAGTACTAACTCGTCCACACATAATTTTAGGCAAGACCCAATCGACAGGATGGGTGGGTAGATGAGACTGAATAGGATTTTTTTGGGGGACAGTAGGTGGTAGGAGACTGATGAGGTGTTTGTTATTGTTATCTGTACAGATACATGTACAATAGTACAAAAGTGTTCGATGAAAACGAACATGGGGGATTCGGCTACATGTATATTGATAATTATTGGGACACTGAGTTCTTTGTTTAGTATTTACGATATATTGAAATAAACTTAAAAAAGCATGAACTGTAATCATTGTACACACAAATTTCATTGTTGGTCTCCGAGATGTTTGAGACAATTTGTATGTGGATAAATGCAAAGGATGTAACGAATCAAGTTAATGCTCTTCCATTAAATGTGTGCAACAATTCAAACATACGAAAACAAAGAACATCGTACTGTAGAATCAACCCATGTGTACAAACCCTGTAGCTTGCGCTATGTACAAACACTACATCGTCATGTAATCATACCAACGTGTACAGTCCCTATGGAAATTTCCCTTTCTGCAAAACCACCACCGACAAGAGTTGAATGACAACAGAACGTGCACTATTTTTATTGCTATCGTGATAAAGGGTGAGAAAGGATGGCATCACATTCTACCCATAGTTGGTAAATTCGAGCAATAAAATTTCGAAGTTTATATTGACTACATGTACATCATAATCTTCGCAGATTAAACTAAAATGTTAATGAAATAATATTTACTGTGAACAAATGAAAGTTAAAAATAAATAGTGATGAAATCTGAATCAATTATGATTTATGATTTAAACCAGTGATAGGTAGCTGTTTCCCAATGTTTCTCTGGTTACTGACCTTCCTTGGCCGAAATGCTACTCTCTCATTGTCTAGGGTCATCCCCGGTATGATGATAGTCATTTTACGTGGACCCTTGAATCCAAGAACATTGGTATCCTGAAAGGTAATCATTAATCATGTTGTTGTTTATATTTCAACTCATTTATTTCAATCAGAAATACATGTAATAACATAAATACTGTATAATAACTTGTATAGCACTGGGATCTACAAAAACTACATGTTGATGCATTCTCTGCGCCTACACCTGAAAATTCATTGAAAAGTTTGATTGAAGATGTGAGTTTTGGGCTGTCTTTTGAAGGACGCTACGTCAGGTTGTGTTTTGAGAGTTATTGGAAGACCTTTCCAGAGTCGTGGTGCCATTACAGGAAAACATCTATCTCTGTCTGACCGAGCCACCAGGTGGAAGACCGAGCCACCAGCATGTGTACTTCACTGGATCGTAGATTGCATACTGGCTTGTGTGGAGTTACGAGATGCTGGATGTGCTAGGGTACTGTTGATAGACTGGTACGGGATGAGGAAGATTTTGCTCAACAGGAAGCCACTGCAGTTCTTTGAGCACATGAGTGATATGATCAAATTTGTTTGTTCGTGTCAGGATCCTGGCTGCAATGTTCCGGATTCTTTGAAGGTGACTGATGGTGGAAGCTGGAAGTCATACACATAGCAGAGAAATGTAATAGTCCAATCAGGCTGTAATGATGGCGTGGATGAGCTGCTCTGCAGCTTTATCAAAGAGCAGTTTGCAGATGTGGCCACTCCTTTTTAGGTAGAATAGGAATGCTGGTCCTCACGTGTCTTCATATTAAGGTGCTCATCAAAGAAAACACCAACATGTACATGTAGGTTTCTTGCTGTAGAACTGACAGGTACAGTATGACCAGCATCGATGACACGATCTGTTGATTTGTATACTATTTTTTTGTCATGGTGAGTGCAGCACAAGATTGACAGCCTTATCGCTGTTAAGTGGCAATTTGTTGGCAACCATCTATTCCTTGATAAGCATCAGTGGATGCTAATGCAATTTTCGCTTTCCTGGAAAAACAAAAGTTAGGTATACATGTAGCTGTGTGTCGACAGCGTAGAGTTGAACGGATAAACCATATTTTCTTGCAATATCAGCAACAATGATCCTTGAAGCACCCCAAAACAAAGCACAGATTTCAGATGAGTAGGACCTATCAATTGTTACGATTTGTGTTTGGTCTTCTACGAGAGCTTTTGGTCTTCTCACAAGAGCTTTTGGCATCTAGTTCGTATCCAATTTAGTTCTAGAACTTCATGTAGCAAGCAGCGTTTTTCACTTCTCCCATGATGCTCTCATGTAGACTAACCAAAAACTTGTTACCATGCTTATTGTGCATGCCTGCATTTGGAGTACAGTGCTGTGGAGGGGTTACATTTGTAAAGCAGGATGGCACACTTTATGTAGACTTCTGGTATTCCAATGAAAATCACATAACATGACTTTTCTTTCAAATTTACAAGTCATGTTTTAGATTTATACAAAAATATATAAAATATGATTAATAAACTTTCAACAAATAATAAAGTGTAAATATATAGTGAAACTTATGTAAGAAACATACAGGTATCTCAAAATAAACAAGGCACAAAAACAAAGGCAAAATGAGAAGACAAATTGAGCAAAATAAAGTGAAACTTACATAGACAACTGCAGCAAGCTCTTGACGTATATTAGTGCCGTCTGCCATGGCACCTGGTTTGTTTGCACTAATACCATTATCAAACACAGTAAAGTGAGTTCCCATGAAGTTGGACCTACATGTATGGTGAGGAAAGTCAAAGGTCATACTTTTGGTGATTTTCAGCAAGAGAAATTTCACCTACATTGTAAGACTTGGTAATGATAAGCACATTTCCTAAGATACACATATTACGCCATTGGAGACACTTGTACATACATACAAAAAGCAACATGTGACTATTAAAGATGCATTGCCCATGTTTTTCACTATTTTAACCAAAAAAAATCTTTTTCATCAGGACAATGCCATTTTACTTTAAGAATAGAAATGCTTTAAAATGACACATTTCTCAAAATGGATGTGAGAAGGATAGTTTTAAAGTAAATATGTACCAAAATTAATTTATGGGGGTCCCGTCATAATTTAATTGTGAAACTTTTTTACTGTTAATCCAAGCTTCTGACAACTATTTTGTGAAATCTCACATTACAAAGTACATGCATGTGTTTTCCTTTCTAAAATGAAATAATAAATGTTCCAATGAAAACAAATATTTATGGAAATTGCTGGTTATACACAGGCCATATAATAATAATGTGTGGATTTATATAGCGCACGTATCCACCAACTAAGTGGTGCTCAAGGCGCATTTATATTATTATCCCTGCTCATAAGGCTCATAAGGCTCATAAATCATTCCTGAAACCATCTCAGCTCCCTGGGGAGTATACAGCTCAATTGCTGCCATTTCTAGCGCATATAGAGCAAACCAACTCTGCCTTCACAGGTACCCATTTAACCCCTGGGTGGAGAGAAGCAATTATGATTAAGTGTCTTGCTCAACGACACAAGTGTCACGGCCGTGATTCGAACCCACATTATGTTGCTAACACCAGAACTTGAATCCGGTAAGCTAGACCGCTCGGCCACGACACCCCATATATCTTTAATTTCAAAATTATCTCCAAATTCAAATTTTTAAAAACAATTGTGTATGTGCAATTGTAATATCTGATGGTATTAGGCATTTTGATCATCCCTTTGTTACACCAATTAGACACAACATATCCACGTAAAGTATATATGAATGATTGAACTACACTTAAAAGATGTTACATCAGTTGGATATAAAACTTAGTTGACTGTGCTGACTGTACTTGCATACATGTACATGGCAGTGAAGTCCCAATAAATGGAAATACATTGTAAAGGGTTTTGTTAAGGACATAGCACAACAATTATGATGTGCAATATTAAATACCTTTTAAGAAAAATAGGACCCTTACAGACGACACTAATTATCAAGTGTGTCAGCACATCTGATTCCGTGTACATGTATGTCAAGGGTCTTACACAAGTCTATTAGATGTATAATCATTATTACGACAGAGCACCACAAGTGTCCCAATCACCCTTATGCAGGATTGGTTTGACTGCACAGACATTCTGCTTCAGGCATAACGCTAGTTGTATGCTAATACAACACAGTATATATAAAGGAGTATTACCTGAGTTTGCCAACAAATGATTCTCCATCTCGTGACAGATCAGTGGGGTCTGTTGACAGCAGATAGTTGGATGTAGTGCTCTTCTTGCGTCTCCGAGCTGCCAGCAAAAATTGCTGAAAAATAAGCAGTCATCAATCAATCAACAAGAGCTCAAGTCATAATTTTCAAATGTGGATCATCTTTTATTATAAATATATCAATTTCATATTCAAAAGAACTATCAATTTTGCATTAGAATGTGTTGAATTTGAACTACCTGTTTTGACTGGAAGTAAAGTTCAGATCAGGTTATTTGAAGGTCATACATCTGACACAATAAAACTTCCTTGGGTTCATGAAAAAATAACATGAGTATCTACTTTAGTTACACCGTGTGTCACCTCAGACCTGTCACCTCAACATTTTTTTGTTTTTTGCTATGAAACAATGTCCAATTGCAGCCAAGAATTGCTGGATCGATTGGAATTCTGCCATACTGTGCTTCAAACGACTTTTTCACATCGGGGTATGAACGTTTGCCCGATTTGTGAGGCCTCTCTTAGCCACCATACTTTGTATATGGAAAATTTGGTCCCTGCGTATACAATGTATCATGTATTTTCCGCATGGCCGGAAAATAAGAAAAGACAAAAAGGAAAAAAAAGACCAGAAACTGGAGATTTTTTTTGGGCCTAAGTCCATTTAATGCTTCCATATAACGTTGTCAGTGATTTACTGGCATTTTCAGAGGCCTACATGTACATGTATATCTCAAAATTGGGTGAAGTCAATTCCAGCATGCAGATCTTACTTAGAAATTGTGTTTCGTAATAAGAGAGAACAAACCAATTTACATGTACATGTACACATATAAAGATGAACATACATGTACATTGTACATGTGGGTCATTCCATGCCAACTCACTTAGACAGAGCTGCCAACCCCAGCAGACAAAAAATCGTATTCACAATCCCCCAAAATACTATTTTTAACACAACAATCGTATTCTTAATAAAAACAATGCCAATGTTGATGAAAGACGAAAAACCCTTGCACCTCGCACGACGAAAATCACCTCACGGAGGTCGCCATGTTGATCACATATGCTGCATGCACAGCCAGTACAGCAGTACACACTCACGTACTTAACACAACACGTGGTGCATGCGAGCGATAACGTACACTCAGCACACATGCAGGCCTCGAAATTGCCGTCGGTCTGTGCATGGAGGGTCTGTGCCATTGCTGCGATGCCCCCAAAATCACCGTGACATTTCACGGCAATAAATTGCCGTGCCCTTCATTATATCTTGCATAACAAATGCCAACATTAGAAAAGAAAAAAAAAAACGATCTTTTTGCTGTTGTTATAAATGCAAACAAACGTTAAAAAGCTACTCCAGTAGACGGCAAAATTGGCTTACCGCTGGTGCCCATAAAACCAAAACGTGTAGTAAACACGTGTATAAATTGGTACCCAAGCAGTACTGGGAAACCCACATTAAAATCGCTTGCGTGCATGGTAATTAGGTTCGAAGGCAGACAGCCAATAGGAAAATTTGTTACTCGGCATAGTACTACATTTAATTTGTTTATTGGCTGAATTCCTACATAATGTCGGAATTCAGCCAATAGGAAAATTCGTTAGACTGCCAAGTAGGAATTCAGCCAGTACTTTGTTTCATCAACAGTGGGTGCGATCGATAACGACTACAAGAAACTTAACCCGCGCCTTTCTCCGGCTTTTGGAGCTTAATTGTTTTCTCCTGCAGAAAAATACCGTAAGGTTTGTGCGCACGGACGGAAAGAAGTAGTAGTAACCAGGCAATGTAATTTTTTAGTTGGTATTTTTTTTAAGAAATCGTATTTTTTACATGAATATCGTAGTGTCGTATTTTAATCGTTTTATCGTACGAAATACGACAAAATCGTACTGGTTGGCAGCTCTGCCTAGAGGTTGTCAGTGACTGACTCAGATTTTATTATTTTTTTCAACATACCTCTATGGGAGCAATGAACACACACACAACAACTTTTGGCTCCCAACTCTAAAGGCCGGTTCCTACTTCACGCGAAAGCCAAAGCAAAGCGAAATTCGTGACGTCGACAATGGTTCACGGCAAATATTCGCAGCGAAGGTTCGCAAAAGTTGAACACATTTCAACTTGTGTGAATCATTCGCTCCAAATTTGATGATGTAAAATTCGCTTCATATTCGCTTTTGCGTCAAGTAAGTCGTTTCCGACATATGGGCCCCTGAAAAACATAGCCACGCCCCCTTTTTCTCCCTCCAAGTTGGGTAAAGATACATTTGTATTTTGCTGCAAATTGTTACACAGGGTGAATAACCCCCGATCTGCTAGAATCTGCTGTCAAAAGCAGTATATAACATCTCCTGTTCAAGTTAGGAGTCCTTCAAAACCCACAATTGAGCCAACGCAGGTTACTTTTTGCCATTTTTGGGCCCCTCTGGTGAGCACACAAGTGGTCAGATTGCTTTTATATTTATATGTGTACAAACTAGGTGCATATGTCTTTCCCCAAACAAGGATGGACCAATCATACCTTCATTGGAGGATTGGCTGGGGTATGAAGATAGGTTCGCAGGCAAAAATGTCAAAAACCCACCTCCTAATGGATGGTTGACCAGGTGGGCCACTACCCATGTAACTGAAACTTTTACATCTTAAAATATTGTATCCTATCTACATGTACAGTGTGTACAGTATGTATGTAAGAAAATTCAGTTTGGTATCTTTTCTCAAAGTACAATGTACATTGTAGGTGTACGGTGTATGTTCATAGTGTATGCATGCTGTACAGTGTACATTGTATACCGTACATGTATATTAACCCTCCTATGGTTTGACCTTTCAAAACCTGCTTACGGGCCAAAATGGCTATCAATTATTATGAACCCTTTAAAACCCTCCAGAATTTGTTGCTACTTGAACAACCACACCTTTCAATACCCTTTGAAAGGTATTGAAACATTTCAACACCAGTTTGTTCAGAGAGTTGTTACACCTTTCGAAACCTTTCATAGGTCCCTTTTGTCAGACAGTTTTCTCACCTTTCAAACCCTTCAGTACAGCAAACTTGAAAGGTTTTGAAAGGTCTGACAATTCTATGGCAAATGCACTGTATATAGGAGGGATAAACAAAATACCCATTATTAGAACATATTGTCTGGCCATGAAGGAGAAAAAGGGGATGTGGCTACATTTCCCATACATGTATCTCGGAAATGACTTGGAGTTGGGAGCCAAAAAAACCAGCAAAATCCGAGTTGGTCACCTGAAAATCGCAAGTTCAAATCCTGCTCTATTTTCTTTGTTAACTCCAAACAATAAATCTAATTTGGGAAAGTTTCATTACAATATGGGTTTCACATTTTTCAAAAATCTGTGAAAAAAGATTACAGGTTTTGAATACAGTGTATTGTCAAAAAGCTGGTGGAAGGCAACTTTTTGCAAATCAACACAATAATTTTCTCTAAGATGAAAGCACTTCAAACAGAATAATTTTTCTGGATGACTGAGGGAAAATAATTTAAAAGTTACCTATTATATTAGCCCACCTTTTTACCACTTTCTGTTTCCAGATGCAAGAAATATGTGGGATAAATGCTTCTGTCCACCCCTTTCTTATCACGTGAGATGCGACACTTGACTGTGATACCTTGAGGAGCTGGTCGTAGCACAAAGGCGTCCAGGTCACTGAAATCAAAGCCACCTCCAGCAGCACCTAGAATCTTTGTCTCCTGTGGAATGAGTAAAAAAGACTTTCTGTGATCTAAATTGATGGGTTAGTCACCATCTTTTTGAGAATGATGGCATCATTCAGACATGCACTTCACTTTTCTGGATGGAATATTTATGGTAGCAAACACCAAAACACACAAAGTCTTAAAAAAAAGCAGTGCACCCTAGGTGACTTGCTGGCATGTGTGAGAACTGTAATTTTCCTGCACATTTAATGCGTTGTGCGATGTTCATGTTACACAACAATTTAGTTCATGTTTAGAGACACTCTACTGTAGCCCAGTCGCATTTACATGTACATTTGTACGTGTAGTTGACATCTTGTTTTGTTCTGGATCTAGCAAATGGTGTTGGGTGCCTCTTCAATGATTCCCTCAGGCACAGAAGCCAAACTCATTCCTGTTTGTTGGTTATGCATGCAGCATTTGGAGTACTATGCTGTGGACTTGGGTTATTTCAGGCTGGCACACTTTATGTACATGTAGGTAATAGACTTCTGACGTAACTTATTCACTGTACAAATGTAATCCTCATACCTGGGTTGCAGGGCCAGTTGGAGAAGAGTAACCACCTGCATATCCGCTGCTAGTGTTATAATTTGTATTGTTCCCATTGCCAAAACCACTAGTGGGCTGTGGGGCAGGGTAGGGGGGTGGTGCCACCTGTCCAAATGAGCTGCTGGTGTTCATGATGCCGACTGGTATACCTGCTTCTTCATTTTCTTCATAGTTTACAGCCTGTGAGATGCCCATGGCCTTTAGTTTCTTCTCTATTTCTGTGTAATGCCAAACAAGATTTGCATGTACTGAGTGCATGTTTCGATACCTCAGCAAAAATGCACTAGTCAATGGAATAGCTCAATTATGATTATAAAATACATTTAATGGCCAGACTTGCTATGTAAAGAGTTGAACAGCTGTATCAACCTCTGTTCTCACTCATCGAGGAACTGCAACATTCACAAGTATTAAATTAATAATTTGTTAATATATTTATTGTCTTAATTTGAATCAATCTGTTCGTGGGAGCCTTCAGAAACCCGAAATCCAAATCAATCTGATGACGTGTAGTGGTGATTTTTTATAACTTTTTCCCCAGCCGTATGCGCAACACGTCACAAACTAAATCAATGGGGGTTTTCACTAAAATATTAAAAACACAAACACTCGTCAAATAATTCTTCAAAACTCTCAAGTATTAAATTAATAACTTGTTAAAGACCCACTTGAACGGAAAGTTCTAAAAAAAAAAGAGGAGTTTTGAACCTTGTTTGTTATATATTAAGGTATTACTTCATTGTTAATATGATGTTATTACGCTGTTTTTTCGTAATTTGGATTGAACAAATTGGGCCCCCTCCTTCGGTTTTTGAAAACCTTTCAACACTCCTGCCGTTGGCGGTGCACTTCCCTGGCTCCCTACATAGCCATATGGCATGTGCAACACGAACTCTATACCAAATGACCAGCGGCTAAGAAAACCAGCATAAAACTCCCGGATGCTATGACTCGCTTGTGACGTCATCATAGTCATAGAACCCGGAATTGGCCGTCCTTTTCATGTGTTTATGTGAGTTAGTTGTCTACAGAAATCTAATTTTATTTTACATTATTTAAAAAAAAAAAGGCAGCTAGTATGACTAACTATTGTGTCGTCGGTGGATATACACGTAATACTGCCAGGAATAATGGCCCACTAACAAGCATGGTAACATAACCAGACAAAGACACTTCAGTGGATAGATTTGCGTCAAGACTTGATTTGAAAACTCATGAGTTTTGACCCTCAAATGTCACTGTTTATTTCATGCGGTAGTATTAATAATCAGTCCTCAAAATGTAGGTACATGTAATACATGTAAAATGTTTGCGATGTATTGAGACACAAAGGATGAGTTGTATTTTTTTCAATGTTTTATATTATCATATTAAAAGGTAGGGCTGTGCGTTTTCAGTTATTTCGGGAACCGGATACCCGAAATTTGAAATCTTCGGATACCCGGGTACCCGTAAACAATTTTGTAAAAACACAAATACTCCTGAATGTATAAAATAACCAATATGAACACAAGTTTCAAACAAAAGCCAGCAAGTACAACATGTATGTTAATGGTTGTCGGCAAATGTTACTTCTAAAGCCTTCATTCAAGTTTTCTTCATTTTGTTAGCAAAAAATCCGAGACTTATTATTTTGTGTGGCTTAAAATGTTCAGTTGGAATTTTAAAGTCGTTAACGGGTAATTGGAACCGAAAAATGGAACCGGGTAATGACATTTTCAGTCGGGTATCCGGATACCCAGCACAGCCTTAATTAAAGGGACAGTATCATCACGATCAGTAGACTTTCAACAGGGTATAGAATCTGTGTGCTAGTTTTACATGAACTCAGTGACTGAAAATAATACCCCGCAAGCAATAAGATCATATTACCCTGGCTGGTACATATGAAGCAATGATATTTATGCATGCATGCTAGTTAACTCGCTCCCAATCTCGCCCCCCTGACAAACATGCATCAACTCTGGTAATATGATCATATTGTGCCCTGTTATCTAATCCAGCGCTCGCTTGTTGGGTATTACATGTATTCTCAGTCACTGAGTTCATCTAAAACCAATTCCATACCATGTTGAAAGTGTGCTATGATCAGGACGATATCGTCCATTTAGTCTATTTTTTCTTGGGGGGGGGGGGGGGTGACAATCAACTTCACACCTTTGTTCATATACAACATATGCTATGTGCCTGACTATGTGCTATGAGCAAGGTTTGTTTGGTCATCATACTTTTCCGGTAGTAGAAAAATCCATCAGGGAAATACAATCATAAGTAATGCCATCATAAGTAAGACTAATTGTGGTGACACCATGTGAAATTCTCAATTGAGTAGTAATTAGTTCTGAAAAGAACTGGGGGTACAACTCGACGTTTCGATCAGTATGCTCTGATCGTCCTCAGTAGAATGCCATCATGTTAATAGAAACAATGGACCATTTTGTAAATGCTGTTCATTGAACAAAAAGAAAAATACAAAACCAGCAGCCATACTGTGAAGGGAACATAACATCACACTTTGGTACTTTAATAAATGATGTGAAAGACAAACTAAATTTGGGGAGAGGGAGTGACTTTGTAACTGAACAATTTATTACAAGACTAGTAGTTATATTAAATAATTTCTTAAAATTTAATAATGTTTATTGTTTTAAGAATTAACTAGACTTGAACAAATATTGCCATTACATAGTAGTTTCCCTCACACCCATACTGAACCTATTACATGTAGATGTAAACGTATTTTTCCATGGAAAGTTCATTATGCAAGTTAACATACATGTACATGTAATTAAAACAAAGTCATTGGTAGGCGATGAAGTCAAGCACTTAATGGGACTATGTTGATGTATTTATAGAATTGTCAAAATAGCAATAGTACAGCCACTTGAGAGTAATTTTACAAAGTTTGAATAAAATATTTTATTGGACAAACAGATTGAAATGTCAATTAAAAATATCTCTACTTGTATGACTAATTTAACCCTCCTATGCCCAGGCTGAAATTTGGCCCAGTCAGCACGGCACCCACAGACACTCACTTGAGTATTTTTGATTGCATTGCCAATAGGTCAAACCACAATATTCACACAGAGCTGTGTACATGTATGTACTTGGTTTTGGTTTGACCTCCTTGAGTGCACTGCACAAAGTCAATGGGTTGGGAGTTACATACAAATTTTGAGTGTCTTTGGGTTTGACCTCCTATCACAGCCACATATGTTTGCATGTATTTGAGTGCACTGCACAAAGTCAATGGGTTAAGAGAGACATACAAATTTTGAGGGTCTTTGAGTGTTAAACCTATAGGAGAGGAAAATGAGAAAGATAATTATTTTATCTAAAAACTTGTTTTTAAGATAGTTATGAAAACAAACATCCTGAGATAATATCGTCATGATGAACAGGGCATGGAATTGGAGTGCTAGTTTCAGATTAACTCAGTGACTGAAAATAATACCCCACATGATAAGGTCATATTATCGTTGCTGCTGCATAAATGAGTCAGTAATTTTCAGTCAATGTGTTCATCTTAAACTAGGACACCGATTCCATGTAAGCTTGGGCGATGACACGATAATATCGAATATCGCTATTTTTTTTTTACGCGATTATGATATCGAGAACTTTTTAAATCATCGAGATATCGGCAGATCGCGATGAAAAAAAAATATCGCGATGAAAAAAGATATCGCGATGAAAACAAATTATCGTGAAGAAAAAAATATATCGCGATTAAACAAAATCCTCGATTGTCATTTGGGCCAGAAATTCCCTGGGAAAAAACTTAGGAAGTCTTTTCAGCTTTCGTGAGTAACAAAATCGAACTACTTCTGTAGTAAACCGACTGTCAAGATCACAAAGGAGCCGCCTGACAGGGTGTTGTTTAATAATCCACCGCCACTCAAAGAAATCTATTAAGACTGATTTAAGTGTTGGGATTGAGTGGGGTATTTGATCCAACAATGTGGAGACAATGTTTACGTCTCACTGTCTATCCATGGTGGTCTGTGACTCTGGCTGGCGCACCACGGGCGAGAATATTATAGCATACATATTTAAATATATGCAGAATATGGGTGTTGCCTTAAAAACACAGTCATGAATTAAATCAAAGCATGGATCGGCAGCGGCTCGATCAAAGTTTGGATTAGGACACTATTATGTTGTACCATAACTCTTGTCTTGTGTGACAAAACACATACACGTACTCTTGATAAACCATGTGACGTTTATTTAAAATAGTGTGACTACAATCCACATTTTATGAATCATATGGTTTTATTCTCCACGGTACTATATGCAGGAATAAACCTAGTCACGTGTTTATACTATGACCCAGTCACATGAACGCGTGAATCACGTGAACTCGGGCTGATGATTTGATTGGGACGCACGACGCAGTAACTGTCCCACATAATTATGCAAACGATTTGCCAATAGCGATGGGTGCGTTTTTGCGACCGTAACCAGAAACATGTTTGGGCTTCGGTCATTGGTTAAGCGTTTTCGCAAGTTCGGTTGTGCATGCTGCGATGACATCGATATCATGGTTCTGACCAAACATAAGCCGAACTTTGTGATCGGTTACGCTTAGTTTCAAGATGGCGGATTGTAAAAAGTGTTAAAACATGATTAAGTGATTGTTCGTATACCAGTATATCTTTCAAGTTACTAGCACTCGCGAGTAAGTTCTATTTTGAGAAACGTTGATGACTGAACGTGTCACAAACTGAAAACAATTGTCTGGTTACGTTCACGTTTTCGCGTAGCTGTGCCGTTTTGTTTCTGGTTAGAGTAGCGTAAACCCGCCCCATATGTTGCACTCGTGAACGGCGCAATTGCACGTGTCTCTCAGGTAAGCACTGGCAATTTATTGTGACGCTTGTAGACAGGTACATCCTTGTCATTACCGGCTCTAAAGCACTCATGAGAGAAAAACAAAAATAATCGCGATATTATCGAATATCACGATATATGTTTGACGATATATCGTGGATGAAAAAAATCGATATCGCCCAAGCCTAATTCCATGCCCTGTTGAAAGTCTGCTCTGATCGTGACGATACTGCCCCTTTAACTACACAACATCTACACATACATGTATATATCTCTTTGTATAAAGTATGTATGCAGTTACAAGTACGAACATTTTTCCAAAAGTGTACACTGCCTGTATAGCCAGACTGCCAAGCAAAATGATATGTATTCCCTATACAGGTCCCTTATTACAAATGTATGTCTGTCTGGAGACATTAAGATGTTAGTACACAAATGGAATACAACATGTACACAAATTATACATTATTAAAATGTGCAAATATGCAGCCATTCAACTTGGATTATGTGCAAAGATGGAAAAAAGCAATAATGTCTGAATTTTATGAACTGAAAAATTTTAACTAATGAAGCATACTACAGAAAGTTCACAAATAATGAAACCACTTTTTTAATGACAAGGGAAAACATTGAATATGTTGTCAAAACACATGTAGATTGGCATTATTTAGCGAACAAGTTTACTGGTGGATATGAAAATCCCTTATATTGTCCAATAGAGTCCGAAAAACATTGTACGGATGACAACTCTGTTAAACCTCCCCAGGTGATATTTTCTGCAAGATGAAATAAAATAACATTTTTTAATTATTGAAAAACAGTTGCTGTAATAAATTCAAATATGTGACCCGTTACAACGAAATGAGCATAAAGTCGCACTATACCATTTCACAGTACAGCGGGAAAAGTGAAAAATAGGAGGGGAGGTCTAATTTTTTTCTTATTATATTTGATATTTGTAAATCTATCGAATTCCAAATTTTCAGTTCGATCAGACAAATTAAAAACCTCAATTTCAGGCCAATTTCGTTGGTAGCTTTTATCGTGTTCTGACAAACAACTTGAAACAAACACGGAAACAACGATGGAAACAAAGCCACAAATCCCCCTCTGGTTGTCTGGCGGATCGCTGTAACCCCAAGTGTTATATATCATTGGAAAGCTCTTGTTCTACTGAATCCAGAAATACCAATAACTCAATTGTTTAAATTTCCGACTTTAAGCTCATTTTGTCGTGACAGGTCACATATGGGCACTTCTGTTCTGTGGAATGCAAATCTCATACACTGATTTGTTTCTACTATAATTATTAGTACACTGTAATAGAACACGGAGTGCAGTGTGTGTTGTATTGTGTTGGGGGATTCATTGAAACTGAAGCAAATTTGTTGATGTTAACGATGACAAAATATCGTGTTCATTGGTAACATCAGTTATGGCTTTGCTTCTACATCATCATGTTTCAAGTTTGAACCTGCCTTTGCATCCTAGTCAGACTGCTTCTGTGGGAGTGAGACTACATACATGTACATGTACATGATTTCTGCTAGGGCTGTGTCAGATATGAATATTCGATCGATGGTTCGAATATCCCGTTGGTTTTTTCCGGTGCTAATATTTGAAGAAAAAATTTAGTTTTTATTGAATTTTTTTATTTTATATTGGTGATCCCCATCCCCATCCCCATCCCCATCCCCCCTCCCCCTCCCCTCCATTTTCCCTGCATCGCATGAAGGTTGACTTCAGTTTGATTGTGAGTTATGCTCAAAAACAACATTTTGCTTGTGAAAACAATTTGTGGATTTTGAATTTGGGTCAACTCGTACCCAGGACTCATACCAAACGCGAAGTGCCGTCTAATTTTTAGGGTACAAATTCGTTCCTACAGATTAATAATTAAGCTGCACTTTATAAACTTATTCTTTCACAGAAATTTCTTTTTTGTATCTCCCCATTTCACTTCTTTTTCCTTCATTTACTGAATTCTTGTTTTATTTCAACCGTATATCCACAGTTCACTTGTCTTTCTGGGTTGACCTGGGTACGAGTTCACATAGGTACGAATTCACTTGGGTACAAGTTGACACAATACCATTATTTTAATTATAATCATTGTTTTCCACAAAATTAATGAAAAAATTCATGAGAACTATTGTTGTTGAGGTGATACTTTATTTTTATTTTTTTTAAATACACATGGTATGTACATACATTGTACATGTACACGTACATTACATGTATATGTACATTGTACAGTGCAAACATATCACCTACACAATCTGAATTGCTGGGACCATCCAACATTTCGTTGAGTACTTCTCACTATAACAACAATAAACAGTGATATTTCCATGCAAGATTTTGTTGTCACGGTTTTTCAATGATTGTGGGGATTTACCATTCTGTATTAGGCAGTCGACCTTGGAAATCTACATCGTCTTTGTTCTCGTTTTCTCCGGCTGTGGCGAGTGCCTCCAATTGCTATGGGTTCTGCTGCACGAACCCTTGGCCTTGACGGGACTACATGACTCATCTCTTGCTCTTCGGTAGGGCTCCCTCTGGTGCTAGAATCATCGTTACTATCATCAAAATTACTTAAAGGGAACACTTCTTTCTTGTCAACACTATATTCCGCCCATGATCCACTACTTTCCGAAATTTCTGGAGCTTTTCGTTTTGTTGTGTTCAAGCGATCGATGCAACTTGTGTATAATACAGCTTACACACTCAACTGGCCTTCGCTGGAGGGCACTTTTTATGTGCATCATCAATGAAAAAATGAATAATGTATGAGACTGACGACGCGGGGGGAGGGAGCCGGTTTTAATGTTTGTTTTTTTTACATTAAGGAATCATCTTTATTGAACGTTAACTTAAATATAGTAATCATTAAGCATATATTGAATGAATTTTGGCGAGAATTAGCCGTGCCCAGTGCCGTTCAAGTGGGTCTTTAATATACATCGTGTATTGGTTGTCTTAATTTGGATCAATCTGTTCGTGGGAGCCTTCAGAAAGCCAAAATCCAAATCAATCCGATGACGTGTAGTGGTGATTTTTGATAACTTTTTCCCCGGACGTGAGCTCATTTCGTCACTTTTTTCACCATCCTTAAAAACCCTAGCATATGTACTGTTGAACATGCAATGTACATGTAATCAATGGAACATACATGTAGGTGGGTTGCCTTACTGGCTAGAAATGATATTGAAAACGGGCAATTTCAACCCCATTACCATGGAAGGTGAAGAATTTTGGTTTCATGCATATTATGCATTGTGGATAAATTTGTAATAACGTTTGTTTTTCCATGATGTCCCTGTATCATTCACAAGTTCCAAGGTCTTTTCCACAAGCTTGTCATACATGTACATGTAATTTTCTACTGTAGAAAAATTATTTGTAGTTATTGAATTATGTTGGAAAATGGTAAACAAAAAAACACCCTTAAGTGACCTGCATGTACCGGAGATCACTGACCTTTCTAAATCTAAATTTTATTACTTATGTACATTTTGTTTTTCAAATTATAATAAAATATTAAAGGAGTTGCACAAAATGGTTCAACAAAATATCGGCTGTACAAAATTGTCTTCCATGCAACTTAATGAATTTGTAGTCTGATCCATAATGTATGCTGATAAGACACAATGGTAACCAGTAAAGTCAACTCTCGTTAATACAGTCCATGGGAATTAAAAACTTAGTTTCTTTACATGCTATATCATGGTGTCTTATAAGGGCTTTGAAATTCTGCCAAGGAAAAAGATAGTTTGTAAATGGCCCAAAAACCCTTACAAACTAGTAATTGCTGCTTGTTCTAGTTACTTTGTTGCTCTTAATGGTCACAAACAACACATTTGCTAAAATGTAGATGATGTGCGGGTGTAATTACTTAAAAGTGATCTTTTTGCTGGAGACCCTGTAGTGGTGCTTGTTATTGGGCCGGATAAATAAAAGTTAGCAATTGCTTATCTAGTAAAAGCTCAAGCAATAGCAATTGCTTAAAAAGTAAAAGCTCAAGGTTAAGCAATTGCTTAAAAATGTATAAATAACCTTCTTCTTTGACTAGCACCTGTTGCTTGGCTGGGTTAGCAATTGCTTATGGGTATAACAATGATGGGAGGTCAGTTCCGATTAGCCAAGTGGTTGTATATGAGGCATGTGTTAGCAACATGGATGCTGCCGAAGAATTGGGGAGTGGTACAAATAGTGAGCAATCTTTGAACGAACTGTTCGTTAGTATAATCAAAGAGTACCCTGTTCTAATCGAGAAAAGTCAGTTGTCGGGTAAAAGACATGAAGGCAAATGCACTTAAAAAGCACAAATGTCAATTGCTACCAACACAGGTAAAGCCATGGATGAGAAGCAAATTTTGAAAAGATAGCAAACATGAAAAGTCAAGTGAAGAAGAAAACAGATGGAATGCAAACAGGAAATAGGAAGATTGTTTTGGTTCCATGGGAACAAGATCTGTACAACATCTTCAAAGGTGATGAAAACCCGACTATTACGAAGATGCCATGCGCCGTTTCTGCTGGTTTCAAACCAAGTACTTCGACTGCTGCTAGCCACTCCAAATTTTCAAAATTGAACCGAAATAATTTCCGGTATCTGGTAGGATTGACTTCATCACTATTTATTCTTTCATTGTACACCTTTTCATGTTCCCTAACATGCATAAACTCGGCCATGATGGCAGGAGTAATGCAACATGCAAGTGTTAGCAAATGCGTAAGCTCCTCATTTAGTATCTTGTAAAAATATTAGCAAGTGCTACAAGTCATTAGTAAAAGGTCTGGTTTATTTATATGCTTCCAAGCAAGTGCTAATCTCTCTAGTAATTGCTTAAAAATCATAGCAATTGCTTTTGCTAACTACTGGAAGCAATTACTTGCAAGTAATTGCTCACTTTTATTAATGAAGATTTAAGAAAATGACTAGTAAAAGCAATTGCTACTTTTTATTTATCCGGCCCATTGTCTGCGTCTTACAGCTCGGGGTGGCTGCTAATGGGGACTGACAATGCTGGATTATGGCACACCGATTAGCATCTCAAAATTATTTAATAGTTGTAACTTCAGCAAGATGAAACGACTTATAATGAAACACCCTTCCAAACACGGACTTAGTGGCAGTAATGTGTTGGTCACTAAAAATGGGCAGCCGGAAAAAAGACCTTGTACTATCCGGAATCTCGTAATTTCGACCTTGCCCATACATACATGTACACTGTACAATGGACATACTGTACACAGATATACTGTACATGTAGTTTAGGACCAAGAAAAAACATTGTCCAAACCTAACTCTTGTTATTACTAAGCATTAATAATAATAATAATAATAATAATAAGTGGACTTATATAGCGCACGTACATGTATCCACCAACTAAGTGGTGCTCAAGGCGCATTCTTTTTTACGTGCATTACACAACACACGGGACCTACGGCTTTACGTCCCATCCGAAGGACGAAGCAATTATGGTTAAGTACCTTGCTCAAGGACACAAGTGTCACGACCGGGGCTCGAACCCACACCCTGCTGCTGGCAACACCAGAACTTGAGTTCGGTGCGCTAGTCCGCTTGGCCACAACACTAATGAGGATCAACAGTACTGGGTTCCCCTACCTGTCGTTTCCCTAAATGTTGGGATGTCATCATCATCCTCATCTGGTGATGAGCCACTGACTGTCAATACTTGCACTGTTGTCAGAGACGAGTTCAAGGAATATGATGCTGGCCCATCAATACCTGCATCAGCAAATATACAAAAAATAATGGATATTATTAACAAGGTCTTTCAGAAGCAGACTCGTGAGTTGAGAACACATGAATTTGACAGGAATAACAAATAGTACATACAGTATACTATTACATTCGTGTATTAAGTTAATGATACAAATGTTCCCCGTAAAATGTCACTTTTGCACCCATTAGTGTGGAAAAACCCATTTAAATGTACACTACATGTACCGTACACTAATTGTACATAGGCTTGGGTGATAACACGATAATATCAAATATCGAATATCGCGATATATGTTTTTATTCGATTATGATACTGAGAACTTTTCAAATTATCAAGATATCAGCAAATCGCGATGAAAAAAATATATCGTAATTAAAAAAATCCTTGATTGTCAGTCGGGTTAGAAATTCCATGGAAAAAAAACTTAGGGAAGTGTTTTTAGCTTTTGGAAGTACATGTAAAAAACAAAATCTAACTACTTCTGTGGTAAGCCAACTGTCAGATCACAAAGGAGCCCTCTGACAGTGCATTGTTTAAAATCCACTGCCACTCAAAGAAATCTATTCAGAGGGATTAAGTGTTGGGAATGGGGTATTTGATCCAACAATGTGTAAACAATGTGTAGACAATGTTTACATCTCACTGTCTAGCCATGGTGGTCTGTGACTCTGGCTGGTGCACCACATGTGAGTACATTATATAAGGCAACAAGACCGTGCCTCCATGAACTTTGCTGCAAAGTGAAATATCTTATTTATATTGCTAATTCGTAATAATTTTTTGTTAGGAACTACAATGTAAAACTAGACATAATCCGTAGAAATGTTCCTCCTTTAGATTACAGTCAGTGTGTTTGGATATCGTACCATGCATATTTAAATATATCAGACATGCAACTTTGTAATTGCAAAAAAAGAGGAAAGGGCCGAGCACACAAAACTTTGTACAGTGTTTTTCAGTTTTCTATAGCACTAGAAAGAAAAAAAAAGAGGAAATCAGCTGATCAGCTGATCAGCTGAAAAGCATGCCTGATATATGCAGAATATGGGCGTTACCTTAAAAATCGACAACATTTGCAGCAATTGCAGGTACTCTGTGCTCACATTAGTCATGAATTAAATCAAAGCATGGATCGACAGTGGCTCCATCAAAGTTGGGGGATCAGGACACTATTACATACATGTACCATACTGGGACTCTTGTCTAGTGATAAAACACATGCACGTACTCTTGATAAACCAATGATTGACGTTCATTTAAAATAGTGCGAGTACAATCCAAACTCAAAACTCCAAATGACGTGTCACGATCACATGGTTTTATTCTCCATGGTACTATGCAGGAATAAACCTAGTCACGTGTTTATACTATGACCCATTCACGTGGAATGCGAATCACATGAACTCGGGCTGATTTGATTGGGACGCACGACGCAGTAACTGTCCCACACAATTATTATGCAAACAATTTTGGCAACGGCCATGGTGCACTTGTGAAAAGCAGGACTGCACGTGTCTCTCAGGTAAGCACTGCACTGCACTGCTAATTTATTGTGACGCTTGTAGATGGGTACATGTACATCCCTGTTATTATCGGCTCTAAAGCATTCATGCGTGATATTGTGATATTATCGAAAATCACAATATACATGTATGTTTGACGATATATTGTGGATGAAAAAAAAAAAAACGATATCGCCCAAGCCTAATTGGGCAATATCATGTACGTGTACATGTCCAAAAATTATCACAAAAGAACAGCATCGAGTATACAGTGCTATACACACGTCGGTGTAGGGCAAAATTAAATCAAAAGAACAGCAGTTTTAAAAGCCAAGTTATAAATTATTCATGTACATTTTATGTTCATCCACGAAGTTTAATTGCTGAAGGCACACAGAAATTAGTCTGCTCTGTACTGTACATGTACTGTACTTGCATTTTGTTTGCTCATTATGCAGGATGTGCAAGCTGTGTACATTGTACACACAACTTATTCCTTTCTTCAATAAACATGACCTTCATCTCATCTTACTCAATGCTTTCCGAGTGTCTGTGGAAAAAACTTCACAGGCGACTCGGGTGGGATTCAAACCCACAACCTCGTGCTTACTAGTGCAGACGCTGCTATATGTATGTATACAATACTAGGTGAAGAAAGTGTGACACACATGGTAAAAAATGAATAACTGTCAGGAATAATGCAGACACTTTTATTTCAATGTTTATCCCTCAAGCAAGCTACTTTAAAGGGGTAAAGATAGTTCGTCGTGAGGAAGTCCACTTTTTTAGGATTCAAACTTATGTAGTTGCATCTCTAACGTATGTAACATACTGTAGTGTCTTTCAGGTGTATGGTATCACACAAAGGGTAAGTTCCCTTTGACTTTGTATCATGTAGGTACATGTTTCACTATGAGCAGACAAGGTACAAACAAGAAAAATACGTTACACGTTTACACCACACATTATAAATAACAAAAGTTTTTATCCAGATAGTTTTACAAGAGCAATCTTCTATATTTTAAAGGGAAAGTTTGTTTATGACAATCACAATGTTTAATGACCGTTATCCAAATCCAATTTTCATCCAAAAAATGTTGTTAATCCTTTTATTTAACGTTTGTAACAAGGACACCGAACCGGAAAACAACAATGAAATTATCTAATCCAAGGCATTTTTTCATCGTCATTTTACTATTCAATCTTATTCAGTTCAACTCCATTAAATTCTAATTTAATTAAGCCAATTCAATTCTGCCAAGAGCTGCGCTCAAATTTTCAAAGTTTACGTTTGAGAATTAACGTTTGTAACATTAAGACACGGTACAATCCAGCATTGGCAGTCATCATAGAGGACAAAGTTTATGATAAATATATTAAATAGTATCTTAGCTTTATGTATCAACAAACACCAAAGCCCGATGGCCACACATCACGATGTAATTTAGCGTTGTTAATAACGTTAAGGTTAAGTCTCGTTAACGTACGTAACGCAGCTTACCCGAACGGACGACAACAATGTCACAACCTTTAATTATCTTCATCCCCAGGACGCGCAATCTGATTATTATACGGCCTATACAGGAACATTGGTAGTCGTTTTATCTGTGTGTATTCCACCGGAAACCATAGAAACAAATCCAGACGAGCCTAGCGCTGCACGTGTCTGACGATCGTAACAAAATGGACGCGGAACACTCCAGCATTGGCAACCCTTTCGTACAATAAAAAATCGACTTCAAACAAATTTTACGACAAATATATTAAATAGTATCTTGGCTTTATGTATCAACAAACACCAAAGCCCAATGGCCAAACATCACGACGTAATTTAGCGTCGTTAACGTTAAGCCTCGTTAACGTACGTAACACAGCTTACCCGAACGGACGACAACAATGTCACAACCTTTATCCTCGTCCCCAGGACATGCAATCTGATTATTATACGGACTACATACAGGAACATTGGTTATCTGTGTGTACGTTCCGCCAGAAACCACCGAAACAAATCCAGACGAGAGGCATGTCTTACGATCGTAACAAAATGGACACGGAACTAGGACTCACAAGTGATTTTGCATTTTTTCGTAATTAATTAAAACATTAAAAACTCAAGTCAAAGTGTTACAAAGTGTTCTCTTGAAACATAATCTTTTTAACGAAAAATATTACTGTTGATTATTATTTCGTTTCCAGTATTAGTCGATCACGCAAACGTACGTAACATAGAAAGACACCAAGAGTCACGATCGTTAGTAAGATCTTATTGATATGGTTTGGGAACATAGTTACAAATAATTTTCACTTTGGGGGTCAGTTGAAGAGGGTCATAGCAGGTCATAATATTAAAACAAGGACAAGTAAATTTCAGGTAGTAGTGCTCTCAGTTAATGGGATTGATTTAGATCATTTAAAAATGTCACATTTTTGTGTCTTTTTCTTGAGGATGATACAGATAAAACATTAATAAAAATACTTTGAAAAATCACAGCTTAAATATATTATTTTATTTATCAGACTGATATGTAAGGTAACACAACACAAGAAAACTGAGCCATAATAGTCTCCATTATGTTTTTTTATTTGTACACATTTTTTTTCCACAAATCTCTCCAGTATCAAAAACTAACACATATAGGATTCTAGCCAGCCAATCGACATCGGGCAAGTTCGATGTAAGCAGGAGGTCGTGGGTTTGATACGACTCGCGTGACACGCTTTTTTGGTTTTTCAAAAAGGACCCTTAGGAATCACCATTATTTTGAACAAACAGAAAAAAATGGTTTCTGATCTTTCAGGATGAACAAATAAAATGACTTTTTGTGATTCGCGTAACGATAAAAAAAAAAATAATAAAAAAAAAAAATAAATAAATAAATAAAAAAAAAAAATAAAAAAAATAAAAAAATAAAAAAATAAAAAAATAAATAAATAAATAAAATAAAAAAAAGGGCAAAAGTTTTCTTGTTATTCTGAAAGTGAAATGTCCAAAACGAAAAATGTAAATTTTGTTATCCTCACTAATGGTCCTTGGTTACTACATCTAAGCACCTACGGGTATTGTTGTATGAAAAAAATTATGAATTCTGAATTATATGAATTTCTTTAATTTTTACGCACATCAATTGCCCTGAATCATGCCGCGAAAATCATGAGAAGTATTTTTATAAATTCTTTGTAGCAGTGGAAGCTATAAAATGTGGAAGTTATAAAATAAAAAGAAAAATAGAAACAATATCAAATTTGAAAATTTTACTTTGTCAAATAGTGGGTGTCAAATACCACGGAATGGCTGACATGTACATACATGTACATGTAGCTCCTGTGTTTGTTTTATTATAGTGCTCCTTAAAATTTCAAGAGTGTTTATAAAAACACAATCAGCATGGCAAAAATGAACAACAGGTGTGTAATCTATTCGCTTTGATCATGTAGCAAACTTACAATGTACTACATACATTGAGGGACCGACAAACTACATGTACAATGAGGGACCGACAAACTACATTGAGCAACCGACACACTTCCTTGTGTCTTAAATTTGCCAATGACTTGATAATAAACTCAAAATTGCCTCACTTAATTCCACTTCAGATTATAAATGATAGGATCATTCGTTCATCTACATGTACGTGTACATCTAGTGTACAGGTACATGTATGTCAGTTCCTCAAGTAAGGTGTAGAACAGATAGATTCAAACACAATGCTATACCATACCTCATTGAATTAATCAATTCTAGCTGATCTTTTCATTATATCAGGTAGCCTTATAAACAGCATTTTTTTTTATTGAGAGAGGTCCTGCAGGCAAGATGGGGGAATAAGTGTTGTTTTTTATGATTTTACTTTTAAATTCCATAATGGTTCTAAATTGGATTGTTCAAAACATTTTTTTTCCCATTGCAGGCAAATACATAAACATTTGTCAGAATAGAACTGAGTGAATTTTTCCGCTTTTAATTCCTTGATCTTTTTTTTTTTTTTTGGGGGGGGGGGGAGTAATGGTGTTGGTTGTTGGGGGTCCTGCTGGCAGGATGGGGTTACATGTGGCCAATTCCACGCAAAGGTTCCACCAGTGACAAACTTCAAAACAAAATTTTTTTTCAACTAAATTAATTTTTTCTGAGAAGTACGTAAGTCAAGCTTTCAACAACAATTTTTTTTTGTACCTGTGCCATGTTTGAATATTTTTTTTTATAAGCAGCATAACACAGAGTTAGACGTGATTCTCTTGAAGTCTTGCACCTTTATGTTGCGTTGGACTGCATCAAATGACAACATTCAGTGTTTATCATCTGTAATGGTATCTTCACTCTATATCAGGACACATCTGGAAATTTTATTTTTGGCCCTAGCTCATCATTAGAAAGACCCAAGCAAATGTCCCGTCTGTCACAGAAAAATATGAAAAAGTTTAATATTTCCAAAGTCCAACATACATGTATTTTGGTAACAAAAGTTTCTGCCCAAATGTAGGCCTACATGTATCTTCTGGACAGACAAACTCAGAGCATATAATATTTACATGTAATATCCCTGATTTACATGTATGGTGAAGCCAATATTTCAGTGCAAATTCTGTCCTGTCTGTTACAATTGTCCCGTCTGTCACAGAGTGGAGTGTCGTGGCCGAGCGGTCTAGCTTACCGGACTCAAGTTCTGGTGTTAGCAGCAGAATGTGGGTTCGAATCCCGGCCGTGACACTTGTGTCCTTGAGCAAGACACTTAACCATAATTGCTTCTCTCCACCCAGGGGTTAAATGGGTACCTGTGAGGGCCGAGTTGGTTGATTAGCCCTATATGTGCTGTAATGGCAGCAATTGAGCTGTATACTCCCCAGGGAGCTGAGATGGTTTCAGGAATGATTTATGAGCCTTATGAGCAGGGGTAATAATATGCGCCTTGAGCACCACTCAGTTGGTGGATACGTGCGCTATATAAGTCCACACATTACTATTATTATTATTATTTCTCTTTCTCTCTGTCTCTAGCTGGCTGCACCGAGAGTCAATGATTTCCTATGTCTAAATTGTCTTTTTAATTACTTTGTGTTATAGTAACTTGTGAAGCCAGTGTCCCATCCACTAGTCGGGCCTCCCCGTTATCTCGAAGAAGGCAGCATCGTCCATGGACTGTAGAAGAGAAACGTCATGGAGGGACTACAGAGATTTTTTCTGATGAAGAAACTACCCGGCAAACGTGACATTGAAACGGCCTGTCCTGTGGCACTCGCGACTCGAACGTGGCGGAACATTAAAGACTTTGCAAAAACACAATGAAGCTCTATCAAAGTTGAAAGTTAGAGTGAACTGAAAAGGTATTGTACGCCTTGTGAATAGACAATAGAAAAACAAGTTCAGCCAAAAAGACAAATGTACCTCCAAATTGCCCAGCGAGCAGATTTATCATTCCTGTGTTCATTGACTAATTATGCTGACTAATTATGCGGAAGATGCTTACAGATAGTTAATATATCCCAAGCACTAAGAAAACATGATGCCATATGCCTAAAGTGCAAGTAATCCTCAGACATTGATTGTGTATGTCGTCCTCCATTTGATAGATACCACCCAAATTGTACCACTGTCCTCCGTTTGATAGAATACCAAGTATCTCCTCAGTTTGCAGTGGTCTACGTGTGTGTGTGTGTGTGTGTGTAATAAACCCTTTCACGGTATATGCGCCATGTTTTTGTCGGGGCAAAATTGTTTATTTCGAACATTCGTTGCCGTCTGCGACCCAGCGCTCGAACTTCACGCACGGTCTGGAATGTATGTGAAGTTAATTCGAGCGCTGGGTCCGGTCGCAGACGTACGGCAACGAGTGTTTTTCCCGTCCTTGGACACCGCATTAGGCCAAAAAAAAAATGTTGAGTTGCCCTCCACCGACCGACCCACCCAAAAGTGCTGAAATCTCGGGTCGGGTTTTAAAAAAAAAAATCCCCCCCCCCCCTCGTCATTAATACAGTAGGTCTATTTATTAATGAAACTTACCAATTTTCTGTGTATAAAAAATAATACGTTTGATTTGTGAAATTTTCCACTTGAAATTTACCAGTACCCAAGACTCAATCTACATGTTTTCAAATCGAATGGCCCCAGCCCTCACATGGTGCACTGCCTTCGCGCACACTGTACGATTGCGACTCAAATCTACACGTTTTCCAATCGAATGGCCCCTCACATGTTTTCCACTGGCTTCGCGCACTGTTTTGTACATGTATGTCAACGATTAAGACTCAATCTACACGTTTTCAAATCAAATGGCCCTCACACGTTGTGCACTGGCTCCCCACACTGTACGTGTGTCAACGATTGCGACTCGATCTACACGTGTTCAAATCAAATCAAGTTGTTGAAAGATTATTATAAAGTTGAATGTGTGATGTCTTTTTATTCTTTAGGTACTTGTGCATACTACTAGATCATTGTCTTTGAAAAACATGGTACATGTATGTGGTTTCAATTCCAATGCATTTCAATCTTAAAATGACAGTCAAGGAAAAAAGAAAAAGAAAAGAATCCCGACCGACCAACCCCTTCAAATATTTTCACTGGAGGGCAACTCAACATTTTTTTTGGCCTTATGAAATACTTTTACATAGAATTAGGCCTACATAGTCTTCAGACTCTGCACTCTTTCCCGGTACATTTTCCCCAGGCACCCGACTAATGTCAGTACATGTACAATGTACATGTACAGAGTACATAAAAACTGGCTGGGTGGATGCCGGGTGTTGATCAATATGCTTAACTTCATCCTTAATTCTGTCTATCTCTTTCAATACTCTCATAGCCTTGGTTTACGCTTGTTTTCAACTTAAAAAACAAAAAGTCATGATATCGCGACAGGAGTTCACATAATGTCTGAAAATTTCAATGCACATGGTACATGCACAAAATAAATTGTTATGGAGAAAATTTAAAAAAATGAGGAATTATACTCTTTGGAATACAGGTCGCAATCCTATTTTCAGTATTTTTGCCCCAAAAATGATTACGCTTGTTTTCAACTTAAAAAACAAAAAGTCATGATATCGCGACAGGAGTTCACATCATGTCTGAAAATTTCAACGTGGTACATGCACAAAATAAATTGTTATGGAGAAAATTGAAAAAAAAAAGAAGGAATTATACTCTTTGGAGTACATGTACATGACAAAAATGTATGCAGTGTAAATTAAATGACGTACGACACCAAAATATTAACTAGAGCTCAAGTTTTGTTGGAACAAACACATCGTGTTTGTGTCAACTTCCGGTCAATCAAATTATCATCGATGATGTCAATCATATTTTGCAAAGGAGTATCATCTTTTATAATAACAATATCAATTTCATATTCAAAAGACCTATCAATTTTGCGTTAGAATGTGTTGAATTTGACTCGCTTCCTGTTTAGACCGGAAGTAAAGTTCAGATCAGGCGATTTGAAGGTCATATATATGACACAATAAAACTTCCTCATGATCATTAAAAAATAACCTAAGTACCTGCTTTGGTTCAATACCTGAGATTGGAAAATAATCCCTTTTTAAAAATGCCGCTAGGGGGCACTCTGAACTTTGATGTCATCAAACATATTTTTTAAAAGATAAGATGTCACTAATCATTTTATTCACAGAAGTCATATTCAAATTTCCTATGGTTTTTGAGAGGGCGCTGTGAGAGGTGATGATGTCATCAGTCACATTTTTTAAAAGGTCACATGTCAATAGTAATTTTGTCCATGGAAGGCATGCCCAAATACCATATCATGTTGGCTGCAGACCCTATAAAAGTGCTTGAGAATATTTTTCAGTTAAACTGAGAGGTCAGATTGGGGTCATGTTTATATATACGAAATGTAACATACATGTACATATAAGTTTTGAGGCTTTGCATGGTGGAATATCGATATCGTTTCGGTTTGCGGTAACACCATGTGTTTATCTCTCCTGACGAAGATTAGAGCAGGCTAATCGAAACGTTGAGAATAACCCGTGAAGTCCCCATGGTTCTCCCTGAACCATATTAACCCGTGAAATATCTTTTGTGGTTCATGAGATATGATTTTTTGAAATATTAAAATTTGATTTTAGTGCATTTTGATATCTGGTGACATCACCATGACGTCACAACTTTACCTGAAACTATATGTCATAACGTTATTCACAACTACGTGTTACGGTCTAAATATGTGTCATGTTTGAAGGCTCTGTGATCTTTGGAACTTTGTTTTTATGTTCAATAAGTCTCATCAAGAAGAAGAAGGAGAAGAAGAACAAAAAAAAGAAAAGAAAAAAAAGAAGAAAAATGAACACCTAATAACAATTCATCCATCGAGGTTCCTAATGACCACGGGCATTGTGTTAATAGTCATTGCTGAGGAATGAGGATACAATTGAGCAAAACGTGGACCAGTAAAAGAAAGCCTCGACTGTCGGAATAAATCTGGCTGGGGCTCAAAAACCAAATTTGGCAAATGTTGGCTACATTGTCTATATGTTAGTCTTATACTGACCTTGCAGACCATCACTGGCAGATGAGCTGTGAGATGGAGAGACCAATGGTCTTGTTTCCTCAGGCACCTTACGTCGTGACTTGCCTCCTGACCCCTGTCGTTCCTCATTGGGCTGAACTATCATCGGCTGGTTATACTTTTTCTTTTTCTCTAGCAAGAGGGCACGCTATTTGTTGTGTACATATATATATAAAAAAAAACAATTAAAAAAAATTTAAAAATTAAAAAAATAATAACTAGGCCATAATTTTGTTTGTAACTTGGATTACAAAATTTCTGGACCAAAAGTTGGGTGGGTAATGAAAAAAAGAAAAAGAAAAAAAACACTAGTGCTCAAGTGTTTGTTGGAACAAACACATGGTGTTTGGGGTAACTTCCGGTTGAATTAAATGATAATTTATTACAGTACAGGCCACAAGTAATTCCAAAACCCTCCGAGTGCGTGGCGAGTACCCCCGTGTAAACTGCGTGGCGTGTACGGGGCTACTCGGTGCCCCGCGGGGGCACAAAGGGGCCTTTGCGTGCCGGGTACGTGCCGTGGGCAAACTTTGCGGGGGCACACGAAGCCCCGCAACAAAACCAAGCACATCTTTGCGCTCAGATGAACATGAATACCTGATATGTTAACAGCATAGTGTGCCTACTTGTGCTATAACACTGTATGATCATGGTTGGCGGTGTGGTTTTTCTACCATGTTTGTTATGGTCGTCCGCCTTATTTTGCGTATGAATTTTCCTTATAAAATAATTCTAAATACATGTTGGTTCGGCCAAATATGTTGATTTTGACACGGTAAAAGTTGCCTGCGGCTTATACGCCGAGGTATGAATCTTGAAGAACAAAACACAATGCACAATTAAGCAAAAATCGTTGGTAAACAGACAGAAACAGAAACCTAAAAACCTTTATTGTTCGTAGCGAAAATGGTCTGGTCATTGCCAGTTTTAGTGAGCGGACCTCGATACACACAGATTTATTCAAAACTTCTGAAAAAAACCGTTGCAACATTTAGCGCCAGTGACATCAGAATCCACGACGTAGATCGTAGTCTATGCCATGCGTGTACCAGAGAGCCAATGGGGAAATTCGTTATATTGTTAGTCTATGTAAGGAGCCAATAGGAAAATTCGTTACGCGTGGCAGGCGATGAGTCATCGTTTCGTTGGTTGCCGTTGTAGTGATTACATGTACAGTACGTTGTGCAGAAAGCAGGCAACCAAAAGTGCAGTTGATGTTTTTTGCCGTCGATAGGAAAATCTAGTCATAATTCTCCCATCCGTGCATCATGATAAAAAAACAGAGCGAAATTACATGTAAAATGCCTTCTCCATTTGTTCCACTTCAACAATTTTACATGTACATGTAACTCCACCTTTCGAACTCATTTATAGCTTGCCAACTGTCCTGCCATAAAACAGATATTCTTCAACTGATAGCTAGTTATGATAACAGCATGGAAAATATACAATGTACATGTACAGTAGTAGGATGTGAGATGACTATATTGTAATAATGTATTGCTGTTGTCTAGCGCCCTCCATCTCAAAGGTTAATAAAGGTCACATCCCGTTTCTAACTTTTAGCTGCTAGACAGCCCTCATACATTACACTTGTATAACCTCTGGTCAAGGCGCAGACAGCAACCCAGATAGTAGGGGTCTAACGATTCACCGATGCATCGATTATCGCGATACAAAAATGCCACGATACGCATCATGATACAAAACCGCGAATCATGATACTGAATATTTTGGGGGTTTTGGGTTTACAAAACTTCATCAAAATATATAAAAAATACTGAATTTTATCCAAACCAAAATTTGTTTAAAAATATTAGCACTTCGTACCTGACATTTAGCACACACAAGTCTTTGAAGTTTTCCCTGATAAAAATGCCTGACTGCCGTCTTAAAAAAATGCAGACGATAAAATCTGTTTTGCATGTGGCACATCAGCGTTATGCCCCAGTCACATTTACGCCGATTGTAGGAAAGGCGCCCGCCTGGCGAGTTTTTTGCCTAAAATCGCACGGGAATCGGGGAAATCTTACGGTCACCGGCGGATCAATCGGAGCTATCGGCCGATTAAAACACGCCGCACGGGCCGCCGCCAACTTTTAACGAGGAGTTATAATTTTCCGATGGCGGCAGACTTTTTTTCGACCTAACTCATCGCAAATGAACCGCAGGGGACCCGTGGGAGCCGTCCGATAGTTTAACGCCACCCCACGACACCCGGCAGCATCGTACGGTCATCAAAGGATTAGTTAAGAGATTAGGAAAGGCTCGGGGCCACCTGGACCGTCACGGTGTCCGGGGGGTCCTCCCGATGGCCTTATGGACGCCGAAGGGTAATCGTACGGCGCCCGAGCGGTATCAAGAAACCGTGCGGGCGCCTACCGATTAGTCACCGGCCTCAGGACGGCGCCCGTCCGGTGTCCGCGCGGGTATCGTGCGGGTGCCTGAAACCAGTTGAAACCGGCCACAGACGCCCGCCCGGCGCCCCTCCGGGAAGTATATAAAGCGCCGGACGATAGTGCATGGCCTCATTTCCGTCGCAGTTGATGTCTCAAGAAGTCTCCAGAAGTTTTCAACAAGTCTCTAGAAGTTTTCAAGAAGTCTCTACAGGTGGAAAGAAGTCTCCAGAAGTTTTCAAGAAGTCTCTACAGGTCGCAAGAAGATGCCCAAAGCAACCATGAAGTCAGGAAAAAAGGCAGCAGAGAAGGCAGCTGGGGAGAAGAAGGGCAAGAGGGGGAAGGCTGCCAAGGCGGCGGCCACAGTGGCCGTGAGGACCCCCCCCCCCCTTCCCCGGCGTGAGCTTCACCCGGCCAGTGACAGTGACATGGGCTCGCTTCCTCCTCCACCAACTGACCCAGAAGAGATGTTTGAGGAAGGGGATGAGGCCAGCGGCTCCCAGGGGGTGGATAACATGATGATCGAGGAGCGCATCGCCGCCTTCTTTGAGGAGAGGCCGTACTTCTACGACCAGGCCCACGACCTGTACAAGAACAGGCAACGCAAGAACAGCGAACTGGATGAGTTTGCGCGCAAGATTGGTTGGACTGGTGAGTACAAAAAACAACGTGAAAATGTAACTTTTTAATAATGTTTTATTGTACCCTATTTCTCCCTAGGATTTATTTACTAGTTGAGTATATGAAATACATTGGGAATAATGTTTCATTGTGCATTTTAAATCCATTAAAATTAACATGCAACACAAATATAAAGAAGCCATTTAAAATATTTATTGTATAATTTCAATGCCTTAAAATGTCAAATTTATTGTTTGTGTTTAGCAAAGCAAGTGTGGACCCGCTTCACAAGCAACCGCACCGACCACGGCAAGCTCAAAAATCCAAGGGCGACGAAGAGTGGCCAGGCTCCCAGACGGCTGACACTGAAGCAGAAATTCAAGCTGAAGCGCTACGCCTTCCTGGACGCCTACATGAAGCCCAGGAGCGACTTTGAGGTGATGGGGAAGGTAAGCATCTGCAAGGAAGAGTTTAAGAAATGTGTAGAGCATTTTAAAAGATGTTTCAATGTACAATTTTACTGCGTAGAACTTTGTATTTGGCTTAATCTTTTAAATGTTTTCCATGTACATCATTATCGTGTTTGTGTTTTTTTTTTATTGAATTGGCCACACATATAAATTTTTTCCTTGCTTATGCTTCAGTTGCCAGGTCCTAAAGGTGCCGACGAGGATGATGATGATGATGACGATGACGATGCACAGGATGAGGCTGAAGACGGCACCTCCATCATGGCCAGGGCGGGGACGTCCGAGGACGGTGGCAGCAGGGCCAGCTCTGTCAGCCGACCCATGCAGCAGCAGCAGAAGTGCAAGAAGCAGCCTGTGGCGGACCTACTGACAGAAATGCTCAAGGAGTCGAGGGAGAAGGAGGCTGAGGTGGCAAAAAAGGTAAATATAAATATAAATTAATGTGTAACCGTTGGTTCTTTTAAAATGTTTATTAATTTGGTGAGTAGTGAATTTCAGCTTCATGGTAGTGCAAGAAAGTAATTATCTTTTGTGTCGTATTTTTTAATAATAATATTACTATTCATTAATATTTTATTATTATAAAATTTACTATTTACCTGTAGTTACACTTATTAATGTACCTTTTTTATAATAATTTTATTTATTATAATTTACCTGGACATACATTGTATTATGTGCTGTGTTTCAGATGGAGGCAGCATTGCAAGGGGAGGAGGTTGTGACCGAGAGGACGGCATGGGGGAGGTGGCTGGCCAGCACCGCCCAGACTGTCCCCGGCTCCGCGTGGCGCGACTATCAGCGCGACATGTTTGCTGTGGCGATGCGCTATATGCCTGTGACAGCAGGCGACCCCGTCCTGACCGCAGACCCTCAGCCCCTTCCCCAGCAGCATCTACCCCAGCCGCCCCAGCCCCTCCAACCCCTTCAGCATCCCCTGCTCCCCGTTCAGTAGCCCCTGCAGCACCCCGTTCAGCAGCCCCTGCAGCAGCCACTGCAACACCTTCAGCAGCCCATGCAGCGCCTCCAGCCACAGCAGACGACCATGCTTGACCTGCTGATGCCGGCCCACGGGAGCTTTGCCACGCCCCCGCTTCCTCAGAAGCAACTTACCCCACGAGGCCAAACGGTATGTTTGTGTAAAAAAGTAAACATTGTAATTATTGTATTGTGATCAAGAGATAGAATTTTATATACAATACACTAGTTCATCTCAGTAATTACAATTAATAATATGTATTGTTGGTAATAACTTCACATGATAGGATTTATTTACATCCTGAAAAATAGTTAATATTTTATCCAATGAAATTTAAATTGTACCCCAATAAAATAATAACATTATCATGTATGTAGCAGATGCAGGGTGTCCCCATCCCACCACGAGCACAGTCAGCTCCAGCAGCACAGCAGCCGTGGGACATTGGGGCCCAATACACAATGCCGCCCAGCCAGTCATCCACCCAACCCCCCAGCCAGCCAGCCGCCAACATCATCACGCAGGCGTACGTGGCGGCATCAGACACTCCAGCAGGTGTGACCCCGTCTCCGTCCAGATTCAGGACCTCCCTCAACTTTGGGGATTCACTCAGCACCACCACCTCCACCCCCACCCGAGTGCGGGACTCTTCAGAGATGGTTTCGCAAACACTTCGGGGGACTCGCATCATCCAAGACAGCGAGGACATTGATGACACTCAGCAGCCCGAGGAGCCCGACGTTTGAAGCCCGTTGTTGTTATGTTATGTTATGTTGTAATAAAGGTGTTAACAATGTATCATTTGTGTTTTGTTTGTTTGTGGCCCACCACAAACCAAAGAAAAAAAACAGAAAAAAAAACTATTAGCCCCCCCCCCCCCCATGATCACCTGTAACCATATATACATGTAACTATATATGGTTACAGGTCATCATGGGGGGGGGGGCTAATTGTTTTTTTGTTATATTTATTTATGACCTAATTTCTCAGCCATTCAGGTATTTGTACACCTTAAATACTATCAAACGTCTACCACAATGAGGTCAATGTGACCTATATAGACATGAATACCAAAAGAAAGTCATGTGACCTTTTATTTTAAACCCTGAGGTTTCTTCTTCAGTCATTACAGGTGTAATCAAACGAGGTTGGGTCCCTGCTACTGTTATTTTTGGGGGGGTTCATGATCCTGTTTTGGTTTGTGAGATAATCACTGACTGAAACACTTTTTTATAGGTAAAATTACATCATTATTTATTTTCACATCAGATTATATACAACAAAACATTTTTATACAAGTTTTATACAGTCAATAGGTAGTTGGGGGTCCATCAGACACAGGGGTCACATGATGTAAGTCCTACAAGTTGATTGCGGCCTCCTGCCATGGCACGCTGCCTACAGCACTATTATAATAGTGCTTGAGATATATTCTCTGCTGTTTCCCTGCACGGGTTTCTCGAGGTGCTCGCCCGGCTTCCTCCATCTCCTGGAGAAGGGCTCCGTCTCTCCATGCGCCAGGGATGACTTGGCCGTTGTCGTCCTCTCCATCCAGGTCAGCATTCTGGAGGTTTGGGTAGCGCAGCCGCATCACATTGTGGAGGCAGAGGCAGGCTTTGACGACCTTGCGGCTATTGACGGGAGTGATGGCCATGGTGGTGAGGAGGCAGCGGAACCGATTGGCGAGAATGCCAAAACCATTCTCCACCACCCTCCTGGCCCTTGAGCACCGATAATTGAAGATCCGCTCGTCGTGAGACAAGTACCGGTGAGAAAATGGCTTCACCATGTACGGCCGGAGAGGGAAGTCATCGTCGGCCACGATGAAATAGGGCATGTCTCTGTTGTCATGAGGGAATGGTTCTGGGTTGGGAAACCCTATGGTGCATTCACGCAGAGCAGGTTCAAGGTCGGAGTTATTGTAGATGCCACAGTCAGAGGACGAACCGTTGGCACCCACATGGGCCCACACAAACTTGTAATCGCCGTCGACGATGGCAAGGAGCACGATGGAGAAAAAGCCCTTATAATTGTAGAAAAGGCTCCCTGATTTCCTTGGCTTGATTGCAATGTGTTTGCCATCCAGCGCACCACAAGCATGGTGAAAGTTCCACCGTTAGAGAAACAGTCGGCTAGAGGCCGCCAGGTGTCCGGAGTGGAGGGTCTGGAACACTTCCTCCTTGAACTCAGCGCAGATGGCATCACATACTTGGGGATGAAGAGATATCGTGTTGTGCGCCACACGGGCGAAAAGGCCAGGGAGTGGTAGCTGTTGCCTGTGGCCAGGAACCTCAGCGTGATGGCCAGCTTCAGCCCTGGATCCAGCGGCGCTCTCTGCCTATAAACATAAAAACACAAGATCAGTTAATGAATGTGACAAATTATGTTAATATTAAAAACATAACAACACAAGAACTGTTAATGAAAGTTACAAATTGACATAATAGTACACTTTTAACATACTGGTAACATTGTTATGAATTACTATTTGCGAACTCCTGCGTTATGCTTTACACTTACTCGGTATTTTTGGTGATGCGAGGGCCCACTCGCACCAACATCTCACGGAACATGTCGGGATCCATCCTCATGAATGACTTAAAATCCCCCTCACACTCCCTCATCAACTCCTGCATGAGCGTATCGTACTGGCCCAGCATAACGCGCCGCTGCAACCATGGCTTCACCCACCACCTGCGCCTGCGCCGTTCCCATCTAGCCTGCTGCTGCTCCTCGATGATCAATGCCGCCAACACCTCATCATGCTGCCGCCGAGCTTTAGCCAGTTGTAGTCGGAGCTGGTGGATCCTGATGCGTTGTGATGCGACCGCCATACTGTGTGCTTCTGCTTCTGCATCCTCCCGTTACAATATTTATACCCAAGATGTACAAACATTAAATCCCAAGCGGGCATCGTGCGGGATACGTCCGGCCTCCCCCCGTTCACCTGGCGGGCTCCGCCCGGGCGGAAAACATCGGCCGGGTGCCTCAAGGCCTCCGTACGGTGCCTGGACGATGTCCGTTGGGCCACCCTACGGTCCCCGTCCGTTGTCCGTTCGACTTAATCGGCGGAAATCTAATTTGTTGCCGTGCGGCGCCCGTATCTAATGTGACCGTGACAAAGTGCAATTTGAGACATCCGGGATTTGTCTCCGATGGCCGGGACATCGGGTGACCGCCCGATACCCCCTCTCCGCCCGGCGGAAATGTGACTGGGGCATTAGTCAGAACGACTCTCCGTACTCCCCATATTTTATTTCAACAAACATTATTATTGTGTCCTCTGTTGACTTAATTTGTTGAGTGCTACATGATTTTTCATTGTGCTAGTCAGTTGATGGCACTATACTATTTTTGATGTACAGGAAATTTGGGGAGTCCTGAATGATGATAGCAGGGAACGATTTCGTTCAAAAATTTTGCATAGTAAAACTACAATACAAAAAATGAATTTGTATAGCAAAATAATTTTTTGTATAGCAATCTGTGAATTTTGTATAGCAAATTTAAAATGTTTAAAATAACAGTATGTAGTGTGCATAGGTAAAGGTGTTGTTTTTCAAGGCTTTACTGTCGCTTGGTTCATAATATGAATGTTCAAATTTTCTTATTTTTACATTGTTATATCGATCGCTAAAACAGAGGCAATATCACGAAAACAAATTATCGACTGTGACATGTTCGGGTGCTTTTCAAAGTGAATTTCGCCGAGTGTAACGTTACTTTGTGGCTTGATTTTGATTATTAAAAATTTCTAGAGTTCCTTTGAATACGGCCGTAGTGATCGTATGAAAGCGCACGTGTGAACTGAACACGGTACTATTTTGTATAGGAGGTAATGTACATGTAGCTCAATTGCTCAATGTTCCAACCCCCAAACTCAGGAGAAGAAAAAATAAACACGTGCGAAGCTAAAAAAAACTGGGTAGTTGTTGCATGTTTTCCATTTCGGGAATTTTGCCCGTAGTTAATTCATCAGCAGAAAAATATTGCATGCACATAGAATTTTAGGCATTGCGGATAACATCCTTACGGATTGCTGGGAAATAAAGTTGCATGTACGGATGCACATAGGTAAACCAGTGCACGTGTTTACTGTTGCATCAACACTGTCGCGTCATGATGTCATCGTTGCCCACGTACGTCGCACGGACGTGTCCGGACGTACCCCCGGCATGGTCTGGACACACGGAAACAATCCCAGTCGGGACGGATCCCTTGATATTTTTTGGTCGGAAATATACATGTAAATGTTATTTCGGGAAAGGTTTGTGAATATGATTTCAAAAATGTTTATTATTCAACCACAATAGTGAAAAAATCTGTCGCAATTTGTATTGCAAAATCTGCGATGTATTGTTTGAAATTCCATCGCAGATTGTCCAAATTACGTCGCATTTTGCGATGCGATACAAGGGAAATCGTTCACTGGATAGGCTTCATGGGTTTCCCCCCACAGAATAGACTTCATTGTTGACATTTCATCAATGGAAAAACTTCGCTGACTTCGGTGAAAGTAAGAAATTCTTTTTTGTGAACCAGATTTGGTGTGCATAATAGTCGGTAAATTTTTTTTTTGTGTATTATTACATGTACATGTATGTTGATGAAATTCTGTTAGAATTTTGGACTGCAACATTTTACATATGATTGAACTTCTGTCAGTATCTTTATTTAAGTTTGGTTTATACAAACAGATACTGTACTTGAACATAAAACACAACAGAATAACACATTAAAAAATGTTGTTTAAGAGAACAAAAATCAGTTTGTTCATGATTATAAATTCTTCCAAGCCTAATTTATAGCAGGCTATAGCCATTTTTCAGGGGAAGGGGGAATAAAATAACATAATGAAATTCTGTACATGTGTTGTTTTTAAAGTCTCTGTATGTACAACATACGATATGTACCATGATACGTATCGTACCATGACCAAGTATCGCGATAAGTGGTATCGATACACCCCTACCGGATAACATGAATTACAGTACAGGCCACAAGTAATTCCAAAACCCTCCGAGTGCGTGGCGAGTACCCCCGTGTAAACTGCGTGGCGTGTACGGGGCTACTCGGTGCCCCGCGGGGATTCTGCGGGGGCACAAAGGGGCCTTTGCGTGCCGTGGGCAAACTTTGCGGGGGCACACGAAGCCCCGCAACAAAACCAAGCACATCTTTACGCTCGGATGAACATGAATACCTGATATGTTAACAGCATAGTGTGCCTACTTGTGCTATAACACTGTATGATCATGGTTGGCGGTGTGGTTTTTCTACCATGTTTGTTATGGTCGTCCGCCTTATTTTGCGTATGAATTTTCCTTATAAAATAATTCTAAATACATGTTGGTTCGGCCAAATTTCGATGTACCGTAATTTCCGAATATAAGCCGCTGACTTATCGTTGATTTTGACACGGTAAAAGTTGCCTGCGGCTTATGCGGCTTATCGCCGAGGTATGAATCTTGAAGAACAAAACACAATGCACAATTAAGCAAAAATCGTTGGTAAACAGACAGAAACAGAAACCTAAAAACCTTTATTGTTCGTAGCGAAAATGGTCTGGTCATTGTCAGTTTTAGTGAGCGGACCTCGATACACACAGATTTATTCAAAACTTCTGAAAAAACCGTTGCAACGTTTAGCGCCAGCAACATCAGAATCCACGACGTAGATCGTAGTCTATGCCATGCGTGTACCAGAGAGCCAATGGGGAAATTCGTTATATTGTTAGTCTATGGAAGGAGCCAATAGGAAAATTCGTTATGCGTGGCAGGCGATGAGTCATCGTTTCGTTGGTTGCCGTTGTAGTGATTACGTACGTTGTGCAGAAAGCAGGCAACCAGAAGTGCAGTTGATGTTTTTTGCCGTCGATAGGAAAATCTAGTCATGATTATCAACATCCAATTTATCTAAAACTTTTATTGTTTTTTTTAAGTCCATGGTGTATTTTCATATAAGGAGTTGGAAAAGTCTTGAAAATTTACATAAAGGGAGTGGTAGTCATTGTCCCCGTTCCGGCAAAAAACGGCCGCGAATTGAGAAATATTGCGTGATTTTTGTTACTGGCTGAACTACTGCCGCTCACATTAAAATCGCTTGCGTGCATGGTAATTAGGTCTGAAGGCAGACAGCCAGTAGGAAAATTTGTTACGCAGCATATGCACTACATTTAATTTGTTTATTGGCTGAATTCCTACATAATGTCGGAATTCAGCCAATAGGAAAATTCGTTAGGTTGCCAAGTAGGAATTCAGCCAGTACTTTGTTTCATCAACACTAGTGGGTGCGATCGGTAACGACTACAAGAAACTTAACCCGCGCCTTTCTCCGGCTTTTGGAACTTAAATGTTTTCTCCTGCAGAAAAATACCGTAAGGTTTGTAAGGTTGGCATCTCATTACACAGAATGCGCCAACGCATGTTCGCCCCCCCCCCCCCCTTCAACCCCTACGACGGGTACTTTTGAAAGTGCACCACGGTAGGAAGGGGAATTTTGGAAATCCTAGATGAAACCCATGTTACTTACCCATGTAAATTATGTTTTATTTTATAATATTTTCAGACGAAAACAAAAATGTATGTACATTTAAATAATGATATTCTATAAAAAGGGCACTACGGCCAACGGTGAAAAGGGGCACGGTATTTATGGCACGACGGTCAGTTTCGAAGGCATCGACAGCCCGTCATGGCCGCCATGTAAATCTAGGCCTGCGTCCTTTATGCTTTGATGTTTTTCACTTGTTACACCGAGTTTGCGTCAGTGAATGATCGATATCTTCAAAACGGTACCTGTTTGGGAAATGAAAATTACACATTGGATAGTTTATTAGTTACTTCTTGCCTTGGTATGGGTATACGACACTTCCCTGATCACTTGAACCCACGCATCAATGATTGACAACAAAGCCCCCCCTATCAGTCCACGAAGTAAAGTGCAGACTGTGCGGGCCATCTGCGTGGCCCCGCAAATCTTCTCACCCGGCACGGTACTTTTTGCGGGGGTACCCGCATGCACGCGGGGATTTTGCGGGGATCCACGGCACGTACACGGAAGCCCACGCAGGTTACTCGAAGGGATTTGTAATTACTTGCGGCCGGTACTGTACATGCACTGATAGCTAGTAAACACATGCATGGAACAAGACCCTGATTATAGGCTAAACTTGCATTACGTCAGAGCAAGGTTGATCTCTATGCGAAGACACACACAGTACATATGGTCCGTATGTATTGCATGGAAAGAAATTCCAAGACTGCTGTTCTTAACTTCTTAATAACAAAATAGTTGGACATAGTATTCAGTATTCAGTGTGAAGCTAGATCACACAATGTGTTCTGGATAGATTTGTAAGAACAAGCAATTGTAGTTACAAGTTTGCCATCATTCCAAGTTTTTGTCGCAAAATGGTTAGGTTTTCCTGCATGAATTTGAACTTCCTATTTGGACTGGAAGTAAAGGTCAGATGAGCTACATGTCTGTGAAAGAAATGTTAGATATATCATCTTCTTTACGATCATGAACAAATTAAGAATTTAAGAATTACATGTATTTTCATACCGACCATAACTTTCTTATGTATCACCCCACTTAATAAAGATCAACAACTTTTCAGGTACTACAAGTACAAATGCAGTATATATAATTCTTTCGACAGGTGCAATTTGGGGAATTACATGTGCATCTAGGGATTCAATACATGAACATGTGGGCCTACCCAATAAGAGTTTAACAAAAAAAACCAACCTGTTTTTCCAATTTTTGTTCCCGAAGGCTGAAAGGTGATGTGGCTTGGTCATCATCCATGACAATGCCTGGTGGAGCTGAGTCGTTCCATCGTCCTTGGGAAGATCTGTGGCAGTGAAAGATGGTTCAAAAAAATATATATCATTAATGTTGATGATTATCATGATTTGTCTCTGTCTCTGTATCTCTATTGTATCAGTTCTGTGAGGTTGACCTTCAAAACATACTGCATAGTATGTTTTGTATAATTTATTTGTTTTATTTAAAATTATAAAAAAAAAAAAAAAATGTCCCATCTGTCAAGCTGGACTAATTAAGCTCAGGTTTATTAAATAATTGTTTTATACATGTACATATACATGAAGTTTGTATTTAATTTTGAACTGTGAGTATTACACACTTGAACATGATCATGTGTTTCATTTACATGTAGGTTTATCTCCTGCAAGTTGTCAGCAGATAAACTTGAGTAAAAAAAAAAGCTATATACACTGTACATGTATTGTCCCATCTGTCATGCTGGAATTGGCCAGTGACGATGGAGACGACGATGGAAAAGATGTTGGCTTAGAAGACACTGACAGCGACAGAAGTAGTTCTTTTCAGGGTAAAAACGACAGTAATACCTCTGAGGCCATATGTACCGGACAAGGATAGTGAAAGTGACAGATGTTACACAGGAAGGGCAAGACTGTGACAGCAAGCAATGCCGGAGGTCAATTGTGCCCTTAGGACCAGCAATAGCACCAGCAGCAAAAGCAAAAATTGTACAGATGTTACACACACACTAATGATTATACCAAATATTAACAAATTATTAATAATTTCCACACTCGATCTTGATTTTTTACATTATTGCATAAACATAAACTAGGCTTGAGTGGTTCCACAATTTCTGGAACTGGTTTTCGGTTCCAAAAATAAAAATCGGTTCTGAGTTGGAAACATATTGATTAAAAAAATAACAAAATATACAGTATGGTCTATTTAAACTTCATTAAGCCTTGTTGTGCAGGTGTTTAAAGTTTCAACCGCAAATGCAGTGATGACCATGTTCTTGTAAAATTTAAACTACATACATGTATGTTTCAGAAACTAAATATTTAACAATCTTAATTGTCAAAGATCTTGACTAATTTTGTTCATATTTCCTACAACAAATACCCACAATCTTGCCCTCTAGAATATTCTACTCCAAACATACATGTAAGATTTATTTAAAACCCTATCCCCACCCCACCTCTCCCCTTCATGGCCGACAAACCACTTGAATACCTTTTTTTTTTAAATCATGGAATGCATACAGTGTATATCTGCAGACTTTCAAACAATAACTTTAGTTTAAAGATAATCAAATTACAACTAGAGGTATTGAGTTTGTAGAAAACAAACTCAAGGTGTTCGAGTGTGCATAATATGTGATGATGTCATCACCTAAAGTTGTTAAAAGACAATTAGTGTCATGTCTGTACAAAATGTCACATTGGTTGCAGACTAGTGCTGCAGTTTCCAGTTTCAACCAGAAACAAAAGGTAAAAACTGGGTCATGTCTGTGTATGAAATGTCACATAATTAGAGGTCTCTACGATGATGCAGATTGTTATCTGGTGTGGTTCATGAGATATGATTGTTAAAAATATCAAACCTCTATTTGATGTACATGTAATTCGATATCTGATGACGTCATCATGACATCACAACTTCATTATGACATTAAATATATTTACCTTCATGTCAACATAAAGTATTTGTGAAGTTATAAGTTAGTCTGAAGGTTGCAAATATGGTTTTCTCTTCATAAACGTTTCACGACAAAACTCACATCCGTGGTGCCGCGTGCAACTTGACAAGAGACTATTTACGGTTACATTTACACAGGGAGTTCAGTTCGGCGTGCAACTCGATTTAAGACTACTGCCTCATGCTCTGTGTGTGTAAAAATAATAGGCCTACACGTATACATGTGTGGGAAACAGCTGTGTGCTTGCGAAATGGGAGTACATAATACAGAAACTTCTGGTTTCGGAGAGGTCAGATTGGGGTCATGTCTGTGAACGAAATGTGATCTTTAAGCTAGATGATGAAAATATTGTGAAAATATCTTCTGTGGTTCATGAAATGTGATTTTTTGAAATATTGAACTTCTGGTTTTGACCGGAAGGAGAGGTCAGACTGGGGTCATGTCTGTAAACGAAATGTTACATAATTCAAGATCTGTAAGATGATGCAAATATTGTGTAAATATCTTTTGTAGTTCATGAGATGTGACTTTTTTGAAATATTAAAATTGGATTTTAGTGTATTTCGATATCTGATGACATCACAACTTTACCTGAAACTAAATGCCATAACTTTATTGACTACATTGTATATGTTATGGTCTAAGTATGTGTCAAGTTTGAAGGCTCTGTGAACTTTGGAACTATGTTTTTTGTTGTTGATAAGTCTCATCGAGAAGAAGAAAAAAAAGGAACAATTTCAAGGTGTTTGCGCTGTCGCACGAACACCTTAAAAAATGAAAAATAACAAGGTGTTCGCGCTGTACAAGCTCGAACATCTAAAAAAACGAATAATAACAAGGTGTTCACACTGTAGCTCGAACGCCTAATAATGTAAACTATTACATCCATACACATAAAATGATTCAGGATAGAACTTTTTCACATGTACATGTACATGTACAGTGTAGGGAACATTTGCCCAATTTGAATGGCCTCTCTTTGACACCATACCATACTTGTGTACATGGGAAATTTGGTCTCGTTCCAATAAATGCATATATAAAAAAAAGAAAATTAAAAAAAAGAAATAGAAAATGCATCACTGCACCAATTTTGAAGCTGACCTATGAGTATGACCAGAAACCTTAAATTATACAGTATGTACAATGGTGTGGATTACATCAGGCTGGCACACTTCATGTGGGTAATAGACTTGATATCAAACAAGACAATACGAATATAATTTGTCTGCTTTGAAAAACTGTATTCAACCGTAATAATACTGTGCAAATAGAGTACATGGACATTTAACATGTTTATGTCATTCTAGAGATCACACTGTACATGTACAAGCATGATGTTGATACACCTTATTCACTCATTGTTTCTTGTCAATTACCACTGGTCTGTAGACACAGGCCTGTTGTGCCCATTTCAAAAGTTCCATAAATTACCTGAATTAGGGGTCCACCAATGACGTCAACAACACATTTGTAACCATGGCAATGAAAAAAGCAATTACATGTACCTACATATACTGTACATGTACATGTACATGCGTATCCTGATCTTTCTCCCACCAATGCCACAATGGGCCCATTATAAATTCCACAGTTTGCCCATTGTCGTTCATTGAGCTTCAAAGAGTTACATTTTTTATTTCTCACAAAAAGGCCCTCAAATGCACCATTTGATGAGTGGGTACAAAGTACAATTTTCCCCTGAGAACAACATTAATGATAGTCCCAACAAAAAACTATAATACTGATATACATGTAAATCAATGTTTTTTCAACAATTTGTGACATTTTTATACTTACATGTACATTTAAGAACGAACATACAAAATTAAACGTACATGTTACATACGTGTACATGTATGTAACATGTAAGTCTGACGTGGAATACCACAGTGAAAGAACCACCATCTGACCATCTGCAATGTATGCAGGTACATGTATGTACATGTACATGTACACACTGTACATACATTGTACATGTACACATGTGTACTGTAAGTTGGAAAACTTACATGTACTTTATGTGAAGTTGGTGATGGTACCAAAACAAATTCCATCTGACATATGTGTACCATTCTGCAGTTTTTTTTATAGAAATCATGAAATGTAATCATTGCATATTTTCACTGTGAATGTAACTAACTTGTACTATACATGTATCACATTTACTGTACATGATGTACTTGTACATACAGTACATTACGTGCACGCTGTACACATCCCTTGTTCTGGACAGCTTTCATCACTTTTGTTCTCTTTTTTTGAGCAGGCATCTTTACATGTACAATGTGTGCAACTGTAAATAAGTTCAACAATGAACCCTTAATCTGTATTTTAACCCTAACCATCCCAAATCCTCCAAAATCCTCTTTGCCAAAGTGAAGGATTTTGAAGGATTGAGGTTATGTGGACTTTGCAGCGGTGAAGGATTTTGAAGGATTCAGGGCGGTTGTGATTATTTGCTTGGTGGATTCTGGAGGATTGAGGTTATCAGGCTATTTTTGACACTGGATGAAAATGGAGGATTGAGGTTATGTGAACTTTGCAGCAGTGAAGGATTTTGAAGGATTCAGGGCGGTTGTGATTATTTGCTTGGTGGATAATGGAGAATTAAGGTTACATGCTGGTCATTCCATAAAAGGATTCTGGAGGATTGAAATTATTGCTTATTTTAATACATACATGTACAGGTTTATTTTACATGTAGGTATTCAAAGGTATATGCTTAAATCAGTGGACACTTTTCATTGCTCCATGCAGGGACAGTCCCTGGCCCAGGCCATACGTGATGACAGATTAGAAACACCTGTGCATACATAGTCTGTATTATGTATTCCAATGCTGGTCACAAAGATCCATGTACAATGTGCATATCAATGGTACTGGTCCTTTGTTTACTGTAGCACACATGATTGTATGTGCATGTACAGGTTTATTTTACATTGCAAAGTTCATGCTTGGGTCAGTGGACACTGTTTATTGGGAAGGTCCCTGGCTCTGGGCCAAATTAGAAAGACCTGTGGTACATAGTCTGTATTCTAATGGCAGTGGCAGTCCCCCCAGCAACTGAGTATTGTACGCAACACATATAGGCAGTCCCCCCAGCAACTAAGTATTGTACACACCACATATAGGCAGTCCCTCCAGTAATAAAGTATTGTACACAAACATATAGGAAAACACTGGTATATGTGACCGTCCACCACGAACGGGCTGTAAAGTCGCACACGTTGATTTAGCAGTACGGCTTGAAATGCATGAAAAATCAGTCGGTTGGCCATTTTGGTATTTTTTTAGAAATGAAAAGTTTGAAATATTCTCCTTTAGTTCTGAAAATTTCAGAATTGAATTCAATTTCAAAAATCATGAAAACCACGTTTTCTTTCGGGCAATGAGTTCATAAATCTGTACAAAATGTAAGTTTATATGAAGTTTATATGAAAGTGTAAGTAACCAGTGTAATGACTTTGATACACCATAACTTTGCGTAGGAATGTAGGAATGACTTGTGTTTGGTATCATTTTAAACCTTATGATATACTCTTTCCAAAAATATATGAACCTCCAAATGTGAAATTTTTGACTTTACAGCCCCTTTGTGGTGGATGGTCACATATATGTTTTCATATGCATATATTTACAGTGGTTAAAGGGTCAAGGGTTAGATTTAGTGGTTGGGAGTGGCCTCCAAAACATAAACATCCAGTAAAAATAATTTCTTCCACCAGCACCATACCCAAAAATTTCATTACCTAAACCTGTCACTGGAGGATTTTGGAGGATTCAGGCAAGTGGCACAAAGTACCAAAAGCTGGAGGATTTTGAAGGATTCAGGTCATACATGTACATGTATGAGGTTTTAACACTGTACAATTGAAGGATTTTGGAGGATTCAGGTTATGTCTAAGCAAATGGGCCTAGGGAGTTAGGGTTAATAGCCTTAGTATTAATTTCAAGGCACTGCAGTATCAAGTAGGGGTGGACGATATCATGATAATATTGTAACAATACGATATTCAAAAAATTATCAGGTTCTCAGGACAGATTCCCAGGACAGGTTTCCATTCCTTAACAAAATAAAAGCATGACGGTCTATATTTGGACAGTAAGTAGAACAGTTGATGATTGTAATAAAAAATGTCATAATTTTAATCAAAGAGAAAGGCCATGGCCGATAAGCTGGGTGATAACACGATACTATCGAATATCACGATACCTTTGTTTATTCGATTATGATATCGAGAACCTTTTCAAGTTATCAACATTGTGAGTCAAGTCAAAAATTCCATGGAAACAAAATTAGGACAGTCTTTTCAGCTTTTGGAAGTGCATCTAGGAACTCTAGAAATGTTACTAACTTCGTTTTATAACATTTATTAACCAAATTAACATTTATTTATATAATGTGGTGGTGAGTTTTACAATCAGTTCGGCACATGATCGCCCTTGAAACCATGGTGAGCCACTCATTTTCCCGACAAATTTTTCATAATCGAAATCAAGCTTGGTCATACCACAAAATTCACTCAAAATTCATTTTGAAACGCATGTTTTTATAGCGATCGATATCAACAATGTAAAGGCCGTGACATACAGGGCAATTTTCGGGCAACAATTTTCGCCAGACAACTTCAGGGCAACTTTTGTTGACGCAATTTCCATGTCACACATGACAATTTAAATGCAACGTGCACACAATACAAAATTGCATGCATTCTGGCAATCAAACCAGGTACCGGTTACAATTATTCAAGGAGCACTTTGTGTATACCTGTCGTACAGTATCTTTATTCAGGGTTGCCTTGCCTTGTCCCACCTTTTTTTTTTTTGACGGATTTCGTCTGAAATGTCCTTGAGTAAACGAAAAATAGGCTGCTGCGGCATTGGTTTTGATTTTGGAAGACGAAACCCAGTAGAGAAAGAAAAGATTGTGGTCTAGAAATTGGCTTCTGAGAAGAAAAGACCAGGCGTGTTTTTCTAACTTATTGAAGAAGACACTCAAAGATCCCGTATGTGTTTGTTGCAGATGATGCATTCGGCTTAAAGCCATACTTGATGAAGCCATGTTTACAGTAACTGCCTTTATTAATAAAAAAAATAATAATTATGTAATGATAGGGCAATTAATTTGGTGAAAAATATATTACATTTTCTTTCAGGAGTACTCTTTTTGAATAAAAGTTTTAATTTGCTCTAAAAAATAATTTAAAGAAACGATTCCATAAAACAGTTTTTTTTACAAATGTAACCAACAATTTTAATAACCAATTATTTCCAGATGTATAAAATATAATTTTAATTGTAAATTATATTATAAAAATAACTGTAATCAATACAATGGCAGTTTTTTGTCCATAAAATGAAAAAGGTCATAAGCCCCAACACTTTTCAACTAGGAAAAAAAGTGTCATCAATTGCACAATTTATTGAGTGCGCTTGTGATCTTTGCATGTATCCACAAAACATAAAATATCCCTAATTTCTAATTGGGCATTGGTAATGTTGGCAAAACTGTTACGATATGCCATGCTCATCTTTGGTTCAAGATATACATTAAACAACCATACAATGAGTTTCAGCTTATTACTCGTTGTCAATCAAGATAAAATAGTGAACATTTATTTGTGAATTCATCCTAATGTGGAATTTATTCGAAATGGAATTAAATAGAACATCTTGAAAGTGACAGCACCTCAGACAAAATTATTTCTATGGAAGATTGATACCATCATCTGTTTTAACATCAAGCAATTTCACATTACAAAGCAATGAACTGGAAAGTAGATTAAAATTAAATCTTAGGCCAAGTAAAAATAAATACCAGTTGATCGTCCTGGTTTTTTCAAAAAGAGGAGGATGAGGGCCTTTTTATTTTTTATTTTAAATTTTTTTCCAAGATGGCCGCCAAGCAAAAAATGGCCACCAATTTTTCAGTTTGAAATCACCGCCAACTTTTTTTTATAGCTATCGAACAAGTAGTTGAGTAAAAATATTCATGTTAAACAATGTTTGATGTATTTTGTTAAACCCAAGTAAAAATACATGAAAAATTTACTCTTTGTGCACAAGTATAAAAAATAAAAAATAATTTAAAAAAAGGATGCGGCCTCAAAAAAGGATGTGGGTGGGGACGATCAACTGGTATTTTTTTTACTTGGCCTTAGCATCTCTTTTGCATCGCAGTTTTGCTATGCAAAATTTTCCAATGAAATCGTTCCCTGCAATGTACAATGTACAGTACATTGTATGTCATGTAACATTATGTGTATTAATTACATTGACACAAAATAATACACAGCTAAATGATCATGTCACCACAGTTAATGTTTAAAAGTATTGGCCCAACAGGGTACAATGTACACGTGCATAAAGTATGTTCCCTGTAACTGATCAAATACAATACATACTACATGTACATGTAGTTGTACATGTATAAAGTACATGTACATACATGTACATGTACATGTACATGACACTGTACATGTACATGTACATGTACATGTACATGTATGTACTTTTGTAGGCTTGCAATCTACATGTACATGTACATGTGTAAACCCCACCCCATTTTTGGTGAAAAGCGACGTGTACTTCATGAACATTGGTACATTTGCATAACAACAACAAACAACCCATAATGATTCTTTCTATGGATGTAATTTTTTAAAGCAAAGCACAATAGCAGAATGTTTATAAAATACCATGAACATGCACATTACGTACAGTTAAGCCCACTACAATTTTATTTTTGGTTTATGGATTTCGGCGACGGAAATCTTTGGAAAGTGGGAAAAAAACAAAACAATGTCAGCATCCCAATTGTAATTTTTTGTATTCTTCCTGGAGACTAGGCTTGGGTGCTATTGATTTTTTTCATCTATGATATATCGTCAAACATATATCGCGATTTTTTTTAACGTATGAGTACTGTAGAGCCGATAATAACAGGGATGTACCCATCTACAAGCGTGCCATTGGCAAATTCGTTTGCATAATAATTATGTGGGACGGTTACTGCGCCGTGCGTCCCAATCAAATCATCAGCCCGAATTCATGTGATTCGCGTTCCACGTGACTGAGCCACAGTATAAACACGTGACTAGGTTTATTCCTGCATAGTACCGTGGAAAATAAAACCATGTGATTGTGACATGTCATTTGCACTTCTGAAGCTGTGACCGAGTTTGGATTGTATTCACACTATTTTAAATAAATGTCAATCGTTGGTTTATCAAGAGTAGATATGTGTTTTGTCACTAGACAAGAGTCCCAGTAAGGTATAACTGTATAGTGTCCTAATCCCCCAACTTTGATCGAGCCACTGTCGATCCATGCTTTGATTTAATTAGAGCACCTGCAATTGCTGCAAATGTTATTTTGTTGTCGATTTTTAAGGTAATGCCCATATTCTGTATATATTTAAATATGCATTGTACGATATCCAAACATACTGACTGTAATCTAAAGTAGGAACATTTCTACGGATTATGTCTAGTTTTAGTTCCTTTCTAACAAAATTATTATGAATTAGCAATATAAATAAGATGATTGTGAATCGGTAAGCTATTTCACTTTACAGCAAAATTCATGGAGGCACGGTCTTGTTGCACTATATAATGTACTCGCACATGGTGCGCCAGCCAGAGTCAGAGACCACCATGACTAGACAGTGAGACGAAACATTATGTACACATTGTTAGATCAAATACCCTATTCAATCCCCAACACTTAATCCGTCTGAATAGATTTCTTAGAGTGGAGGTGGATTTTAAACACCCTGTCAGGCGGCTCCTTTGTGATCTGACAGTCAGCTTACCACAGAAGTAGTTCGATTTTGTTTCTCACTTCCGAAAGCTGAAAAGACTTCCCTAAGTTTTTCCATGGAATTTCTGACCCGACTGACAATCGAGGATTTTTTTTAAATCGAGATATATTTTTTTCATCGTGATATACTTTAATTCATCACGATTTGCCGATATCTCGATAAATTAAAAAGTTCTCGATATCATCGAATAAAAAAAAATATATCGCACTGCTACAATGTGGCTGCCGTTCTGCCACATGCAAACTGCTGGGCTTGTTTCAAAAGTCTCAAAATCATGTCGGACGGAATTTGATAGAAAAACTTGCTACGATTTTTAGTTGAGGAATTTTTTTTACCAAATTTTGTATTTATGCTATAACACAGACTGTCATAACACAAACATTTTTTTTTACTTAAACATTTTTTAAATTTTAATTGGAGAAAATGTCAACATGTCGGACAGAATCGATAGAAATTGGTCTTCCAGGAATTTGAATAACAAATCAAAACTTGAAGGAGTTTTCTTTACTTGGGTAACATATTAGTAAGAGTAACAATCATTCTTCATGTAAACGTATCACAATTTTATGTTGTATAGTGTGCTAATTAAATATGCGCAGTAGAATTAACACCATGTCGGACGTAATCATAATGTTGACCAAAAAAACAAAAAACAAAAACAAAAACAAAACAAAAATCACTGAATCCTAGTTTTTATGTCACTTTTAAGTACATGTAGTTTGTGCGTCCTTACTAATTTGACATTTAAACAAAAAAAAGGCCTGGCAATAAAAAAATCCGTCCGACATGCTTTATTCTGTCCGACATGGTCAAAAGTAACATGTAAATTACACATCACAGCTTCTATTGATGCGATCATTGTATCCCTACTTAATTAACTTAATTTGGTCGGATTCTCAGGACATTGTGTCCATAGTTAAAATTACATTAGACCATTATAGGGCTGAATATCACCAAACAGGAATGAGCTATCACGAAGCTTGGTATTCGATTGGCTACCAAAGTCTAACAAAGTCTAACAAAGTCTAACAAAGTCTACCAAAATATGTAACAAACAGTTGAAGTAAATGACTGTATGACACCGGGCAATTACCTCAAAATGCACTTTCACTAATTGAAGGACGTAAAACATACTCGCGTAAACACAAAATTTGTGCATCATTTTGGGCTACAAAAGCCAACAAACTTGAAAATATAATTCCACAGGTTATCGGTTGGTACAGATGAAACCCTACTTTGTGACTGAAGTCGCTCATAGAGGTTGAATTCAGTCAAATTAGCTTGAAATATGGCTTCTACCAGTTGACGAACATCGCAGGGGTCGAAATTGCCGGTAGCCCGCTAGCCCGGGACTAGTGGATTTACAGCCGGGCTACTATTTTTTCCAGTTTGATATCCCGGCGGGCTAGTGGAAAAATAAAGTAAAAATGCAGGATCACAAATAATAATGAACTGTCCGACAATAAGGTTCGGCTCTTTACTTTGTAATCAGTAGTGAAAAATTTGTTGTCAACTCGCGGTTGCATCAAAACATGCTAGAGATGCATTATATCGGCCATGGATTCCTTTGATCGTACAGCGGTCCCACCCGCACGGCGCGGCATGCACTGCGACGGTGTCACATAAAATACTGCTCACCTAAAAATTTGCTTCCCTACTGTAGAGTGTGTGCAGCGGAATATTCGGTCCTGTGCACGTGCACAATTTCACGTTGTCTATATCTAATGACACACCCGGCTTCGTATACCGAACTGGTTCCCGCACTCGTTCAGCAGGTAATCAGATTGCTGTGGTGAGAACTAGGCACAGTGTTTTAGTCAAGCGCGTGGCACCCGGATACAGACGACACGAAGACAACCACAGCGCTGTGGTGGTCTTCGCGTCCGCCTGTACGCCAGTATCCGGGTGCCACGTGCGCCTTGACTAAAGGCTAAACACAGTGCTGACGAAGAACATGCCGCGTTATAATTATCTGCGCACTATACTATACTGAATCGGTTTACCTGATTAGTGATTGATTGAAAGTTTGGCCGGCGGTTTCGCTCGCTAACTAATATCAACAGTACAGATGCATGTGGTGCTTTGCAAGGAGTGAAACCTCCCGCGAAAAAACAATAAGTGGCCGGGGATGACAAGGAAACAAGTCGATCCTATGAACAACAAAAAAGAACACGGAAATTCCAGAGGGCATGGCAGAATGACCGTAAGTGGTTGAACTACGATGATAAAAACAATGTGACTGATGTATTGCAAGTGGTGCGTAAAATTTGCATATAATTCCGAGGATAAGAGGTGTTTTTTCCTTAGTTTTTCATATTTTTTGTACAGGTTTTATCTATACTTAATACTCTCACGGTGATCGGGCCTACAATACATGAAATCAATGTATAGGCCTAATCAAAGAATAAAGAACTACAGATTTAAAGCTCTTTTTTGGGGGCTACTGAAATCTAATCAGGGCTACTAAAAAATGTGTTACTAGCTACCATGAAAATCCATTTAATTTCGACCCCTGCATCGCGAAGCTATTTTTCTACCAGTGTGGGCAAACTTTTGCAAGATGGGCACGTAATCAATATGCAAAGTAGGCTTCCGATGTTTACCGAGTATTGTGTGTAATGGTCTATTATTAAAATGTACAAAATTAGATACCCGTACATGTACATGTATGTCTGCAAAAAAATGTACATTTCATTGAATTGTTGTTTCCTTAAAAATAATAAACATCTTCAATAGAAACACTAGTGATAACCCACTAGTTAATTGTTAATGATCTTTTTATTTTATACTCTGTGGTACAATGTACACTTTTGTACATGTGTACGTACATGTATTACGTACATGGTCATGTTAGGTTCACATACATACATTTGTAATGTACATGTATGTACATGCAGTTTCACTTTGTATTATATCTTGATTCAAAAGCAGATTTCACTTGATTGAAATCTGCTTCGTTCATTATTATGAAATTGAGAGTGGAGGAGATTCTTTGAGTTTGTAGAAAATATTATCCTTGTCAACCCATGACACGTCACTAGTGTTTCTGTTGAAGATGTTTTTGTTGATCCCATTTTGTTTTGAGGAAGTCAATTGTTTGACTTTGCCTGTGATTTCATCCAACTCAATGATCATACCAATGTACCAATACAAGAAACAGTCAAAGTAAACAGCATACCATTTACCAACTACATGTGGGATGTTAGATTCACTCTTGTCAGAGGTTGTTGGAGTTGAGTCACTGTCAGCCTGATAATCTGTGGAGTTGCTATGTTGTGTGGGGTGTGATTCCTGAACATCATAACTCATTTCACGGAAAGGCATAGTGTGTGCATCTAGAGTGTTACATGTGTTCCCCTGAGGACTTAAAGAACTGTAAAGAACTTCAGAAGAACTTTGTCTTTCTGCACCCACCAATCAAGGTATCTCACTTTCTGTGTTCCTGGGATTGGAACTGCATCGGACGTGCATATTTCAAGTGACATGTGATCATCTACAACATACAACACATCGATACCTTTCAGAATGCTATAAAAATTTGCATACTCTGCAAACTGTTTCGGACTTCCTATTACAACTTGTATGCTTAGGACTCTTCGGTACACTTCAGATTTGACTGTTCCCCCCACCCCATCTACTGGCCCTTTACCATGACTCGTTTCAAAGTACATGTAGTGCCAATACAACTGAACTGAGGTGTCATATTTAGTGAGCATTTGAAATGAGTGCTTGCTTCTGAACTGTGCAGCACAACCATCAGGGGGAAAAATGCAGTGACAAATGAGAGCTTGGATTTCAACATGCTGAGTAGATACTTATTCAGACAAAAAACAACATTGCTGCTGTGTTCAGTAGACTCTTACCAGGACATACCGGTAACTTTGTGTTTGTACTTTGTCATTCTCCACATGGTAAACACACACTGTGTACAACGAAAATGACTGGTATCCGAAGTAAGCACTCTGTATAGCATGCTGTTGTTTGTTATCATAATTTTCTGAAAAATCAACATGAATTAGGATCTCATTAGTTTTGAGGTTTTGCTTCACCTCTTGGTACGTCTGTACTGATGTTGCTTAAGATAGAAATAAACCCTCATTTTGTTGATCATCAAGTATATCCCTTGCCTCTTCACCTGTAGATATTTTTTTCACCTTTTTCAGGAAATCGCCTTCCATCTACCCCACTCACCCACTGGAAATAATTAATTTCTTCATGGTCACCCAGCACAGTTGAATTATACTGTGGGCAATTCATACATTCCCCATAAGCACATAATCTTTTACTTTTGTCACAAGTGAATGAATGAACAGTGTCGTAGGCATTACTTGGTAATTGCAAGTCACGGACATTGATGTTGATGCCATGTAAGAGGAGTTCAAGATTCTCACATTTTTGATAGAGAAAACTTACTTCTGGTACATCTTGCTGGAAAAGGATGCGTTTCTCTACCTTCACAAATCGTTAGAGGGTAGAGAATTTAATTTCCTCACTGAACTTCGATTTGAAGCTTGTTATGGCATCTGGGTCATTGTCCCTATTTAGCATTTGGAATAAATCCCTTAGGTTCCAGATCAGGTAGTGTTTGGCCTGATATATATCTTCTCTCCAGACATATCTTTTCCAGGATAAGTTGCAGAAAAGTTTTTCCGCAAAGGGTATATAATTGCGGAAACTTTTAGGTCGGAATCTTATGCTACATGTAGATAGATTTTTCCTCTATACAGAGCACACATTTATCCTCTATATGTTTATAGACTCTTCACCAAGCGGTCTGTGGTTTGGGCAACTGATAAGATCTCACAGCCCTTTGTGGTTTTGAGAAGTGTGGCAATGTTTACGAAATGTGTCATGCCTGATTTATTTTATGAGAGTATTGATCAAGGACAATCTAGTCTTACTTGATGTCAATGAAAGAGCCTGATCTTTAGCAACAGAACACATAGGTTTACTAAGTTATACAGATCCGAAATTCTTCAATACCATGAAGATTTTAAGAATTAAATGTTCTTCGGCAATATAGTAACAGCACAATGGTTACAGTCAGTGAGATTTAACTGTAATTGTATTTAAACCTCGTTTTCAACTAATGGGCCCAGGGAACGATTTCATTCCAAAATTTTGCATAGTAAAACTACGATGCAAAATCTTTTTTTTGTATAGGAATCTGTGAATTTTGTATAGCAAATTTTAAAATGCTTAAAATTACAGTATGTACATGTAGTGTGCATAGGTAAAGGTATTGCTTTTAAGGCTTTACTGTCGTTTGGTTCATAATATGAATGTCCAAATTTTACCAGAAATAATAATCTTTAGTGTCCAGAAATTACCACAGGTGGTAAAAAAATTCACGTTTCTTTCTTCTAGGCCAGTTTTCTTCATTATTTTCGCCAAATTGCAGTCATTCATGACAGTTAGTCTTCTGTCTATTTTCTTTTTTGTTTACATTGTTACATGTATACATGTATCGATCGCTAAAACAGAGGCAACATTATGAAAACAAATTACCAACTGCGACATGTTTGGGTGCTTTTCAAAGTGAATTTCGCCGAGTGTAACGTTACTTTGTGTTATGATCAAGCTTGATTTTGATTATTAAAAATTCGTCAGGAAAATGAGTGGTTGAAAGTGCAATCATATTGTGTGCTGAAACGATTCTAAATCTCACCACTACATTGTACATACATGTATATAAATGAATGCTCATTTTGTTAATTTTCAAAAACTTTATTATAAAACAAAGTTAGTAACATTTCTAGAGTTCCTTTGAATACGGCCGGAGTTATTGTATGAAAGCGCACGTCTGAACACGGTACTATTGTGTGTAGGGGGTGGCTCAATTGCTCAATGTTCCAACCCCCAAACTCGGGAGAAGAAAAAATAAACACGAGTGAAGCTAAAACAAACTGGGCGGTTGTTGCGTGTTTTCCATTTCTGGAATTTCGCCCCTAGTTAATTCATCAGCAGAAAAATATTGCATGCACATACAATTTTAGCCATTGCGGATAAAATCCTTACGGATTGCTGGGAAATAAAGTTGCACGTACGGATGCACAAAGATAAATCAGTGCACATGTTCACTGTTGCTCACTGGGCGAGTAACCAAACCGCAAATCCACCCAGCAGGGACCACCCGCTGGCTTCCAGTAGATAACGATCTCAATGTCTGCGGTTTAGTCTTCGTGTAAACAAATTGCCTGGTCTAGTTTCAATACTTCTCCGCAAACCTATTCGCAATATATTTGGACTGCTTGGGGATACTTTGAGCATTGAAAAATCAACTGTGGATAAATCTCTGCGCAAGTTATCCTGGAATAGTTTTGAGAAGGTGCCTTATTAACATGCTTTTTCGGTTAAGATTGTTCAGAAATGTATTCTTTTTTGTTGGAATCAGGGTTTTAACTATGTTATAAATGAAAAAGAATTCACTGCTCTCTATCCTTTGGGAGTGTCGATTCAGCTCTCCCTATGCTCCTACATTGTATATAGGGCCTGTTTAGTGCTGAAAGGACAGGTGCATGGAGACGCTGGATCTGGAGGTGATGTACTTGCAGTAGGAGATTGCTGAAAGGGGGCAGTGCCTGAAGCTGTAGCCAATCCATGTGACTGTGAAGCTTGTTCTTGGTCTGGAGTTGTTAGAGGGGATGTGGCAGTTGACGCCTCAGGAACTGGTGGAATACTTGCGGATGATGGAGGCTGGTCTTGGGAATTTGACTTACAGGTTTTTCATGTTTTTATGTTTGGACTTGTGTTTTCTATCCTTTAGCTTGATCTGTTCATACACATCCTTGTTTTTCTTCAGTTGTTCTCTTTGTTTTTTCTTCCGCAGTCTTTCTTTTTCAAGGTAAGCCTCTCTACTTAGTGATGTACGGTAGCGTTTGCACCTTGAGGAATTTTTTTCGATTGAACCAATGACATCTTGTTCCTTCAAAGAAAATGAAAAATTTAAATGTAGGCTTACCCTTTCAGATTTTGGATGTACATGAATCACTTTGACCACAATGAACTGTTAACAATTGAAGCAGTTTGTGGTGTAACTACATGTACATGTAGGCCTACCACCAAATGGATCTAATGTTAGGGATCTAATTTCAGAAAGGTTATTCGATGAAAAATTAATGAAGATGAAAGCAAGTAACTTAGTATTTATAGTTTGATGAAATTCTTGCGTCGGATAATAAACAAGTGATTTTTAATTTTACCCTACACCGACGTGTGAATAGCACTGTATACATTGTACTCAGTGCTTTCCGAGTGTCTGTGGAAAAAACTTCACGGGTGACTCGGGCGGGATTCGAACCCAAAACCTCCTGCTTACTTGTGCAGACATCTTAACATCTCAACCACTGAGCTTGCCCGATGTCAATTGGCTGGCTAGAATCCTATAGCAGCGGTGCCGCAATATTTATAGTTTGATGAACTTAGTAATTACTTCTTGTAATTGTAATCACCAATTCAATTAAATTCTTATCAAATAAATACTCATCAGGTAACATAAAGGCCGAGACCTAAATACCACTTAGGCTAGCTAGGCCTACGAATGTGTGTGCTCTGTATCTATAAAGGCAAAGCATTAACAAGTTTGTTTATTTGCTAAAACAAGTAACATACAGTGTACATCTAGTGCTAGTTTGTGATTCAAAAGGGGCCATTTCCAATTTAGTACAGTGACAAAAATTCAACATCATATCAGTGTCATCCTTACCTGATCAGAGTTATTTTAGCTGGACGTGCTGTAGAGTTGACAGTCAGTGGTCATCACACAGCAAGTTAAGTCAAATCGCCGAGAAACAAGTGTGTGCTTATTTCACTACATGTTTAAAAGCACATGTACATTGTACATTGTACTTCAACTTGTAAGCACGTGTGTTTGACATACATGTATGTGCTTGAACTTGTAATCACATGGGTTTCACATGAACTATACAATGTATTGTAGCTACATTTCTATCATTCTTAGGAGTTAAATATGTGTGAGTTGTGTTATATTGAACATTATGCTGATAGACCATCTAGTTTGTTGGACGGAACCTTACATAATGTTGGCTTTCCTTTTTGGTGAATAAATTAACAAAACATGTGTTCTAATGTATTGAAAACCTTTCAAAATTTAACTGTTCTCTTCAAGTTCATTTTCTTGAAGGGTTGTTTTTTTGTAGACCAAAATATTTTTTCTCTGGGTGAAGCTTTTTGGGGTGAACATAAACACACAATTCCGTCCGACATGCACAGTTCCATCCGACATGATCAAATCATGTCGGATGGAAACTATTTCCCTATGCTGAACTTCAAATCTTTGATTAAGATTATTGCTTGTACTATTCATTGATTGTTGACAATGTTTTCACTTTTATTTTACCAAAATTAAATTTGCAAAAAAAAACTTTTTAAAAATCTGGAACATGTCGGACGGAAATTTTACACTTAAAAATTTCTATTTTGAGAAAAATAATTTTTTGTACACAGGCAAAAGTTATAATTATACATATTAAATTGGTGGTAGGGTCCAAAGTTATTATTTCCATGGGAAGGAACAAATTTAGCATATTGCATGCTTTCCATTCAAGGGTATTTTTACTTTAATACTGCAAAAATTCCCTCCGACATGCATCGGTTTACTGAACCCTTTATTTAAATGTTTTTTTATGAAGTTAATTAGGTGTTCGTGTGCGACAGCGCTAACAACCTCTTGAAATTGTTCAGTTTTTAATTACTTTTCTTTGGAATATAAACACATACACATTGATTAAAGCTTTTTAATTTTTGACTCTTTGGGTGACCACTTTTGAAACAAGCCCTGCTATGCAACAACACAAGTAATCATTTACAGTATGTACAGTGCATGAGATCCTGCAGTCAAGCTATGCTGTTATTATTTGAATGCACACCCTCTCTTATGTACATGTATACATGTATGTACATGTATACATGTACGTACATGTATACATGTACGTACATGTATTTTGATATCTAAAACATTTTACACAAAGGGAGCAGGAGTAAATCATATTTGGAATAATTCCTCTGGACCCCCATGTCATTACATATTGTCGTCCATGCCAAGAAGATGTTGATATGTCATCGACGCTTGTGGGCCTGTACATGATACTAAACCATGACCCATCCTCTGTATTTTTCAGTCAACTAGGCTATCTTGGATTTTAACGATAATGACATGTACGCTAATGAGAACACCATGTACATTTTAACTGCAAAGGGAAGAGAACGACGTTGATTTTCGTTGCTTTTTGCAACTTTGCAAAAACAATTTGTTACTTGAAACATTAATTTATCAAATTAAGATATAATTACTCAGACACAAACAACTTTGTACAGTTTTTATTTAACATTTTCATGATCAATAAGAATAAATAAGATGTACAAATACATGTACATGTAGGTGCAATCAGACATTTGCACGGCAGTGTACATGTAACAGTACCTGAACTCACAAACAAAACATGCATTGAAAATGTAGAGTGTACATGTACACAATGCATGCATTGTACTGTACACTGTTTTGGCAGGAGGCTCACATTATTAATGGCTGGTATTGTTTAAATTTATAGCACATTTAGACCCCTAATTGAAAAAATATTCTGGATGTACATGTACATTGTATACACAATTGTACGTGTACATGCACTTCTTGCATTATCACGGACGTGTACATTATTTGTATTAAAATAAAGATAATTAAACAATGCTGCCCTCTTTCAAGGCAGTTGGTTGCTAAGCAGCATATATGGTTGCCTTAGCAACATCACTTCTTGCTTTATACACCATGTTAACAGGGTAGTGCAGCATACATACGAACATTGTACTGATGTTTACTACACACAAAACAATAAATAATATTGCCAAAGAAATTGATAGTACATGTACATGTACACTGTACATTAGCGCTGGGCGAGTAGTGCGATTACTCAAGTAATCGCGAGTAATAATCGTTAATCGTACTCGTACTCGTGTCTTTTTACTACTTGATTAATCGACCCACTGCGGTTCCTCGTCAGTAATAACACATTCACGAGTAGTGACTGATTCTTTAGTCATTGTTTATTTATTAAATATATAAAATCTGAAATAAGATGTTCTCAGAATATTTATCATAAAATATAATGTAATGTTAAAAAGCGGCGGTCAGTACTCGTGATTAATTGAGTATTTGCGACTAATTGCAGTACGATTACTCGAGTAGACTCTAGTGAATTTTACTAATCGCCCAGCACTACTGTACTTGTACATGTACATGTACACGACTGTATAGTACAGGTACATATAGCACTGAGGATATTACGGGTACATGTGTACATGGGTCATTCCATGCCAACTCACCTAGAGGTTGTCAGTGACCGACTCAAATTTTGCTAAAATAATTATTTTTAACATACATGTACCTACATTTTTAACATACATAGTTCACGTGACTCGTGTTCCACGCGACTATGTCATAGTATAAACACGTGACTAGGTTTATTCCTGCATGTGCATAATACCGTGGATAATAAAACCATGTGATTGTGACATGTCATTTGCACTTCGGAAAATGTGACTGAGTTTGGATTGTACTCACACTATTTTAAATAAACGTCACGTGGTTTATCAAGAGTAGTGTACATGTACATGTATGTGTTTTGTCACTAGACAAGAGTCCCAGTATGGTATAATAGAATAGTGTCCTAATCCCCAACTTTTATCGAGCTGGTGCCGATCCATGCTTTGATTTATTTCATGACTAATGTGAGCACAGAGCACCGGTCACCTGCACTTAGCGCAAATGTTATTTTGTTGTCGATTTTTAAGGTAACGCCCATATTCTGCATATATTTAAATATGCATGATATAATGTTGCAGCACGTGGTGCGCAAGCCAGAGTCACAGACCACCATGGATAGACAGCGAGACGTTAATATTGTCTACACATTGTTGGATCAAATACCCCATTCAATCCCCAACACTTAATCCGTCTGAATATATTTCTTTGAGTGGCGATGGATTTTAAACATACGCCTCGTTAGGTGGCTCCTTTGTGATATGACAGTCGGCTTACCACAGAAGTACTTCGATTTTGGTTCTCACTTCCAAAAGCTGAAGACTTACTAAGTTTTTTCCATGGAATTTCTGACACGACAGACAATCATGGATTTTTTTTAATCGCGATATATTTTTTTTCTTCGCAATATATTTTTTCTTCGCGATATATTTTTTTCGCGATATATTTTTTTAATCGCGATTTGCCGATATCTCGATAATTTGAAAAGTTCTCGATATCATAATCAAATTAGATATGGCCACCTGAAAAATACAGCCACGCCCCATTTTTCTCCATCAGTTTTCTGTGTCAAAGTGATTTTCTTGCATTTTCAGGTCTACATAGGCCTATATCTCAAAATTAAGTGAAGATATTTTGCTGCAAATTGTTAAGCAGGGTGAATGACACACAATCTGCAGTCAAAAGTACATGTGTACATGTAGTATATAAAATCTGCTTTTCAAGTTAGAGGTCCTTCAAACCCAAAATTGAACCAAAACAGGTTACTTTTTGCCACTTTTGGGCCCCTCTGGTGACCACACGAGTGGTCAAATTGCTTTCACATTTTATATGTAAACAAATTAAAGGGACAATATTTGTCACGATCAGAGCAGACTTTCAACAGGGCGTGGAATCAGAGTCGTAGTTTAAGATGAACACAGTGACTGAAAATTACTGGCAGGGCTCATTTATGCAGCAGCAATGGTAATTTGACCTTATCATGTGGGGTATTATTTTCAGTCAATGAGTTAATCTAAAAATAGCAGTCTGATTCCATGCCCTGTTGATTCGTCTACGATACATTTGATTAAGATGATTTCATGGTGTACATACAGTGTGTGGGGCATGCATAAATGTACACATGCTTGTACATGTATACAGCACCTACATGTACATGTATACTGTACACTGTACATTGTAATTTGTAGACTGTGTATCTAAAGCAAAATACGCATTATTTGAAAATATCGTCTGACCATGAAGGAGAAAAGATACCAAACTGAATTTTACATAGATAGGATACAATACATACATGTACATGTACAAAAGTTTCAGTTACACGTACATGTACATGTATACATGGGTAGTGGCCCACTTGGTCAACCATCCATTCGGTGGTGGTTTTTGAAATTTTTGCATGCGAACCTACAAGTAGGCCTACATGTATCTTCAGACCCCAGCCAAACCTCCAATGAAGGTATGATTACAATTTCAGACTACTCGTGTGGTCACCAGAGGGGGCCTAAAATGACAAAAAGTAACATACGTCGGCTCAATTGTCACCCTGTGTAACAATTTGCAGCAAAATGTCTTCACCCAATTTTAAAATATTTACATGTACATGTAGGCCTCTCAAAATGCTAAAAAAAAATCTGCAAATCTAAGTCAGTCACTAGACATATTTTTAAAAATTTACATATACGTGATTTGGCATGGAATGACCCACATGTACACTGTATCTACACAGTACATCTACACGTACATGTACATTTGTACTAGTGAATATGTCAATTTGTAATGTTCATAATGTACATGTACATTATGAATAGGCCTGGGCGAATAGTTCGATTATTCGAAAATAGTTGTTGCTAATCGTACTCATATTCAAGGGCGCAACCACTGGGGGGGGGGGGGGTCGGGGGGGTCACGACCCCCCCTACTTTTATGTGGACCTCCCCAACTTCTGGAACATTTTGGTATTTTATGTACATACATGATCCTAGTAATGTCATTCATGACATCACAGTGGCTGCTTGGGACCCCCCCAACTTTCAACACGTGGTAATTGCGCCCTTGCTCATATTCGCGGATTTTGAACTATTCGATTAATCGGGCTGGCACGAATACCTGCAACTATTTGCAAATAATGACCATTCACGATTAATTGTGAGTAATAACGTATTGCCTTTGCACTGCATAACTTCCCGGTTGTGAACTGTTTGCCAACTATTCGTGACTACTATTCGCGAGTAACACTGCCAATTACATGTACACCGTTGTGTGTAGGCACTGCCGGTAGTGGTATGCGTTGTAGTATTCGCAAATACTCACGAGTAATGCCTTTGAGGAAGCCGACGTGGTTGGCTGGCTGGCTGGATGTGACTGCAGCTACTGTTACCTGCAATAATGTATTGCCTTTGCACTGCATAACTTGCAGTCGTGAACTGTTTGTTAACTATTCGTGACTACTACTCCCGAGTAACACTGCCAATTACACAGTTTTGTCTAGGCACTGCTGGTAGTGTTACGCATTGCAGTATTCACGAATAGTAATCGCAGGTAATGCCTTTTAGGAAGCCGACATGGCTGGCTGGCTGGCTGTGACTGCAGCGACTGTTACCTGCTGAAGGCTGATAACATCAAAGGCATGCCGCGTAATATTGTTACGAATCTTACCCTTTGATTTTGATAAATGCAACAATATGTAAGAGTCTTGCCAGTTCAGTTCGTGGGTTGGCCGATGTTTAAAACATTTCAGAGTAAATGTAATATGTTGTATTGTGTATGAAGAAGAATAAAGTTAAAAACAAAATGCTGGCATCCTACTTCACTAGGTGATTGATTAGTACTTGTGAATTCAATCAGTATAATGCCTGGGAAATCACAACAGAGGGTTCTCCCCACATACAAATTAGCGTATAGACCTGATACGCAAAGATTTTGGCTGATACGCAAAGATTTTGGCCGATACGCTGCCAAAATTGCCGAGCACATTTTTTCCACCCGATACGCTCTTTCAGTACCTTTATTGTTCGTAGTGAAAAGAGTGGTCCGGGGAATAATAAGTTATAATCCAACTTTCGTGAGCACTCCTCCACCGAATACGCTGTTTACATGTCAGACCCACTAGACAGGTGCTTCTTTTCCAAAGATGGGCACCAGTGAAACCATAGTGAAACATCGACCCCAAAAATCATGAATATGCAACATAATGAACATTATTCATGATCGAACAGCCAATGAGAAAAATAATAAAATAGCAACTATGCAAATCTATCCAATCACGACACACGGAAATGGGCACGTGATACTGGGATCCTGAATTACAACCTTGTACACAATGCACACACAGTCTGCAGCTCAAAGCATGCAACTCAAAAAATACATGTACAAAATCAGTTCAGGGGCACGGGCACCACGTGATTCGAAAGCTTTTTAAGCATAGTGTTGGGCACACCGTGGAAGCTTTGTATTTTTGTGAACAACGAATAATGTCTAAAGAGTGGCCCCCACATGAGCATAAACACTGCTTATATTGGTGATTTTTTGTTTCGTCTGAACGACTGATTGATTTGAAATAATAGGGGTGACCATTAACATAGTGGCATTACTCTTAATGACGACTTAAATACAACTTGATTGCGTTCATTTTATTACGTTTAGGTGGACTTCCCTCTGTCAATATGGGATGAACATAACCATGCGCATGAATTAGCATGTGCTAATTGTGCTGGAAGTTTCCCATGCTGCCAAAGCAATAACAAACTTGTGACGACCACTGGATTTTCACTTACAAATTCTATTATTTCGAGTACAATTTTGCAAGAAATAAAGAGGAAACAACAGGAGGCATTCAAGAACTCAATGTACCGGTATGTATTTGTCTATTGTCTGAAGCTTACAAGTAGGCCAAAAATTACTTTCAAAGCTCATGTTTTTGTACTATTCGCGAATAGTCGAATATTCGCGAAATGTTGCTGTGCGATTAATCGAATAGTAAATTTCACTATTCGCCCAGGCCTAATGATGAATGTACCGTGTAGTACTTATTACCTCAGCCAATGTACCTAAGTCGGACGGAGGTAATGTATAATCACCCCTGTGTGGGTGGGTAGGCCTTTGTGGGGTTGTGGGGACTTATAAGGGTAGGCCATGACACCGTATCTGTGGGGACATTTTCATGTCCCCATAGCATTTTCGGTCCTCACAACTGTGTGTACAACTGTGTGTAAAAGCGAGTGTATGTCCCCACAATTACGGATAAAGAACTGTGTGTGTGTGTGTGTGAACGTACACACCATTCGTTGTGGGGTCCAAAACACAATAGAACAATTGGACCCCACAAGGTAACTATAGAAAATCTTGTACCCCACAGGAGAATTATAAGGAAAAGGGATAATAGAACGAACAAAGGAATACCCCACAAATCAATGTGCGTGAGGGTGTGTGTGTGTGCGTGTGTGAGCGCATTCAAACCGGGGACGTATAACAAAAGGGACAATGGTCCCCGGTTGCTCTCACAATGGAGAACAATCCGTCCCCGTATTTTTGGACAAAGGAATTTGACAAAGGAAGTCCCCGAATGCCGGTGTTTACACACGTGTGTGTGTGTGTGTGAGTGTGTGAGCGCATTCAAACCGGGGACATATAAGAAAAGGGACAATAGTCCCCAGTTGCTATCACAATGGAGAACAATATGTCCCCGCTTTTTTGGACAAAGGAATTTGACAAAGGATGTCCCCGAATTGCAGGCGTTTACACACGTGTGTGTGTGTGTTCAAGCACTGGCCGCGTTATGGGGACAGAGAACAAAAGAGGGATCCGGAATTACTTAGCTGTGGGGACATTTTCATTGTCCCCACAACGTTTTTAATCCCCAAAATCCTTTGTATTTTGTCCCCACAACGCCGCGTGCAGGATTGTGTGTGTGTGTGTGTGTGTGTTCAAGCACTGGCCGCGTTATGGGGACAGAGAACAAAAGAGGGATCCGGAATTACTTAGCTGTGGGGACATTTTCATTGTCCCCACAACGTTTTTAATCCCCAAAATCCTTTGTATTTTGTCCCCACAACGCCCCGTGCGGGATTGTGTGTGTGTGTGTGTGTGTGTATACATGCTGGAACTTGAGACGTTATGTGGACTTTCCACAAGTCCACACAAGGTTTTCATGAATTAGAAAATCTCAATTTTCTCAAAAAGGAAGCATTTTCGTATATATGTAATTTTGTTATCTGTCACAAAATGGACTAGATTATTCATGGGAAAGACTGAGAAAAAATCCGCTCCAAAAAGAATCTTCAGTGCAAATGGCACTGGTTTAATAAAGAATGTGTTTTTCTTAACTACAGTACACGTACACCTGTACATGAGAACAAAAGAATGTCCACAGAGGGTACATGTACATACTTAACACAAACATGTGTACTTCTGAAGGGCAGAGTTGGTTGTTGTGTTTGATTAGCCCATATGGGCAATTCCATGTCATGGACATTACGTTTTGGGACATTTTTAAAACTTTACATGTCAGTTAAAAAAAATTAAAAGTTTTGATCGATTGTTTTGTGTTGGATACTTGTAACCTGTGTTCTAATACTTCAAATGATACTATGTCTTTTAAATAGTTTTAATTAATTAATGAGTATGAGTATTGCAAACGAGCGTCATGGACATTACGAAAAACGGAAGTGAGTTTCTGAACAACACAATCAATTTCAAAACTCTGTGAAGTTTAAGTTCCAAATTTTAAAACTCATTTTTATTTTGTTAACAGGAAACAGTTAACATAAAAATTAATAACATTTTAGGAACAACTTTCAACTTTCTCGTTTTACATGTTAATGAAGTGTCATGGACATTACATTTTGGCATATTTTGTGCGTCATGGACATTACGACCAACTTGTTTAATGGTACGTCATCTTATCACTGTTGTTTACATTATGCTGTAACCCCTTGCCTTTGATATGTATATTACACATTGTCAAGTATCTCTCTTCTCCATTTGTAACCTCTCACACATTTCTTGAACCAGAACTCCCCTTAGCATCTCACTGAAACCCCGCCCCTCATGATCACCCCCTTTTTGTACATTTACGCAAGTATAACTCTTTCCTTTGTGATTTACCATAGTTATCTTATCTTTCCTTCCTAATTATCATTCCCAATTGTAATCCTCTTTGTTGTTTTTTATTTTCTCAAACTAATGTGATTGTTTTTCAACAGTAATATGAAGTGCTTGCAAAAAAATGTAATGTCCATGACGCTCGTTAGGACAATTGTAATTAATTTAAAAATTTTTTTCATACATTAAAGGATTAGCCCCTAAAAACTAGCTTTGCATATGAAGTCTCATAAAAATATCTCTTATTGGCTTTAGAGTGGGAAACTAAACGAGCCTCATTAGCCTGAAAATAGCATTATCATACAGTAAAACGTCTCAACAATTTAGAACAAGCACCTCCAGTTTTATGTTTTTAGTCATAAAAATTTAAAATATCTTTTATAATGTAACCAGGGGAGCGGATTGAAAAGTTGCATTGTATTATACATTTGCATATTAGGATCATTCCATTGTTTTAAAAGGGTATATAAGCAGTATGTGTAATGTCCATGACAAAAAAAATGTAATGTCCATGACGCTCGTTAGGACAATTGTAATTAATTTTTTTTAAATTTTCATACATTAAAGGATTAGCCCCTAAAAACTAGCTTTGCATATGAAGTCTCATAAAAATATCTCTTATTGGCTTTAGAGTGGGAAACTAAACAACCTCATTAGCTTGAAAATAGCGTTATCATACAGTAAAACGTCTCAACAATTTAGAACAAGCACCTCCAGTTTTATGTTTTTAGTCATAACAATTTAAAATATCTTTTATAATGTAACCAGGGGAGCGGATTGAAAAGTTGCATTGTATTAACATTTGCATATTAGGATCATTCCATTGTTTTAAAAGGGTATATAAGCAGTATGTGTATGTGTAATGTCCATGACGTAATGTCCATGACAAAAAAAATGTAATGTCCATGACGCTCGTTAGGACAATTGTAATTAATTTTTTTTAAATTTTCATACATTAACCCTAACTCCCTAGACAACAAAGGCAGTTGGAGGATTTTGAAGGATTTTTATTGTTCAGTAACAATGCTTAGGGACTTAGGATTAAAGGATTAGCCCCTAAAAACTAGCTTTGCATATGAAGTCTCATAAAAATATCTCTTATTGGCTTTAGAGTGGGAAACTAAACAGCGTAAAATGTCATGGACATTACATTTCATAAATGGTCATTAAGGGCTAATTTAAACGAGCCTCATTAGCCTGAAAATAGCGTTATCATAAAACGTCTCAACAATTTAGAACAAGCACCTCCAGTTTTATGTTTTTAGTCATAAAAATTTAAAATATCTTTTATAATGTAACCAGGGGAGCGGATTGAAAAGTTTAACAAAAGTAGGACAAAAAATCACGAATTAGCCTCATTAATTTATTTTTTAAATAACGACGGAAAATACTGCAAACAAAAGAAAAAACACAAACAAAATGCAGATTTGGATTGCCCAGCTATCATTCTTACGTACTAAGTTAACAATTCTGCCATGAATTTGATTCCAAAATTTTGGGTCCAGGACACTTTTTGATGGAATTGCCCATATGCGGCGAAATGGCAGCAATTGAGCTGTATACTCCCCAGGGAGCTGAGATAGTTTCAGGAATGATTTATGAGCCTGATGAGCAGGGGTAATAATATAATGCGCCTTGAGCACCAGTTTGGTGGATACGTGCGCTACATAAGTCCACATTATTATTATTAAGTGTTCGAGCGACAGCATGAACACCTCTTGTTAGGTGTTCGAGCTACATGTATGGCGCGAACTCTTCTTCTTCTTCTTCTTCTTCTTAAGACTTACCCAGAGACAAAAAGATAGTTGCAGAGTTCACAGAACCTTAGGACTTCACACATAGTTAGACCTTAACATGTAGTTGTACCTAACCATAACATGTAGTTGTACACTAAGTTGTGACGTCATAGTGAGGTCATCAGATATCGAATTACACTAAATCAAAGGTTAATATTTAAAAAAAATCATATCTCATGAACCATACATGATATTTTCACAATCTTTGCACCATGTTATAGATCTTTAATAATGTGATTTTTCGTACACAGACGTGACCCCAATCCGACATCTCCTTCCGGTCGAAACCGGAAGTTGAAAATTTTCAAACAATCATATCTCATGAACCACAGAAGATATTTTCACAATCTTTGCATCATCTTAAAGACCTTGAACTACATGTATGTCACATTTCTTACACAGACATGACCCCAATTTGACCTCTCCTTCTGGTCGAACACGGAAGTTTAAGTGAACAACCATTCAGAAGTATATGTACTATATAATAAACACACATCCCATTCTGCGCGCGTATGAACGGCCTTGACACACACAGACAAGAGTCATATACAGTGTTTAAACTGTACACTGTATTACATTTACTGTGTACGTACACGTACAGAGCAGTATCTAATTAGAATATAATACGTCGTAGCAGTTTGTACACAGTTTTGGAGTTGTTAACGCTTGTTCTAAATCTAAGAGTGAATTCTAACAGATCGTTTTTGGCATTCATGACCTCAATTATCTCATCGTGATGATGATGATGATGATGTGCGTTACTCCAGCAGTAACATAGGTTGTTATTGGAGGGTACTTTCGTAAGAGCACCAGGTAAGGTTAGCTCTTCGGTTTCGGCTTCGTCTTCTTCGGCCTGAATCTATGTTTGGGTAAGTCGTGGTACACCATTCCCTTGATCATGACGTCTCGGGGTGTGTTCTTAGTTTCATAACGTTTCATAACGTGAAATATGTTTTGCATCTTTTCGTGATTGATGCAGTCAAATTAACATCCAACAGTGATTGTTTAATAACCAATATGGCAGAAAAAGCGTCTAGAACAACAAAATGGTTAGTAACTTTTTCCAAAATTGTTGGGTATTTATTTTTAAATATTGGTTTTGGTTAGCCGGTTAGCAAATTTCTAAATGGTTAGTGCAGTTTTTTTATTTTAATTTATGCAATAACCAAATGATGTTTCATTATATTTTTAGTCTTTGATATATCTAAAAACAGCAAAAATAAATAAATAAATAAATAAAAAGATTAAGGCCTAAACATTTACGTATTATTGTAAGGTAAGTTTTTTTTTAAGTGACTTAATTTTTCTAAAAAATGTTTCATGACATCATCACAGATCACAATGCCCCATCTCAGAAATTGAACCAAACTATTAATGATATTTTGTCATGATCATGAAGAAGAATAATTGTGTCATTATGGACAGCTATCGATAGTTTAGTGTTGATGTTTCCAGATAATTAATGCTAGCTCATAGTGTACAATCCTTCTTGACCTATTTTTACACCAGTCAAAGTTTATTATTGTTATACTTTTAGACTTTCTATTCACAGCTGTGAGACCGAGTGGTGCTGATGATGGCTGTGTGGGCAATGTGCCCAGGAAGTGTTTGAGGATCACGTGCCTCTTTCTGCGCATCGTGATTGGATAAATTTCCATCGTAATAAATTTATATTGTTCTTATTGGCTATTCGATTGCTACATTGTTACATTTTACATTTCTGTAAACTACGAAAATGGACTGTATAATAATCTGTAAATTTATTTGTACAGTCAAAACATAGTTGCGGAGTTCAAAGAACCTTAAAGCTTAACAAATAGTTAGACCTTAACATATAGTTCCAGGTAATGTTGTGACGTCATGGTGAGGTCATCTAATGAATTATTACGTAATTAATTATAATTAAAACAATATATTTTATATTTCGCGAACCACAATAGATAATATCTTGATTCCTTCATAATCATACAGAACATGGAGGACTCGACATTTGATACAAATGACCCTATTGAACCTTACTCCAGTCCAAACTGGAAGTTCACGTTCTTTATAAATTGACGCAAATCTGAAAGGGTATTCGAAATAACATTTTGGGTACATGTATATATGTTAAGTGGGATCTGCTCTTTTCAAAAATATATTTGGTGACGTCATCGCTCTTAAAAAAGTCACTTTTTGCTATCTCAGGAAAATATTAGACAGAATTTTACCAAATTTGGCACAATTGACACCCCAATTATGAGGAAAGATTTTGTGAAGTCTGAATGACGTCACAGATTGAACTGGAACTTACGGTTGGAAGAATTTAAAATTATATGGGATGACTGAACCGGAAGTTAATGTATTCAGTATAGCACATTATGTTATTTTAATTATATATTATGAAAACTCATATCTTCTGAAGTAAATTATGTTTTTTAAACAATTTTTGGTGATGACGTCATCACATATGATGCACACTCGAACACCCTGAGTTTGTTTTTAACAAACTCAAGACCTCTAGTTATTGTTCGTTTTTTCCTTTTCTTTTTTCTTCTTCTTCTTCTCAATAAGACTTATCCAGAGACAAAAACATAGTTGCAGAGTTCACAGAACCTTAAAACTTAACACATAGTTAGACCTTAACAGTTGTGACGTCATGGTGAGGTCATCAGATATCGAATTACACTAAATCAAAGTTTAATATTTCAAAAAATCATATCTCATGAACCCAGGGGTCGAAATTGCCGGTAGCCCGCTAGCCCGAGACTAGTGGATTTACAGCCGGGCTACTATTTTTTCCAGTTTGATATCCCGGCGGGCTAGTGGAAAAATAAAGTAAAAATGCATCATCACAAATAATAATGAACTGTCTGACAATAAGGTTTGGCTCTTTACTTTGTAATCAGTATTGAAAAATTTGTTATCAACTCGCCGTTGCATCAAAACATGCTAGAGAAGCATTTTATATCGGCCATGGATTCCTTTGATCATACAGTGGTCCGATCCGCGGACCGCACAGTGCGGCATGCACTGCAGTGACGTTGTCACATACATTGTAAAAATATACTGCTCACCTAAAAATTTGCTTCCCTACTGTGTGTGCGCAGCGGAATATTCGGTCCTGTGCACGTGCACAATTTCACGTTGTCTATATGACACACCCGGCTTCGTATACCGAACTGGTTCCCGCACTCGTTCAGCAGGTAATCATATTGCTGTGGTGAGAACTAGGCACAGTGTAGCCTTTAGTCAAGGCGTGCGTGGCACCCCGAATACTGGCGTACAGACGACACGAAAGACCACCACAACACTGTGGTGGTCTTTCGTGTCGTCCTGCACCCAGTATCCGGGTGCCACTCTTGACTAAAAACTAAACACAATCTTGGACGAAGAACATGCCGCGTTATAATTATCTGTGCACTATACTATACTGAATCGGTTTACCTGATTAGTGATTGATTGAAAGTTGGGGGGGGGGGGGAAGCCGGCTTTGCTCGCTAACTAATATCAACAGTACAGAAGCATGTGGTGCTTTTTGCAAGGAGTGAAACCTCCCGTGAAAAAACAAAAAGTGGCCAGGGATGACAAGTAAACAAGTCGATCCTACATGTATGAACAACAAAAAAGAACACGGAAATTCCAGAGGGCATGGCAGAATGACCGTAAGTGGTTGAACTACATGTACATGTACGATGATAAAAACAATGTGATGTATTGCAAGTGGTGCATAAAATTTGCATATAATTCCGAAGATAAGAAGTCTGCATTTTTTTTAAAGTTCTTTTTTTTGGGCTACTGAAATCTAATCAGGGCTACTAAAAAATTTGTGTTACTAGCCCTGCTGGCTAACATGAAAATCCATTTAATTTCGACCCTTGTGAACCACAAAAGATATTTCAGAATCTTTGCATCAACTGAAAGATCTTGAATTATGTGACATTTGGTTCACAGACGTGACCTCAATCTGACCTCTCCTTCCGGTCGAAACCGGAAGTTGAATATTTAAAAAAAATCATATCTCATGAACCACAGAAGATATTTTCATAAACTTTGCATCATCTTAAAGACCTTGAACTATGTCACATTTTGTTCACATACATGTACATGACCCTAAGTCGAAAACGGAAGTTTCAATGAAGAAATATCACTATTCTGTAAATGTACATTGTATTTGTACAGCCAAAACACAGTTGCGGAGTTCAAAGAACCTTAAAACTTAACACATAGTTAGACCTTAACACATACTGTAGTTCCAGGTAACATTGTGACATCATGGTGAGGTCATCTAATGAATTATTACATAATTAATTGTAATTAAAAGAATATAATTTATATCTCGTGAACCACAATAGATAATTTATTGATTCCTTCATAATCATACAGAATATACATGAAGGACTCGACATTTGATACACAGACATGACCCTATTGACCCTTACTTCTGGTCGAAACTGGAAGTTCAAGTTTAAAAAGCTCTTTATAAATTGACGCAAATCTGAAAGGGTATTCGAAAAAAACATTCTTGGTTTATATGTTAAGTGGGATCTGCTCTTTTCAAAAATATATTTGGTGACATCAATGATCATCGCTCTGTTGTTGTTGTTGTTGTTGTTGTTGTTGTTGTTGTTGGAGGACAATGCTGGTATCCCACAAATCGCATGTAAGTTTGGGTGTGTGTGTGCATACTTCTGTACAAGATACATTATCTCAAAAAGTTATCCACGGATTCGGATGAAATTTGCTGAATATGTTGAGTTTGCTACATTGACCAATCGATTCGAGTTTGATAAAGATCCGATCCAAAGTTAAAATCTAGCTAAATGTTAGTTTTTATTTTATGTTTGCCTTCTGTTTCCTTCTTTTACTGAATTCTATTTATTTCAATGGTATCTCACTTCCTTTTTCCTTCTTTTACTGAATTTGTCATAAAAACAACGAACAACAAAACTACGAGTTGACTTGGAAACGAGTTGACCCGATTCGAACTCACCCATTGTACATGTGCAACAGTAAATGAATGCGTACATACATGTACATGTACGATGGTTTTGTTATTGGCAACTTATCTTTAATTGTTTGCACTTTTTCTTCAGGTTTTGCAAAAGGACTTTGCTAAAATTAAATTGAACAACGCACAACTTCCAGTGTGATCTCAGAAACGGAAAGCACAAGCACGTCAGAAGAGGTAATATGTATATAACTACTTTCATGTACATGTAATTATTCCAAGTTATCTCAATTATTGCTAAAAGAGTTTGTTGGTTCTTATAAGCTTGGTTTAACACCTTATTGTTGTTTACACCTTATTGTTGTTAACACCTTAATGTGGTTTGCTTAATCTGCTGGGGGAGGGCTCACTGCCAAAAAATGGGGGCGCACAAAAAAGTGCACATTTAATATATATACTCATGGTGATATATCACCCCTGGATCCAGTATTGACACAGTACTGGAGTACAAACTAGGCCACATGCTGCACATGGTTAGCAATTTACTAATAATTAGCCTAAAATTGGACTTGAATGTTGGATGTCACTAACTCAATGTATGTTTATTTTCTACTTTTATTTTTTAATCTATTTAAGCCCCTTTCACACTAGACGTATTTCCCGGGAAATTCCCGGGAAATCTGTTCACACTTCAAAAGTTAACCCCAGGAAATTCCCGGGAAGTAGCTTATTCCCGGGAAATAATTACCCCTGCTCGGGAGTAGGGGTAAGCGAGTTTTTCCAGGGAATAGTGTTTTTCCCGGGAAATAGCAACTAGTGTGAAACGAAAGCGGGTTTAACTTACCCCACTTTCGCGTCGCGGATGTTGGGACGTATGTCTTGAAAGGTCAGCGAGGTCACAAATAGCGCGCCAAATAGTTCGCGTGCTAATATCCAGTGTTGTATTTCAGTACTTTTGAAACTTTCCTTCTTAAAATGTAAATGTCTACATCTGTAAATAACACGATATATTTAGTTTTATAGAATGTGACCAAATAAATGGTTTTAGAATTGAATAAAAGAATTGTCGCGGATAAGGCCATGTTAAGCATCTGTATCATTTACGTGTATTTATAATGCCCGCATGGTTAGGTACCAGATATTGGTATAATATCAAATATTGGTATAATAATAGCATGCGAAAATGATGTGATGACACGTTTGAAGGAGCCATTTTGGTCACGACGCGATGCCTGGGAAACAGTCACAACAACCCGGCCATCACTGCGCCGGCGGGTGCTTGAGCGTGTGGCATTCTGGGATTGGACTTCCGCCCACAACATTTTCAACTTCCGTGTGGGCCGATTCAGATAGCGCATTTCCCAGGATTTGATCGCGAGTGTGAAACGACCGTGCATATTCCCGGGGAAATAATGTTCCCGGGAGCGACCAGATAGGTACAGTGTGAACGGTCGCTGGGGTGTTGGTGGCGTTAAAAACTCCCGGGAATTTCCCGGGAATTGGCTCTGTAGTGTGAAAAGGGCTTTAGATTACAAAAAGAAAATCATGAAAGCAGTTCTCCTTTGTCAGCAGGGTGACAAGACATCAAAACGTGATTATCCACAGCTCATCTGCGATCTTGGCCCACTAACAAGCACAGTAATGTAACCAGAAAAAAATTGACACTGCAGTGGATAGACTTTTGTCAAGATTAAATTTGAATCCCAACCTTTTGGCAGGGCCCAACCAACACATGACAACCAGAAAGCTAAGATATAGCAGGAAGTAGTAGTTATGTTTCAAGACAGGAAAAGGATAGCACAAATAGAAGCGAGGGCGAGGGAGAGGGGCGAGGGGAGAGGGAGAGGGACGAGGGAGAGGGACGAAGGAGAGGGACGAGGGACGAGGGAGAGGGACGAGGGAGAGGGACGAGGGAGAGGGACGAGGGAGAGGGGAGAGGGACGAGGGAGAGGGACGAGGGAGAGGGAGAGGGAAGTAAAGTTGGATGAAAGACTGAAGGAAACTAGGTGATGATGGGTCAAGAAGAGGAAAGCAGAGCACAGCCTGAGGGAAGAGGAGTGTGAAGTGAAAGAAGAAAACATTTAGAAGCGTACCAAAGGACAACAGAAAAACAATGAAATTTCAAAGAGGTGTTCCAGTGTATCCCTAACAATAACTACAGGTTTGGTGACCTTATTGTTTGAAAATATGTATGTTTTCACAAACAAACAAAATCATATTTTTGGTTTCTGAAAGCTAGATTCATATCAGCTTGCAATAAAACTTAGCTTTCAGAAAACAACAATATGAATTCTCTGTGAAAACAGACAGATTTTTCTTGTAAGCAATTATACATGTACGTGTAGATTTTAACCCTAATAAGGTCTAATGACAAGTGTCACTGTTTATTTTATTGATCCTCAAAAAAGGTAGTTCATGTAAAATGCTTGCAATGTATTGAGACATGAAGGCAAGTTGTATTATTTTGGTTTTCACTGTTTATGTACATGTATTTTCTTTCTATCTTATTTATTTTTAAAAATTTATTTATTTAGTTTTTTTTTCCAGTAGGAGAAAAATCTGTCAGGATTTTAAAGGATAAAATGAGGACACAACTAAACAACTATGAATGTTGTAAAATAAGATGTTGGTATGAGTTAAAGACCATGCCAGGGTTACGTCCGTCCGACGTACGTGGTCAACGATGACTTCACGGTGTTGATGCAACGGTGAACGCGTACACTGGTTTTACCTATATGCACACCGTACATGCAATTTTATTTTCCTGCAATCCAAAATTCTATGTGCATGCAATATTTCCACGAATTGGAAAACATGCAACAACCGCCTAGATTTTTAGCTTCGCACATGTTTATTTTTCTTCTCCCGAGTTTAGGCAATTTGAGCAATTGAGCCACCCCTACACACAATAGTACCATGTTCAGTTCACACGTATTGAAATGACTCTAGAAACATTACTAACTTCGTTTTATAATAAAAGTTCTTGAACATTTAACAAAATGAGCATTCATTTTATGTGGTGGTGTGGTTTTGAATCATTTCGGCACATAACTTTCAACCATGGTGAGCCAGTCATTTTCCCGACGAATTTGTATTAATCGAAATCAGGCTTGATCATATCACAAAGTAATGGTACCCTCTGTGAAATTCTCTTTGAAAAGCACCTGAACACGTCGCAGTCAGTAATTTGTTTTCGTGATATTGCCTCTGTTTTAGCGATCGATATAAAAAAAGAAAATAGACAGAGGACTAAGTTTCATGAATGACTGCAATTTTGCCAAAATACTTAAGAAATTGGCCTAGAAGAAAGATACACATGAATTTTGTTTTTACCACCTTTGGCCCAATTTCCAGACACTAAAGATGATTACTGGTAAAATTTGGACATTATATGATGAACCAAATGACAGTAAAGCCTTGAAAAACAACACCTGTACCTGTGCACAGCGCATACTGTAATTTTAAGCACTTTAAATTTGTTATACAAAATTCACAGATTGCTATGCAAATTCTTTTTTTGCATTGCAGTTTTGCTATGGAAAATTTTTGAACGAAATCGTTCCCTGCTAGCTATATTTAGGACTTTCTTTTAATTTAATAACTCTTTTTAATAATAATCCTTTTTTGTGTGTATTGTTCTAAACATTAACTAGACTTAAACAAATATGATCATTACATATTCTGTTTTCCTCTCAAACCTATTACATGTACATGTAAATGTATTTCGCCATGGAAAGTTCATTATGCAAGATAACTAATAGATTTGTAACATGTAAGAAATCAAATAAAATATTTAGAAATATTTATCTGAATAGCATAATGTGAATTGTATTGACATATTTTACTTCTCCTTAATCTCACTAATATTCATCCTTGATTTATTATTCATTTGAAAGATGTTATATATAATACAAAGACATAAGCAATGTTGATGTATAAAAACAATTATATAATTGTCAAATAAACAATAGCAGCCACATTACAAAATTTGAAATTGTACAAAGTCTGAATAAAATAAAACTTTATTGTTAAAACAGATTGGGAATTGGAATTTGTCACTTACAACTACTTTAAAGGGGGTGTACACATTGGAAACTGAGAATGATAATTATTTTATCTAAAAGTTCACTTGTTTTTTTAAGCTATAATGAATACAAACATCCTGAATTAATTTGCACAAAAATGTACACATCTATTATCTTTGTTCTATAGATCAATGCATTTACTGATATTTTACCAAAAGTGCACACTGCCTTTATTTCGGTCAAAGACTGCCAAACAATAATAAACATGTCCCGATACATATGCATAGCTGCCAACATTTCAAAATTCCAATTCGTAATCAACCCGCGCGGTCATTTTAAACTACGCGTACATACTAAAAATAACAGTGCATATTTACGTACATGTAGGTGCGCACATGTACATGTATGTATACAAAATGCATGCGGTTTGTCTTCTCTTGACGTTGTGATGAACTCAAATTCCTTTCCGTATTTTTCACTGTAAAACTGTCCCTTTTTGGTTGCCTTGGAAGTCATGATGATATTGCTCACAAAAACTTAAGTTTGAAAAAACGTTTCGTGAAAACTACGAACTTCGAAATTCACATGGCAATGTTTCGGGCGCCATTTTGAATAGCTATCACACGCTGGTTCCCACTCGTTTTTTACACATATAATCCACGAACAGGCTGGTACCCTGCAACAATATTGATACTACACTAACCGAAAAGCGATTGTACAACAAACATGCTGGTTCCAAGTCGTTTTCACACATGTAATCTACGAACTGGCTGGTGCCCTGCAATAACATCGATACTACTAAACGATTTTGGGTGTTTCGGTTTTGTTTGCCATGAAATCAACGTAAGTACATGAGAAAAAAGAATCGATCTGAATCCGAATTCCGTGAATTTGGTTGTCAAAGCAAAGTTTGGGGCGGAAAATTTTAAAATCGTAACTTTCAAGAGTAAATTCGTATTTTCGTATTTTTTTCATTAATTCGTAATTACTATTTTTTCGTAATAGTTGGCAGCTATGCATATGTAGGACCCTTATCATTCTGTTTTTGTCTGGAGACATCAAGATGGAAGTACACAAATGGAATACTTCATACACAAATTGCACATTTTGCACAAATTGCACAAATTGCACACAAAATTAGTTCACTAATTCCTATATGTTTTGAACAATTTATTTTAAACTTGAACAATTGGATCAAATAGGCAATTTGACTTGAATTATGTGTAGCAAAGATTGAAAAAACAATAAAGCTTACTACAGAAAGTTCACCAATAAGGAAACCAATTTCTTAATTGCAAGGAAAAATATTGACTAAGTTGTCAAAACACAAAGATCAGCATCAAATTTTGCAAACTACCGGTGTATATAGAAATCCCTTATAATGTCCATAATAGGGTTTGCAAAAGTTGTGGGGATGACATCCATGATGCGTGACAGAAGTCGCACTGTGTTGAACCTCCCCAGGTAACCCCAACACCCCCTCACTGATAACCATCATGGTGATATTTCCTGCAATATGACATGAAATAAAATAACGTGTTTTTACATTATTGAAAAGACATGTGTAATAAACTAAAACGTAGGCATTCTGTTCTGTGCAATACAAAGCTCATACACTGATTTTTTTCCTGCTATAATTAGTACACTGTAATAGCACTAAAATGGCAATGGATTTATCTTGTGTATATGAATGCAGTGATTTAAATTTTTTGGGGAGGGGTTGGTCATTGAAAATGAAGCAAATTTCTTGATGTCAAAAATTGTAAAATAGGGTGTTCATTGTCAACATCAGTTTTCAATTCACTTATACATCCTCATGAAGTTTGAACCTGTCTTTGATTAAGCTCCATGCATCCTGATCAGACTGCCTCTCGACTCCCTCCATCTCGTCTCCTTAAACAGTTGTCAAAGGAGACTGTGGAAGTTGGAAGCAGTCTCCTTCTTAAATATATTATTAAAGGAGAAGACTGTAGTACAGGCAGTCAGAATACACGTACATGTCAATTTTATTTAAAACATTTTAAAACTACAAACAGTACACTTACTGGTCAAGTGTCAATTGCATCTCTGGAAAGCCTGGTACTGGAAATATCCAGTTTCAAGAACACCTGGGTGGAGGCAGATGGCTTCAACCAATCATGCAAAGCTACATGTATATTAGCAGGGTTTGGAACTTGCGTCTTCCATATTCATATCCAGTGCTGTCATTTTTTGTGAAGTCTTTGGTATTTCTTTACAGCCTGCAGATGTTTGTGTGGCTGGACACACAGTAACCACAGGATTACCTTTGAAAGAAAAAAAGTATATAAATGAGGCTGCACAGGTAGACATGAGCAGTAGGGAGTGGGAGGTGGATTATTGAAGCTACACCCCATCCCAACAAAAAATAAAAACAAAACTGATCAACTAGTACGTGTTCCAACTCGTACAAATTTTTGTACTTTTGTACTGGGTACTTTTTGACTCGGGTACAAGTTGACTTGGTAAGATTTTTGGGGTACGTGAGTTGAGTTGGGTACGAGTTGATTAAGAAAACCACAGGAGCAATTTAACCCCCCCAACACTGCCAGCAATATCCAGTCACCCCATCCCCACATCCAGGCTTAAGACCAAAATTGTGCAGTTTTTTTATTTTAATAATAATTCACCTTTTTCCATGGTGAATGAGAATTTAGGGACAAACTGATCATCGATAAATAGATTATGTTGAGCCAGGCATGCAATTTTGTAATTGCAAAAAAGGAGAAAATCACTCAGCACAAAAAAACTTTGTAGAGTGTTTTAAATTTTTCTATGGCACTAGGATACTTTTAAAAAAGAGGAAAGCAGTTGCATGTCTGTTGAGCATAATCTAGGGATTTGCACAATCTGTAGATTGCGCGCGTAACCTTAAGATTGTCCCTGACTTTTAACCCGCTAAAATTGTGGACTTCGGCGACTGCTAATATTACACTCACTGCAGCCAGAATGAGCTGTCTGCCAGTGGATGAGCATTCATTTGAATTATTCTGTGACAGCTTGAATACCACAAGTAAAACAATAAGGGAGATTAAATGGAAAAAGATTATCTGAGGGGCATTGGCATTAAAGATTCTAACGTTAAATTTGGGTTTTTGGTTCGGCGAAGGGGATTTGAGTTGAAACAATTTCCCTGTTGGGATTACATGATATCTTGTGTGTGCAGAAATTAAAGGTAAGTTGCGTTAAAAAAATAAATACAGCTCGTTTTGTTACAGTATCTGTCATTTGTTGTGTGGAAATAAATTTAATCACCACTTTAACTTTTGGCTGTCCACTACCTTTTTCAGTGTTGGCTTATTGTGCAATTATTTTGGAAATTCTTGTGGGCAATATTATACATGTACATGTACATAAAAGTTGTGGCATGAAATTAATGCATCTGTCATCTAATTAACACAAATAATTCCCAAATTGTGCAAATCCCTAATTTGCACAGCATCATGAGGAGTGCAATTTTGAGATTGAACAGCGCAATCTCGAGATTGTGCCAAATTTTGCTCAAACTCGAGATTGCACAAATCCCTAAATTGTGCTCAACATTTACAATGCAAGTACAAGTACATGTACAGTGTACATGTACAGTGTACAGTGTACATGTACATGTACACAATCTGAATATTTTGGACGATCACCGTGTCATCACAAACTCTCAACATTCGCCCAGTATTTCTCACACTTGACTAAACGGCAACAAACAGTTATATTTCCATGCATGATTTTGTTGTCAGGGTTATTGAATGATTGAAGGAATTACCATGCTGCACTGACCTTGTTTTCGCTGGGTGGATCGTCATATGTGCTGCCTATGTCAAGTGGCTCAAATCGGTTAGGCTCTGCACTACGAATCTTGCCTTACATGTCACCTTCGTCGCCCTCTCTCCCTTCGGTAGGGCTCCCTCAAGTGCTAAAATCATCCTTACTACTTGAAGGAAACATTTCTTATTCGTCAACACTGTACACATATTCCGCCCATGATTTGCTTGAGTCAGAAATTTTTGGAGCTTTTTCTTTTGTCAAATTGTTGTGATCGATGTATCTTCCATTGTATAATACAAAAGCTCAAGCAACTCGATTTGCGGGGAACTCCTACTAACACTATGCAGTTTCATGAAAATTTGAAGTTGCTTTAATTCTTTTAAATGTCATATCACTGGATAGAGCAAAACAAAATAGAAAGAAAATGAGGGGTCAATGGTCATGATAGGTTAACCCTATGCAAAGTTACAAATTTTTGTTGATTTAAATATTTGGTCATTTTGGAGGCCAGTTTCATGAAAATTTGAAGTTGCTTTAATTCTTTTAAATGTCATATCACTGGATAGAGCAAAAAAAAATAGAAAGAAAATGAGGGGTCAATGGTCATGATAGGTTAACCCTATGCAAAGTTACAAATTTTTGTTGATTTAAATATTTGGTCATTTTGGAGGCCAGTTTCATTTGAAAAGTTGTGACTGAATTTGCCTGCAATGTATCCTTGTAGTACTAACAAAGTGTCTATATAGCATGTCCCCCTTTTATAACAAAAGAAATCACATTGAATACCAAAATCCACCCGTGCGTGACACCCCGATTCAGCATGCGTGACACCCCGATTCAGCGTGTCAACTCGCCGATAGCGGTGATTTTTTAATTATTTGCCGTCGGGTCATTGTCTGCAAGTTGCACTGTTTTTCCGCCAACGTTACAGTTGGCATCGACTGACCAATTAAGATAACCACGATGTGAAGTATCCTTTTATCGACACTAGAACATCGATAGACTACCCTTTGAATTAGTATTTTACCATGAAAGTTGGACAAGAAAATCGTAAAAACTTACCGAAATTCAGTTGCCTGTATTTCCATAACGAAAGGTTTCCAGTCGCTCATTTTTTTTTTAATCGACTGCATAATTTAGTGCTCATAAAAATGGCGTCCAGGAAAACATTGAAGCCTCATCAGCGTAACCAGGCACTAGCGATATTGCGCCTATGCATTTTCACACGTACTATCGGGCGCGTCAACGAACTTTCGGCGGGTCACAACTTCGACAGAAAAAAAGGGCATCAAAAATAGTGCCACCATCGGCAGTTTGCGTGAAACTGCCTACTAACACTGTTAGGGTAGGCCTGTACCTGTTATGTAGCTAACGTCATTGATGAAAAATATATGCATAAGATTGATGATGTGGGGGCTTTTTCCAAAACTCGCTGTGAACGTGCCTCGGAACACTGGTGAAAATGTTTTTTTTTTTTTTGTTTTTTTTTGGGCACAAGGGTCGAGTTGTCACAAGGGTAGAGATGTCTTAACCCTCTCAATACCGAATTGTTTTGACATAAACAACCACTGGTGACCGCATTGTTTGACCACTTCAAGCGTGAAGCACACATTCTTACACAACAGAAAGCTTGTGTTCAAAGGCCAATTTTACAAATTCTATTATCACCTTGAAGATATAGTTTTACAGAAAAATAAGTAATAATAATTATCTTACTTATTTAATTCCCTTTCATATAATCTAAAAATCATTAAGATCGGTCAATAAATGTCCAAGTTCTCAATCTTTGTTTCCTAAGTGTGATCTGTAAACTCAAACACTTTTTTGTGCACGAACAAATGGCACTCCGTAGGTGTTTGGCATTTTGGATCTTTCAACTCCAATTTGAAGGGATTGCATAATATAGCAACCTTATTTTATTTCACCAACCCTCCTATAGGTTTAACACTCAAAGACACTCAAAATTTGTATGTACAGTCTCTCTTAACCCATTGACTTTGTGCAGTGCACTGAAATACATGCAAGCACATGTGGCTGTGATAAGGAGGTCAAACCAAAACCAATCAAAGACACTCAAAATTTGTATGTAACTCCCAACCCATTGACTTTGTGCAGTGCAATCAAATAAATCAGTACATACACAGCTCTGTGTGACTCTGTGGTTTGACCTACCAATTGGCAATGCAACCAAAAATACTCTTCTGTGAGTGCCGTGCTGACTGGGCCAAATTTCAGCCTGGGCATAAGAGGGTTAATGGAAAGATCCGATCTTTCTCTTTCCAACCATTGTAAGCTTGGGTATGGAGGGTGAAAATGGACAAAACTACAGCTTTACAGCAAATGGCCTTTATGCTCAGGCTAGAGTGCTTTTTTTTGTGTGGAAGCTTGGTCGACAAAAGTCGCCTATGGTAAAGACGAGGGGGTATGAGTGCAGTCGACAAAAGTCGCCTATGGTAAGGAAATGGTTAACCCCATAACGTTAAATTTTAATTGTATCACTATCACTACTATTATCAGTCCGGGAAAACTCCAAATTTTCTAATTTACTGAATATTTATTTTACTAAGTACGTGATTGCAATCACAATTTAGTAAATGAATAAAATTCAATAAGCAATATTTATTAAAATGGAGAAATGATTTAAATTTTTACAGCAGATCTTTGTGATTATACAAAAATTACTAGTCCTTGTTTTTACAATCCGCCTAAATAAAACTACAAAACATTCGCTGTCAGTACCTTACTTATAAAAATTGCTTTGTATAATTAGCATGTGAACAAATTACTGGAATAACTGAAATTTTTCTGAAAATCAATGATTGACAATCTTGCCTAGATAGAGTGCTGTATACATGTATGTGTGTTGATTTTTATTCTAACTTGATTTGAACCAATGGATAAAAACAAATATAAAATAAATGATCTCGTATTTTTTATTATAAGAGGTCCATATTTTCATTAATACAGTTGTTCAATTTATAAGACCATGCTCTTCTGCCAAGTAGATTGCTTACACTGCTGGTAACCAAGCAATCAAGACACCAGCCCCTCTCCCCAATCCACCAATTACATATTTCTACTGCCGCACCCTACTGTACTGGTCACACCCCGCCCCAATCCCCACCCATCCCCAATCCCCACCCCACCCCACCCCACTATACCACACATTCCAAATGACCCTATCCACATTGATTTGAACAATGATTAGGCCAAGAGAATGAAAGTCATAGATTTGCATCCGAGAAATTTTGCATTATTCATTATTCATTATTTCCATTGATCATTAATAACAGCGCAATCACAAAGACACAAGATGTTTCTTCTAATTTGACGCGTCGCCGTACATATGGTCGCCTGTATACGTACGTGCATTATTATACATGTGGGCCGCACACACAGGCATAAGATACAAAGGCTTAACAGCGAACGTGTTGTGCATGTGAAGGCGGTACAGTTGCAGGTGCGGATCGGACAGAGTTTACCATACAGTTTTAGCGCGATGCGACATTTTTTGTGAACGACGTACGCGGGACTAAAGAGAACATTTGCTAATGATTATTTATAGCGCACATAGGCTGGTGGAATTTTGGTAAAAACTTCGTTTTACTGATGTGGATGATTTGGAACTAAATTTGTTTGGTGGAAATACCTTTTTTGGCAAATAATGAAAAATTTAGGTGGTAGCTTTCGGGACATGCGGGCGGTGGACGCAAATCTATGACTTTCATTCTCATGGCCTTAAGATGTTTAATTAAAGACACAAAACAATAAAAACATCGGTTATTCACTAGTTTTCTATAAATTTAAGCCCCTTGGCTGTATTTCGCGTTTACACACCAGAAGGTGCATTATTCGGTTGCATTATTCGGTTGCCGTATACAGCAACGTTGCCGTATTTAGAGTTTTCCTGGACTGGTATCAGTAAGACCATGGAGGAAGGAAAACTAGAGTAGTCAGTAGACTTATTGCGATGACACCATGATGTGAAATGCTCAATTGAGTAGTAATTAGTTCTGAAAAGAACTGGAGGTACAACTCGAGTTGTACCTCCAGTTCTTTTCTGAACTAATTACTACTCAATTGAACATTTCACATGGTGTCACCGCAATTAGTCTACTCTTACATATCCTCCTCAGACCTCACCATGCAAAGCTACAAAAAGTAGGGGCCTACAAGTTTTACCTGTGTTAATTGTATCATTTATCATAACGCCACGGTTTTTTCACTTATTTTTCATGAAACTCACCCATGATGATACATCCCCGCAAGCGGTGTCTTCAGTCTCAGTTGATCAGAGAGTAAGATGAAGGTTGACTACTTCAATGCATATACTGGGAAATGCAAAAATAGGCCGTTTATCTATTCAAAGAAGTGAAACATTTCAGGACAAAATAGTATTTCGTAATGGTATGTATACCGCAGCCGCCGCTAGCATTACCGCTACTAAGTGTACATAACAACAGATTTCATTGGCGATAGCTTTTCATGTGATCAAATTAAACATCACCGATTGGCCAAAATGATTGCTAAGATATTAGACACATGGTGGCGCTATTGCACTTGCAGAATTACATTACATTACATTACAATTTACATTACAAGTATTTATCATGCGTGCGCCATTCCCGAGAGGCTCATGGCGCTTACAAAAGTTAATATGACATAATAAATACAAATCAGGATAGAATAAGACATAAATTGATGCAAAATTAATGAGGAAACAAGTGAGTTTTAAGAGCCTTCTAAAGGTAGGGGTATTATTTCACTTTTTGACTTTTTTATATTCTGCCTCCCTCAAAATATGTACAGGCCTATAGAAACAAGACTAAATCATTAAAATAAAAATTTGATTTTTCTAACCCCCTGGCCCTGTACATGCCCCCTGAAAGTTTTGGTTGAAGGGCGCCCTCTATTGTCAGTTTAACGTAAAGGTTCCCTGACTCCATATGCACTGTAGAGACATACATAATGGTGGTTACCAGTCTGTGTATGTGATATGTACCCATGAGTTATATAAGAATAACTCTACTATGTACCACACATATAATCTAATGTACTAATCAGCTGTTCGTGGTTTGTTGGGGTCCTACTAATTGCCGACCCCTGGAATGAGATGTCAGTAGGTTTTTAAGAGTTGTCGGTAGATGTCGGCAGGGGTCGGCAATTAGTAGGACCGGTTTGTTGACATGGTTGATGGGTTTTAACTCAATTAAGACAATTATATATTTAGGTTAGTAAATGTACATAGGCTACATCATATCATCTAAAAGGATTGTTTGCTGGCAAAGTTGGGCAGTGACAGAAGTTATTATCTGTGACCTTAGTTGGGTAAGTTTGTTTTTAATACAATAGACTAATAAATTATAGGTAGGGCCTATGTGCGTATCCCACGCATTGCCGCAAATCTTTTTGGCCGCGGCCTCAATCTCGGGTTGAATCGCCGTGGCGAAGACACCGTGGAGCTAGCGCTTTGTTACGTTTCGCTGTGGGCGTTCTTTTTGACGTACCCAGTACTCAGTAGCTTTTTTTTCGAAGATGTAGATCACATATTCTCCTTCAACCTCGTTCTCGAATTTTATGAATGCGGCATCTAGAAGTAGAAGTTTCCAAAAAAGAATTCTCGAAATTTGGGTTTGTTCTTGCTCATCAAAACCATCGACGATTTACCAAAAGGTGAGTAAAATACCTTATCAAACCACAGTAATAATTTTTTAGCTGTTCCATCCTGGTGGTCGGAAGATTAGTCGTGGTCTTGGTCTTGGTCTTGGTCTTGGTCTTACACTTTCCGGCAAAACCCCATTGCCTTAACATGTGCACTTTCTTGGCGGCAAGTGGCTTTCTTAGCATTGTCAGAAAGAGTCAACTCATATTAGGGTTTTCAGTTTGTACGTGCTTGACCGAAGCCCTCCACACGCATAGCGCATCGCCCGCAACAAAAAACATCAAAATTTGTAATAGCTCATTGAAAATCTCATAGGCCCGTATTTTAGAACGTTCCTTTACTGCAAAGGACGCCTTTATGCCTATTGTTCTCTTAAGAGAACAATAGGCATAAAGGCGTCCTTTGCAGTAAAGGAACGTTCTAAAATACGGGCCATAGTTTCAGCTATCCAACAATGTACATAAAATAGCAATCGGAAGTACGTGCGAAAGCCTCGGTTTTTATGAATGAACCACTCTTGTCCCGCCCAGCCTTTCGCGAAGTGTTCCGAGATCGAGCACATTCAGCCCGTAAAATTTGCTGCGCCCTGCTGAGGGCATCCACTTCGGAGCTGTCTCCGTGCCCGAGTACATTGTGATTGACATGAAAACGGATTTCCCTATTGAGTCAAAGTAGGGTTTTCAGTTTGTACGTGCTTGACCGAATCCCTCCACACGCACAGCGTATCGCCCGCAACAAAAACATCAACATTTTAATCTCAAAAATTCTACTACTTTTGCCCGTCGAAATCTTACATGTAATAGCTCATTGGAAAGCTTATAGTTTCAGCTATCCAACAATGTACATAAAAAAGCAATCTGAACTACGTGCGAAAGCCTAGGTTTTTATGAATGAACCACTCTCGCCCGCCAAGCCTTTCGCGAAGTGTTCCGAGATCGGGTGCATTCAGCCCGTAAAATTTGCCGCGCTCTGCTGACGGCATCCACTTCGGAGCTGTATCCACGCCCGAGTACATTGTGATTGACATGAAAACGGGTTTCCATATTAAGTCAAAAGGCTCCTTTACATAGCCATGCTTGCTCAATCTCCATAACTACTCTGCAACCGAAGTTACGAAGAGATAAAAATTAAACACCGTTTTTGGAGGTGAAATCTTCAAGTTGAAAGGTAAGAGTATTGTTTGAATGAATGTTACACCTCTTTTCTACCATATGTGAAAATTTTGAGCCGTAATTGTTTGTAGTTTTGAGCGGAGAGTGTATTTTTTACACCCTTTCAAAAGCTATTTTGAGGGAAACGAGCACGAACGCTGTGCGTGTGTGTAGGCTGAATCAACGGGGGCACTTGCCCGTGAACGACGGCGAGGCTCCGGTCGTTCTAATGTGGTTGTAGCAACGCATTTTATTTATTTTTTAAATAACAAATCATTTATGTCACACAATATATTGTAAGCACCGTCGATATATCGATATTACTCGATTATTCGATATTGTTTTGATATCGATATCGCCGATAGCAATTTTTTAATCATATCGAAATATCGAAAATTTCGATATTGAGGAATGATATAGAAAATATCAAAAGCGTCAGATTATCGTTAAAATAAATCTCCCGTTTGTGCTTTTACTTGGTGTTTAACATTTGCTGCATAATGGGAAAAAATCGGCGGCAAATTGTGTTTGTGAGTGAGAATAAAAACATTGCGCAAAATGCCGAGCGGCGACGCTTTGTACTCTGCGGTCTCCCGTATAATACAGAACATCAAAAGAAGCTGCCCTTTTTTTTGCTTGGAGAAAGTTCCGTTGTCCCTTATATATTTTCCTACATTCTCTCGCCGGTAACGCCCAGCGCTGTAATTGATGAAAATAATAAAGATGATGAGCAATTTGTTCTGGAGAAAAGCGTGAGAATTGATTTGTTTATTTTTTGTGGTTTGAAAAAGTTCCGTTGTCATTTTCCCACATGTTCTCGCCGGTAACGCCTGGCGCTGTAATTGATTAAAATAAAAACACGAGCAATTAAAAATACGCTTGGAGAAAGGCGTGAGAATTGAGTTTGTTTTTATATTTTGTGGTTTGACGATGTTCCGTTGTGTCTAATATTTTGTTACATTAAAAAAAAAGTTTGTGAAATCACTTCTTGCGTTATTTTATTCTGGTTATCCTGCATTTGATATGGGTTCTGGGTGTATTCCCCCGCCCCCTCCCCACATCAGCGGTCCTTGTATATGCACTGTCACAGATGCCGAGCAACAACATGCCAGTGGATAGGTAAGGCCCACCTCCGTGACCTCCCCCACTAAATCCGCCGATGAAAGGATGCCTGAATCGGATATCCATGTGCATGTACACAAAACAGGGCTGAAATTTCATGTCATTTCAGTTTCCCTCATTTTTCGTGTAAAATTTTCCCCGGTCTTTGAAAAAAAAATGCCCAAATAAAATCTCAGCTCCGAAAAAGCCTTTCCAGAGAATGATTGATAGCCCCATTGTTCAAATTGATACAATACATCTCTTGTTTGTTACAAAGTATCTATTTCGGGTTCAGCTAAAGGCCACCGGACTTTGAGGACGTGCCGCCGCACACGGTGGGCCAGAATGAGATCAAAGTGCGCCAAAATTATATTTCAAGTTACTTTTTGATGTAAATTATACTCTAAGGGTTTTCCGACCCGTAGAATTCGATGGTAATGTTTTTAAACGCATATGACGTCATCTTAATGCTGGGTTATGATTGGTCTGTGGTAGTTTAAATATAATGCAATTGATGTCATCGCAGTGCAGATATATGGTTCATATACCGTAGCTTATCAATCAAGTCTTGGAATGTTAATTAAACCTTGGCCTCTATACTATTTTTTGTTATTTTGTTTGTTTGTTTGTTGGGGTGTTTGTTTGCTTTGCTTTTTGTTTGTTTGTTTGTTTTTATTTGAGATGCGAAATTTCCAACCTAAAATAAAATTACGATCATTGTACTTACTGCTTAAGATGAATCTATATCTGAAGTATCACTGTGCTCTGTGTGTTCTGTGTCACTGTCATCGTCATGGTCCGAGCATTTTAGCATTTCTTTGACTTCACTTGCACACCAATGATAATTGTGCACCTTCCTCAAGACCTTCGACAACTTCAGTTATTGCCTCTTTTTGCTCCTGGATGATTCTGAGTGCGGTGTGATCAAGGAGACTCTGCAGAGGCACTTTTGCTGAATCCTCCATGATTGAAATGTTATTCGGGTAGCACTTTTTTTGCTTCTCTGACTTCAGTGGATATATGTTCGCATTTTTCCGTTTGGCTGCAGATCGTACCGTTTGATAAGACTGTTTGGTCATTCCAGTTTCTACCATCAATGATAAAGCCTCATCCGATGAGAATTTGTCTTGTTTCTTGGGTGGCATAGAAATGAGCTTTCTCATCTTAGCTGGTTTTGACGGAGACATCATTGCAAACTTGAGAACATACTTTAGGTCAGGATTCTGTCGGTATGCACCCTGTGATGCTGCATAAAGAAGTTCACTTGGCTCTTTTTGAATAAGAAATTCATGTGCTTTTCTCTGTCGTGATCTTTTTTAAAGGGATTGCCAGTCTTTTGGGGGACGTCCTGCAGTGGATTGCGGTTGCGATGCACCCGGGACTGATGAGGCACAAGGATCATCTGTGGTAGCACTCTGCATCAACAAATGCTCAACTTCATCAGGGAGTGATATGTTTTGGTCAAGCCACTCTGAGTTCTTGCTCAGAAACAATGCTTTAACACGCTTACTTCTGGTCCACCTTTCTTTCACTCGATAAAAAAATCTCTTAATTGCTTTGATCGTCTGCTGTTTGAGGCAATCAGAAACATTTGACGTAAACTCAAGAAGAAAATCGAAACATCATGTTACAAGACAGTTCGATATTAGTGATTGAACCAGAAGAATGCACCAGTTCAAACAATTGTCGTCGTGATATACGTGAAGATGCCATCTTTGCCAGAAAAGGTTTCTTACTTGTCTACATATGACGACGCACTGACTGATGTAGTTGACAAAAATAAGCTGTAGCTTAATTAAACCAAAAGCGACTGCACATATATTTCCCACGAAGACCAGGATCAAAGACAATGCGCGTATCGAGTTTCACGTAGCTTCTCGGTGCGTGATGACAAATAAAGCCGATACAGGCGCTCATAAATCAGAACGTATCTTAAAGAGTTGCACAAAGTAGCAGCCAAATCTGGTACCAAAGTGAAGGGGAGACTATGGGGATCACGCCAGTATAAAAATTAAGGCGGGAATCCACGGGAATCTAAACTTTTTTTGTTATATTTTAAAAAATACTGTTTTTTTTGTTTTTTTTGACAGTTTTTACCCTCTAATGGGATAAATTTAAATTATTATTTTTTTTAAAAACCTAACATTGTTGAAGTATGACTTATGGACAGTAGATATACACATTTTTAAGTAAATACCTTTTTTCTAAAATACCCTTATTATGGTTTAAACAAATAATGCTACTTTTAGCCTTTTACCTTCATTTAGGCACTTTTTTGTGTTCAAAAATAATAAAAAAATACTTTAAAAAATTCCTAAAGAAAAATATTCTCAAAAAGTGTTCGTGGGGGTCTGATCTTTCGAAAAAAACGTTTTAAAAAGTGGAACCGTGACACACCCCAAACCACTATTTTGGCGCGCTTTCATCTCCCCGTGGCGCGCCGGTATTAAAATTGAGTGTTCTTTGCCGAAGAATAGCGATGATATCTCAACCAATGAAATGAGCCGGTTCCCGGTAAATCAATACGCCATTGGTTGCTTTCATCACGGACCATTTATGCTTTCATGAATATGACGTTCCTTCCACCGCAACTGGAATGATTGAGCCACAGGTGCATGTCACATTCCAACTTGGTTGCCTAGAAATACTGTTGCTAGGGAGGCTCCCCTGTGATGTCTGGGACTGCCGGTTGCGTAGCCAGAAATCATGTATGGGAGAGAGAGCTTGTGACTATTTTCTCACAGCCTGCAGAAAACTATTTTAGCTCAAAAATGCTTCCGCTTTCGGGAAATTTGTGAAGGCATAGTTTGTCATATTGGATGCAGTTTCCATTTCCGTTATTAAAATAAGAGTTTGTTTTTTTGTTTTTTGTGTGTTGAATTTATGTTTTTTTATGAATATGAGGACAAGTTACTTCTCCATATACATGTAATAATGTAATGCCTTTATTGATTAAAAGTACATGTATGTTAACCGTTTTTTGGATAAATATACAGTCTTTTCTGACAGATAAGTACTCTGTACATGTGCATGTATTAGTTTCCATAGCAACATAAAAGCAACTGATTGTAATTAATGATCATTAAATAATGGTTATAATCATGTACACTGAACACATTCATAAGTAAACATGTATTAATTTCATTTAAATTAATCAAACCCAAATTTGGTGAAAAGAAATTCTGCCTTTTTTGTTAAAATGAAAATTGGCGTGTTTCCATGGCAACAAGTATAATGTGAATTATGTGGTTTAATTGAATGTTACCATACCCTTATAAAAGTGATGGTATATATTTATCAACTGTTCAACTACATCACTGCCAGTTTTTTTTCATATATCATATTTCCGAAATTTTGTGGAGATATAAACTACATCTGTTACTAACGATAAAATGTGCTTGTTTCCATGGCAACCATCAAATATATTAAGATAATTGGTACATTTTCATGACGACCATACCACATTACCCTTATGTTGAAAATTTCATGTAAATATTTAAACTGTGGCAGAACTTACACTGATTTAAGTGACTAGAGTCCATCAAATTATGTCGGTTTTGGTGCCATTTAGGGATGTACACAGTATATGGACAGTCGGGCCTCATCGAATGCTGTATACTTCATTCAATAAAACAGGATTCCTCAAAAACTACTCGTCCGATTTTCTTGATTTAAAAACCATTGTATTTCTTTCATATTGAGTATATTGGTTTAGGAATAATTTTTCAACTGAAAACCCTAGTCAAAGGGCTCCTTTACATACTCATGCTTGCTCGATCTCCATAGCTACTGTACAACCGAAGTTACGAAGAGATAAAAAAGTAAACACCGTTTTCCGAGGTGAAATCTTCAAGTTGAAAGGTAAGAGCGGTGTCTGAATGAATTTTACACCTCTTTTCTATCATATGTGAAAGTTTTGAGCCGTAATTGTGTTTAGTTTTGAGCGGAGAGTGTATTTTTTACACCCTTTCAAAAGCTCTTATTAGCTATGTGACAAAAAATTTCAAAATTAACAGATTCCAATACAACTGGTATCATTGTCAAGGTCTTGAAAAGACGATTACAATGATATAAGGATCATCTTCCTGTGACCAAAAATAAGGAAGTTATGACATGTTGAATCCGGCAATTTTAGGCCCGTAAATGCTAAATTATTTTATAAGGAAAAACAAAAGAAAAGTAAATTTGACTTGTGACCCGTTTCCTAGATTTTCTCGGATTCCATATCATGATTTTCAAAAGGTTGGTATCACTGGAATGCTTGGGAAAAGAGGAAGAATAATAACCTATTTCCAGGCTAATTCAATGATTAGTTTGTTTTGTAGTGCTGATTTACAATTAAGAAATACAAAAAAAATGTGTTAAAAAAATAAATAAATGAAAAAAAAATAATGAAAAAAAAAATTACTCAAATCTGAGGATTATTTTCATATTTTTACACTGAAATCCGTGAAAGATTCTCATCCCTGATTTAATTAAACATTAGAACAATTTATAAATTATATTGGACTGGAAAGATGAAAAAATAAATGAAATAAGTTCATGAGAACTAATATTATTGTGTTACGCCGATGTATATTATTAGGTTTAAACGGACGATTTATCGGACTGAAAATTGGTAGGCCTAGTGTGCTGAACGTGGCACAATACAATCTTTGGTTGACATCGATGCTTGGGAATCCAAAAAACATAACTGGGAATCGTCTAATCGCCGTCAAAATTGGCCAAGAGGTAGAAAACAAGTATAGAAAAATTATTATTGTGGTTTGATAAGGTATTTTACTCAACTTTTGGTAAATCGTACATGTAGATGGTTTTGATGAGCAAGAACAAACCCAAATTTCGAGAATTTTTTTTGGAAACTTCTAGATGCCGCATTTAGAAAATTCGAGAACGAGGTTGAAGTAGAATATGTGATCTACGTCTTCGAAAAAAAAGCTACTGGGTACATCAAAAAGAACGTCCACAGCGAAACGTAGCAAAGCGCTAGCTCCACGGTGTCTTCGCCACGGCGATTCAACCCGAGATTGAGGCCGCGGCCAAAAAGATTTGCGGCAATGCGTGGGATACGCACATACCTACTCTTATGAGGGAAACGAGAACGCTGTGCGTGTGTATCACGGTGTGTGTAGGCTGATTCAACGGTTTTGGTGTCATTAGGGATGTACACAGTGTATGGACAGTCGGGCTTCATCGAATGCTGTATACTTGATTAAATCATGGAGGAAGGAAATCATGGAGGAAGGAAGAGAGCCTTCCTCCATGATTAAATAAAACAGGATTCCTCAAAAACTCAGTACACGTCCGATTTTCTTGATTTAAAAACCATTGTATTTCTTTCATCAAGGCCTTTAATTTGATATAAATATTGAGCATATTGGTTTAGGAATAATTTTTCACCTGAAAACCCTACTCCTATACCATATGGAAGCTTATCCCTTGTTTTAGTTATTAAATGTCAATAGACTAAAATTCTTAATTAATTAGCTTAGTTATAGTCACGTGAATATTTAATTAGGCAATCTTATACTAACCATAGCTCAAGAAGTATACACCCGATGATCAAACTTTTTTCAGTTATACATTTGTGAGGTACTGTAGATGTGCCTTTTGGCCTACAATGTCTTGTGACGTCATCATGACATCATTTATAGCGCGTTTTGTGTACAAAACACATGCACTGAAAAAGTGGAAATTTTTCATAGGTAGCCAACACTGTCATAATCACAATATCCATGTCATATTTTACATAAATCATCATTGAAACAAATCAGCTTTTAATATCAGTTAATTCAAGGCCATTACAAATAATTAATTAATACATTTCTATTAGTTTAACATTTGTGAAGTATGGGTACACTGATATACACCATTCACTAGGTAAATTCATGGAGCGGGGTCCAGGCTAATACGTATCCCTAACGTTTCAATTTCAGTTGATTATTGCAGTGGATTGTTGCAATGGATCAATCTGTTTTCGTGTGGTGCCCAGACGTAAATTTTGGTTTAGATTCTCATATTATCAAACATTTTTATTTGGTTGGGACACATACATGTAGGCCTAATATAGATCTAGATTGCTAATATAGATCTAGAGCGCATAACAAAAAGTCAACCACTTCGGAATTATATTAACTCCCAGTATCTGAAATACATAGCTCATACTTGTCGTAGGGAAAATACAAATTTGACCAAGCTTAGTTTATTTTTTATTCCTAGAGTCCCATACTATCGAGATCCCTGGATAGGTATCTCAAGACTTCTGGGTGATATTTCTATTGAGCAGATTAAAAGAGAAACACAGTCAAAGACTGGTTTCACCAGGCTCCTAGGAGTCCTGACTCATATGAAGCCTAAAGCTTCAAAATGAGGACCTAAACTGTACTGTACTGTACTAATGACCAAATTAATTTGTCCGAAGTGCTTTTATCTTAGAGAAAAAGAAAAAAAACAATTATAAAAAAATTATGTAAAAATTCAAGAAGTTACCAGACATAACTTTATGAAACACGAGGGGGAGCACCTATTTTTAATAAATTTTCACAGATTTTCACATTAAACTTTTCAGGAGATCTAATGTTAACGATGAATTTCATTTAGTTTTAATGGTTGTTTATTACAAAAAATTAAGGTTTAGTATAATTTGTTATTATTTTTTGCTATAATAGCAGTACTGGCATTTCAGTCCAATAGAAGGGGTGTATCTGATAACCACCTTTCCAATGCATGTCAGTTAAACAACATTTATTTAAATCTAAGCCCCTACTCCTCTTTTCAATCTTAAATTTTTTTTAGAAAGAGGACAGAAACATCTTGCAACTTCAGCTATGCAGAATTGATGCTTGGTGTGATTTTCGACATAATGAAGCACTAGTCATCAGTCAATGGAATTGGTAATTTGGGCCCCTCATACTTTTATTGCTTGTTTGCCCCTCCCCTTCCCTAGTTCTTGGATTCTATAGTGCTGCAATGATAGACCAAAGAATTTTAGAAAACAAATGTATTGGTTCATCACCAGTGGCAGTACATGCCATCACCAAGAACTTGGGGGGGGGGGGCAGGCATTTTATTCCAAAATTACCGATTCCAATGACAACCCCTGAATGTCACCCATTCTGAACTGTCACTAAATCGTACATACGGAGCGTACATTTATTATAAATGTAGATTGTTTCTGTTTTCTTGTCAACAAAGGATCATGGTTGGGTTCATTTACACTGAAGTCATTTCACTTGTTACATGTGTAAGACCATGTACACTCATTTCTAGATTGGTTACAAGTAGGTTTAACAGGTCAACAAAGTGGTTTCAATTGATTGTGGGGGAAGGAAATGTGGAACCACAAAAGTCAAGTCATGAAACCCAACAGACAGTTAAAATAAATATGTATTTCATTGTTTTATTAGCAATTTACAAGCACCCATGCAACTCTTGATTATTTCAATGTCTAAACATTTATGTACAAAATGGCATCTGATTTCTAGGTTGTAATTCTGTAGTATGGATGCAGCTACAGACATTTTGCCAATCATGTGTACAACTGTGAAAATGTAAAAATCAATGTAGAATTTGTTTTCAAATTTTATAAATTATTTTTTAATTATTTGCAGATTAGGTTAAAAACAAAGACAATTTATAAGCATGTCACAATAAGGAGATGCTTGATTACAGTGTCACTATCAGTGTCACTATCATTGTCAATTTATCATTATATTTTTGTTATAAACTTAACCTGAAAGTGAAGTATATTATAAATAAAGATCACTCTCAGTAATAATATGCGCCTTGAGCACCAGTTTGGTGGATACGTGCGCTATATAAGTCCACAATATTATTATTATTATCAGTATATAAACATGCAGTCCATCAATTAAATTACTTTTTGTACAAGACTTAATACTAAGACATAAATACCAATGTTGGCTTCATTTAAATCTAGAATTGAAAGGTTTTTCCATAAAAAAATGAAAAGGGCAAGCAATTATCAAATTTGATCCAGTGGATATAATTAAATTTTGTTTGAATTGGGAATTATTTGCTTTTTGCGGGGGGCAGGGGAAGATGGAAAGCACGGATGCAAGCTTTCTTCCAACTTGATCATGTAGTAGTTATAAGCTTGTTTTCTAATGAAAGGCTAATTAGCTGATATCCATACAATACAAGACTGGCTAGGCAGTAGAACAACAGACAGTGCGGGCCGATTAACACTCCGACTAGCAGACTGTCTTTGTCTACACCAGATTGTAGCTGAGCCAACAAGAGGAGAGCATATCCTGGATCTTGTTATGACAGACTTACCTGCTACTGCCACAACCTTTGCACACCTTGGCACCTCAGATCATAACCCTGTGCTAGTACAGCTACAGGTTCCAGTCTTCCGTGACAAGCCGTACAGAAGGAAAGTTTGGAGCTATGATCGAGCAAACTTCTGGGATATGCGAGGACATCTTTCATCTGTTAACTGGTCGGGAATACTCAACAATAACGCCCCGGAGGAGGCATGTACCAAAGTTACACAGGCCATTCGTGAGGCCATGGACATTCCTAGCAAAACAGTTACTAAGAAGACTGGTGATAAAGCTTGGTTTGATGACAAGTGCAGACATTAAGCAAAAAGAAAGCGTTGCCTCTACCGTCAGTTAAAGAAGCGCAACACCCCTGCAAATAGAAAGAAGTTTACATTAGCAAGACGGAAATACAATCAAGCGGAGAGTCAAGCCAAAATAAACTACAACATCAAGTTAAGGCAAGATCTAACTGGCAATGATCTCAGCAGCAAGAAGTGGTGGAGTATAGTAAACTCTCTTTCTGGAAGAACAGGCCACTCTGATATTCCCGTCATTGAACACAATGGAGTTGCATACTCAACAGCTAGAGACAAGGCTGATGTTTTCTGCCAGGCATTTGCAGAAAAGTGTCATCTATCAAATGCTGATGACCAACCTCCAGGGGTCAAGCAGTTTTCTACCACCAAGCTTGAAAAAATAATCTTCAAACCCAAGGACATCCGGAGGATAATGTAGAAACTCGAGCCTGACAAAGCATCCGGTCCTGACCACATTTCAACTAGGGTACTAAAGGAATGCAGCGCAGAACTTGCTGGTCCTCTGTGCCGTCTCTTTCACTTGTGCTATTCGTGTGGTGTATTCCCAAGACAGCCTCAGTGACACCGGTACACAAGAGAGACTCCAGAGCTGATCCTTCTAAGTACCGCCCAATATCCCTGCTAAGCGTCGTCAGCAAGGTTATGGAAGCAGCAGTCCAGAAACAACTCCAAAATTACCTGCTTCGCAACCACCTTTTTTCAAGCAGGCAGTTTGGCTTCCGACCAGACCATAGCACAGCAGACCTTCTTACCATCCTTTCCCAGACATGGAACACCTACTTGGATAAGAACGGTGAGGTATGTGTCATTGCCCTGGACATCAAAGGAGCATTTGATAAAGTCTGGCATAATGGACTCTGTGCCAAGCTGAAATCCAAGGGGATACCTGGAAAGCTACTAACCTGGCTACAAAGCTACCTTCATGGAAGATCGATTAAGGTTGTTCTCTCTGGTCAATCTTCTAACTCATCATCCTTCAATGCATCAGTCCCGCAAGGCTCAATATTTGGTCCACTTTTGTTCTCCATCTTTATTGATGATCTTGTTGATGTGTGTAAGAATGAGATGTACCTTTATGCTGATGACTGCACGCTCTTTGCACCAATGAGATCACCAAGTGAGAGTAACCTAGTGGCAGCCAGCCTGAACAGAGACCTGGAAAGGATCAAAGCATGGGCAGCTGACTGGATGGTAACATTCGAGCCAACAAAGTGTAAAGCAATGATGATATCTAGAAAGAGGAGTCCATCTACACTTGATTTGTACTTTGGAAATAGCAAGCTGGCAGTGAAGAAAGAAATTGAGATCCTTGGGGTTACCATTGACAGTAAGCTTGCATGGGCAAATAACATCTCCACCATTTCCAAGAAAGCTGCTCAAAGACTTGGAGCATTGCGGAAAGTCGCAAACAAATTGGACATCAAGGGTAGGGCCACTGTCTATAAAGCGCAGGTGCGTAGTGTCATGGAGTATGCCTGTTTATCCTGGATGAATGCTTCACAGACAATCCTCAGTCAACTTGACTCCATTCAAAGAAAGGCTCTCAAAATTATTGGTGTTGATGAAGCCATTGCTCTTGAGAAGTTGGCTATTACCAGTCTACATCACAGGAGACAGGTTGCTGCAGCTACAGTGTTGTACAAGATGCACACCAGCCATTGCCCTTCAGATCTTCGAGCTATGCTACCACCTCCTTATGATAGGTGGCGTGTAACACGATCTAGCACATCCATTCCGGCTCATGCCCTGTCCTTGCCTAATGCCAAAACTTACACCCTGGATAGAAGCTTCCTGCACACAGCAATCAGAACTTGGAACAACCTTCCAGAAGCTGTAGTTGGGAAAATATCTGACAGTGGCGTCCAATCTTTCAAGACTCAAGTTCATAAGCATCTCCTGTCTCTTGCCTCCTCTTGATGTATACAGAGCGCAATGCCTATCAAGGCATGGTTGGTTAGAACATGCAGGCTAGTTCCCTGTCCTACTAGAGCACTTGTGAATACTGTTCCGGCTGGACTTGTTCCTTAAACTGCGGGAGAACAGTGCAGTAGGATTAGTTTGTAGGGCTCCCCTCCATGCCTTGCCAGGTGTCATTAATTTCTCTAATTAGTTTAGTTCAATTGAGTTCATTCATGTATTCATGTATGTCACCTTTGCATAATATGTTTATATTTATTCTTCTCTTTTTTTTCACTCTGGTCTGCAGTGAACCATTTGATTGGCCTATCAGATGACCTCTTTAGTCATTTACTGATGTGGCTATTGTTCACAGTTGCTTTTATAAAAATGTTTTTTTTTAAAAAACCTCCAGCTCCTCCAAACAATTTAACCCACACTTCCTGCTCTTTGAATTTGCAGCCAAGTTTAATCCAGTTACTATACATTTAGTCCCCTTCTACCCTAAATCAACTTTGTGACTTTATGCCCATAATGCTGAATAGGTTGATCTGGCTGCCTACAACCCTGGCAAACTATTTTCATATGAGTGATTTTTAATGTTGATTTATCATCTAGCATGGTTTTTGAAAAGCATGTGTTGGGCTAGTGTCAATATTTAAAATAAAAAACAGCGTTCCAAGTCACACTTGTTAATTTCTAATTTATTGCTTAAATCTCATAACGTTTTCAAGTTCAACAGCCAATATCTCAAGAACTAAATGACCTATTAGAAAACAAAAAACACAATTGAATTCCTTACATTAACCCTTGTATGCAGTCTCCAAAATGCCACAAAAATAAAAACTGCTAAGTACACAATGCTTTTTCAATGCATGCCTTAAAATATTGCATACTGTACACAAGAATGGTACATGGATACCCCAAAATGCCCCTGGGTCTGGGACAAAAACAAAGTGTTCTGACCTTCACACAGTATGTGTATACCCCAAGTTACTGCACTGGTTTATTTCAAGTTAACCTTGCAATGAAACAAAGCAGGTGGCTGCTTCAGTTTACCTCATCTCTCTGAAGAGCCTTGGGGTATGCCATTAATCTTTAGATAAGAAAGTGTGTCCCTCAAAATGTCACGGTTGTGACATTTTGAAGTATGGGTCCACTTTGTAAAGAACAACACTGATAATAGGAGGGTTAATAGCTTGTAATTCTTGTGAAATGACTTACCATAAATGCTTTGCCAATGGTCCAATTAGAGGCACACGAAGTAACGATTTTACAAATTTTAAAAGGTCATATCTCATAGCTTTAATTTGTTGTATAAGTTGACAAATTTGTTATTTTTTGATAATCATGAGGAGGAGGTTATATATGACCTTCAAACCACCTAATCTGGCCTTTACTTCCTGTCCAAACAGGAAGTTCAAATTCAACACATTCTAACGCAAAATTGATATGTCTTTTGAATATGAAATTGATATTGTTATTATAAAAGATGATAAACCCTTGCACAATATAATATTTACATCATCGTTGATAATTTGATTGAACCGGAAGTGGACTCGAACACCGTGTGTTTGTTCTAACAAACACTTAAGCTCTAGTTTTCTCAGTGGCGCTTGTCCGGCAACAAAGGCATCCTTGCTGAGCATTTACAGCCTTCAAACTTAACACATGAACAGAACATATCAAGCTGACGAAACCGTTTGCTGTGACGTCATGATTACGTCATCAGGTGTCGAATTACGCTAAATCAAAGTTGAAAATTTCAAAAATTCATATCTCATCAACCATAGAAGATATTTTCACAATCTTTTTATCATCTTAAAGATCTTGAACTATGTCACATTTCGATTTCAGACGTGACCCCAATCTGACCTTTCCTTCCGGTCGAAACCGGAAGGTTAAGTGAAACAATATGCTGAATTACTATTCCCTGTATGTATGAATAGCCCATATCGCGCGTGCACAGAATACGTACACACAGCAATATACGGAGTTTAATATAGGCCTACAATGTAAAGGCCTTGTCACACGGGGCAATTTTCGGGCAATAAAAGTTGCTGGCAATGAGATTGCTCGGAGATTGCCCTGTGTGGCATTTCACGCAATCCAGTGGCAATGAGTAGACTGGCTTTCTACTTTGAGGCAATCTGTCGAGGCAATCTCCAATCACATTGCGTATCAGTGATCGCAAAACATTTTCGGCGGTGGCCATTTAATTCTCGGTTACATGAAAAAATACTGAGGAATTTTGCCGTTCTTTTTAACTCCAAAGCAAAATACAAGAAAATAAAATGGTTTACCGAGAAAGAAGAAAATATAATTGCATTATTAAAAGGTAAGTAGACATTATTTAGCTCTAGGTTTATTGGCCTAGTAGAACGTGCGTTTGTAAAGTAGGCCTATCGTAGACATCATTATTGCATGCACAATCCAATGGAGGCTCGTGACGGACGAAACTGTTGTACTGCATCTATTTCATGAAAACTATATTGAGTCTACTCTTTCCCTGTTTTTGCAGTGTACCTACATGATTTTAAGTTTGCATTTTAACTAAGCTAGAATAATGACTGAGCATGGATAGATGCTATATTGTCCAGAAAAAAAGTTGAAAAACTGTGCCATGCAGTCAAAGTCAAAAGAGCATCCGTTGCAAAATGCTTCATTGTGTAACTCGCCTACATACATGTACAGTACATGTATGCAAATCCATGTAAATATATACATGTTCGTGTGTTGTTGTCCCTTCTGCAACTCTGCATGTTCTTCGTGTCAGCGAAATATATCCCTAACTCAACCTAAAGAGATGTTTTTACTTGATTAGTCTGCTAGTAGTAGCCACAAAATTGTCATAGGGGCATCCTGTTTTTTCTGAGCTAGGTTAACCTCAATCTGCCAACATTTGTTGTTTTGTTATTATTAAGCATAAAAAGTCTGTCCCTCCATAGGTATGCCTTAAAGAAAGGCCAGGTCTTATAACATCAAAAAAAGATGAAGAGCCTGCATAAAAAAGAAAACTAATAAATGAAGAAAAAGCTGCAGAGGGATGAGTTAATATGAGTTTTAATTGGAAAATAAACATGCAGGTGTGTTGATGGACAACATGTGTACACCAAAATTCAGGATGGAAAATGCAAATGGGGTGGGGGTGATGATGGTTGTTTTTGCAATTATAGAGGGCATTCTCTTACTGGAGTAATACATGTTGGCCTTTCCCCATTCAGAATTTATTTTTTCACAATCATTTGAACATTTCTTTATATTTTGTGTTTTAGCTCTCCAGTATGCTGAGTAATTGGAACTAGATGCAATGGCTGGCATCAGTGAGAATCAGTTCAACAGCCTAGAAAGCATCTAAAACACAAGCCCCAAGGTAACCAATAAATCTGTGGTACAATTATTGTAAATGTGTGTGTGTGTGTGTGTGTGGATGATTGCATTCCTCCTGACTGTCCTATGATCCACTCACATGACCCCACCAACCTACATTGAAGATTGTGATTTTTATTTTCAAAAAGCAATTCTTTTAAAACTTTATCCACAATGTTGTATTCTTTCCCAGTGAAAACAGGTCAACTCGTATGCGTGCCAACTTGTACTTTTACCAACTCATACTCATTTTGGTCAACTCGACCCGTAAAATATTTATTACTGAATATTTACTGGCATGTGTACGGGTTGACATCCGGTGGAGTACGAGTTGGTAGAAGTACAAGTTAATTTAGCTACACTATAGTGTCTGTAGTTCCTCATAATACTAGTAGTACTTATGTCTTGTGTGGTGGTGGCTGCATTGCAGTTTACTTTATACTGGCACTTAATTTTCTCACTAAAGTAGACCAGAAACAAATATCAGCACCTTTATTGAGATAATGAAACAGTCACATCATGGAGGAAGGAAGACGTCACATGTAACTTTCTATTCCATTGTAAAACCTAACTTAAAGGCATTGTTCTGAAGGGATCATTTTTCTGAAGTTACATCAACCCATCATCCTGATAATAACATATGAGGGCATTGTAAGTTATGTGTGTTTTGTTAGCATGACCCATTATTCTTCGTCCCTCTTTGAAAACATTTAATATTGTTTTTACATGCTTCGTTTATATTTCAGATCAACGGTATCCATTTGTGCTACTGCTACAAGGTGTGTCAGAGTCTGTGTAACTTTGTGATCCAATGGCCAGCATTTGAAGTTTATCCATTCATCAAAGGAGTTAATGTATGATTCAAATTATTTTATATGGACTTATCCTATCTGTGGCAGTGTTTATTACCCTCAAGGGAATTGTTTTTTCAGGACCTCAAGACACATCTAGGTCTTTCTAGGAATTTCTTTAACATGTTAGAACAAAAATAGTACTTAGGAATTCTTATTATTTTTTTGACTGGACCCAAACATCCTCACAAATGTAGTTATTAAGCAATATCTGTTGGTGATCTAGTAAAATGTATATTGCCGACAGTGAATCCCTGGCAGTTGGGCCATATAAACATAGTAAACATACCCCCCAATCTTCATTGCATGGGTGTGTCAGCCTTGGAATACCTTTTGCCAGATCACCCAATTAAAGTTCCTATTTATTTGTATGCTCGCATTGGGATAGTACTGACCATTAATCCCATAAACACAATTGGTTAAACAGACAGTATCGTCACGATCAGAGCAGACTTTCTACAAACAGGGCATGGAATTGGTGTCCTAGTTTAAGATGAACATAGTGACTGAAAATTACTGGCTCATTTTTGCAGCAGCAACGCGAATATGACCTTATCATGTGAGTATTATTTTCAGTCACTGAGTTAAACTAGAACCTTTAAACAATAACTTTAAAATGACTATTTATGAAAATGTATTTTCAACAGTTAATGACAAATAAATACATATACATGTAACAATCAGAAGATCATTTCAGTATTGTTTGTTAGGTGTTCGGGTATGTACCCGAAACACCTATTGTTTTTGTTCGTTTTTTTTGTCTTTTTCTACTCCTTCTCCCCATCGATTGTCTACAAAAAAACACATACTTGCAAACTTCACATGAACTTGAAACTTGACATATACTTAGAACTTAACACGTAGATGAAACAAAATTTGTGACGTCATGATTAGGTCATCAGATATCAAATTACGATAAATCAAAGTTTAATATTAAAAAAAATCATATCTCAACAACCACAAGAGGGAAATTCACAATTTTTGCACCATTGTACAGATTGTTAATTGTCAAAAAATATTTACAAAAAGGTAACCCCAATTTGACCTTACTTCCTGTCCAAACCGGAAGTGAAAGTTTAATATTAAAAAAAATCATATCACAACAACCACAAGAGGTAAATTGAAATTTTTTGCACCATTGTATAGATTGTTAATTGTCGAAACATATTTACACAAAGGTGACCCAAATTTGACCTTACTACCTGTCCAAACCGGAAGTCAAAGTTTAATATTAAAATAATTTCTAAATTCAGTATTGTATTGAATTCAAATAAACTTCTCGCGAGAACTTCAACAGACGTTAACATTTGACTTGTCCAACACTTCGAATTGATGACGTAACCATTTAACTTCAACCGAACACCTAGTTTTTGTTGTGACAAAAACTTATATCTACTTTCTTTTTATTTTACAGTTATCCTTCAAATTACATTGTGTTGTCTCTTCCCTATAAGTATTGTTTTAAACAACTGAACCAAACATTTAAATATTATAACACTTGATCGAATTTGTCATTGTATTGTACAAGACCTGCACACATTGTGATGATACAGTATTTAATTCTACCACAACGTAATTCGCGTAACAGCTCTGTATTCGTCCAAAGGACAAACACCTAATGTCGTACAGATCGTTAATTGTCAAAAAATATTTACAAAAAGGTGACCCCAATTTGACCTTTACTTCCTGTCCAAACCGGAAGTCAAAGTTTAATACTTAAAACAAAATTATATCTCAGCAACCACAAGAGGTAAATTAAAAATGTTTGCACCATTGTACTGATCGTTAATTGTCAAAAAATATTTACAAAAAGCTGACCCCAATTTGACCTTTACACCCTCCCGAACACCTAGAGTTTGTGTCAAGACAAACTCTGAATCTCTAGTTAGGTGTTCGGGTATGTACCCGAAACACCTATTGTTTTTGTTCGTTTTTTTTCTTCTTCTCCGGATAGATTGTCTACAAAAAACACATACTTGCAAACTTCACATGAACTTGAAACTTGGCATATACTTAGAACTTAACACGTAGATGAAACAGAATTTGTGACAAGAATTTGTGACGTCATGATGAGGTCATCAGATATCGAATTACGATAAATCAAAGTTTAATATTTAAAAAAATCATATCTCAACAACCACAAGGGGTAAATTCACAATTTTTGTACCATTGTACAGATCGTTAATTGTCAAAAAATATTTACAAAAAGATGACCCCAATTTGACCTTACTTCCTGTCCAAACCGGAAGTCAAAGATTAATATATAAAAAAAATCATATCTCAACAACCACAACAGGTAAATTGACATTTTTTCCACCATTGTATAGATTGGTAATTGTAAAAAAATATTTACAAAAGGTGACCCCAATTTGACCTTACTTCCTGTCCAAACCGGAAGTCAAAGTTTAATATTTTATAAAATCATATCTCAACAACCACAAGAGGTAAATTGACATTTTCTGCACCATTGTACAGATCATTAATTGTCCAAAAATATTTACACAAAGGTGACCCCAATTTGACCTTACTTCCTGTCCAAACCGGAAGTCAAAGTTTAATATTTAAAAAACTCATATCTCAACAACCACAAGAGGTAAATTGACATTTTCTGCACCATTGTACAGATCATTAATTGTCCAAAAATATTTACACAAAGGTGACCCCAATTTGACCTTACTTCCTGTCCAAACCGGAAGTCAAATTTTAATATTAAAAAAATCATATCTCAACAACACGAGGTAAATCACAATTTTTGTACCATTGTACAGATCGTTAATTGTCAAAAAATATTTACAAAAAGATGACCCCAATTTGACCTTACTTCCTGTCCAAACCGGAAGTCAAAGATTAATATATAAAAAATATATCTCAACAACCACATGAGGGAAATTCAAAATTTTTGTACCATTGTACAGATCGTTACTTGTCAAAAAATATTTACAAAAAGGTAACCCCAATTTAACCTTACTTCCTGTCCAAACCGGAAGTCAAAGTTTAATATTTACAAAAATCATATCTGAACAACCACAAGAGGTAAATTCACAGTTTTTGCACCATTGTACAGATCGTTAATTGCCAAAAAATATTTACTAAAAGATGACCCCAATTTGAGCTTACTTCCTGTCCAAACCGGAAGTCAAAGTTTAATATTAAAAAAAATCCTATCTCAACAACCACAAGAGGTAAATTGACATTTTCTGCACCATTGTACAGATCATTAATTGTCCAAAAATATTTACACAAAGGTGACCCCAATTTGACCTTACTTCCTGTCCAAACCGGAAGTCAAAGTTTAATATTTAAAAAACTCATATCTCAACAACCACAAGAGGTAAATTTACATTTTCTGCACCATTGTACAGATCATTAATTGTCCAAAAATATTTACACAAAGGTGACCCCAATTTGACCTTACTTCCTGTCCAAACCGGAAGTCAAAGTTTAATATTTAAAAAACTCATATCTCAACAACCACAAGAGGTAAATTGACATTTTTTGCGCCATTGCATAGATTGTTAATTATCGAAACATGCTTACACAAAGATGACCCCAATTTGACCTTACTTCCTGTCCAAACCGGAAGTAAAGGTTTAATATTTAAAAAAATCATATCTCAACAACCACAAGAGGTAAATTCACAGTTTTTGCACCATTGTACAGATTGTTAATTGTCAAAAGTATTTACAAAAACATGACCCCAATTTGACCTTTACTTCCTGTCCAAACCGGAAGTCAAAGTTTAATATTAATACAAATTATATCTCAACAACCACAAGGGGTAAATTCACAATCTTTCCACCATTGTATAGATTGTTAATTGTCGAAAAATATTTACACAAAGGTGACCCCAATTTGACCTTTACTTCCTGGCCAACTCGGAAGTCAAAGTTTAATATTAAAATAATTTCTAAATTCAGTATTGTATTGTATTCAAATAAACTTCTTGCGAGAACTTCAACAGACGTTAACATTTGACTTTCTCCAGCACTTCGAATTGATGACGTCATCATTTTAACTTAAACCGAATACCTAGTTTTTGTTGTGACAAAAACTTATGTCTAGTTTTTTTTCTTCTTGTCGCCATCGATTGTCTACAAAAAAACACAATTGGAAACTTCACATGAACTTGAAACTTGGCATGTACTTAACGCATAGAACTTAACGCATAGATGAAACATGAGTTGTGACGTCATGATGAGGTCATCAGATATCGAATAAGGATAAATCAAATTTTAATACTAGAGATTGGTGTTTGTATTGACAAACACTAGGTGTTCGGGAGGAAGTAAAGGTCAAATTGGGGTCAACTTTGTTTAAATATATTTTGACAATTAACGATCTGTACAATGGTGCAATGATTGTGAATTTACCTCTTGTGGATGATTTTTTTAAATATTAAACTTTGACTTCCGGTTTGGACAAGTAAAGGTCAAATTGGGGTCACCTTTGTGTAAAATTGTTTTGACAATTAACGATCTGTACAATGGTATAAAAACTGAATTTACCTCTTGTGGTTGTTGAGATATGATTTTTTTAATATTAAAATTTGATTTATCCTTATTCGATATCTGATAACCTCATCATGACGTCACAACTCATGTTTCATCTACTTGTTACATGGTGTAGCAACAATTTTCTGAAGTTGAATACTGAAAAGACAAAAGAGATGATCTTTGACTTCAGGAAGTTCAAACCTCATTTACATTGTATTACAATCAACAATGATGATATTGATATTGTTCATTCCTATAAGTATTTAGGAACAACCATTGATAATACCCTATCATGGTCTGACCATTGTAAATCGCTCGTCGCCAAAGGACAACAGCGTCTATACTTTCTTAGGCAATTGAAATCATTCAAGGTCGATAAAACTATTATGAAGCTTTTTTATACTTCAGTCATTGAGAGTGTCATCCTGTACAGCTGTTGTGTCTGGTTTAGTAGTGCAAAAAAGGGGGATTTAGTCAAAATTCAGAGAGTTGCTAAGCGGGCGGGTAAGATGTTTGGTAAAGAACAGGACATAAGCGCAATATGTCACGAACGAATTTTAATTAAGGCCAAGTCAATTTTAATCAATAATACACATCCATTGCATGATTTTTATGAGGAAATGAGGTCTGGTAGGAGGCTGAGAAGTCTGAAGTGCAGAACTAGTAGGAATTTAAACTCTTTTTTACCACACTCTATTCGTATTTTTAATGATAGTCAGTAACTTGTACAGGGAACAGAGGATATAGGCCGAGGGGGAGGAGGGGCTGCATGAAATAACATGAAATAGTGGTTTCCTGGATACAATGTTGTACATGTATTTGTATTTTTCAATGTGTTTGGTCCAATGATGTCTTCTGTTTTAGTCTGGTGAGTGGGTAGAGGTTTTTAGGGGTAGAGGTTTGCCGGATAAACCTACCCGAATTTCTCTTGTTTTTACTGAATCTTATTTTGTATGCCCTCTTGTGTATATATGGTTTTTAGTTCTTTTTCTTTTTTTTATTAGGTGTAATAATTTGTTTTTGTAAATAAATTTAAATATTTTTAATCTTATATATGAGCAGGTTCGACAATACAAATTTCCATTTTAAGGACAATAAAAGATGAATTGAATGAATTGAATTGAATTGAATTAAGTACATGCCAAGTTTCAAGTTGAGATATGATTTTTTTTAAATATTAAACTTTGACTTCTGGTTTGGACAGGAAGTAAGGTCAAATTGGGGTCACCTTTTTGTAAATAGTTGTTGACAATTAACGATCTGTACAATGGTACAAAAATTGTGAATTTACCTCTTGTGGTTGTTGAGATATGATTTTTTTAATTATTAAACTTTGATTTATCGTAATTCGATATCTGATGACCTAATAATGACGTCACAAATTATGTTTCATCTGCGTGTTAAGTTCTAAGAATATGCCAAGTTTCAAGTTCATCTGAAGTTTGCAAGTATGTGTTTTTTGTAGACAATCGATCGTCTGAAAAAGAAGAAAAATATTTACACAAAGGTGACCCCAATTTGACCTTTGCTTCTTGTCCAAACTAATGTCAAACTCAAACAATTTCCTCAGTAATATCACATATTTCACACTATTTTATTTTCATAAAAATACAATTTCTGAGTAAATCAGGCAATATAACCGTAGAACTCGCTAAAATGGACGATGGTTTTGGATTGTAAAATATTTCAGTATCTGTTTCTGCCGATAGAGGGCGACAAACAATATTACCGTTCCGCCGGCCGGACTGTTTTCTATGCCCCGCCCACTCGATTGAGTATTACGGACGTAGTGGAAATAACAGATTCTAGATTGCGTGTAAATTTTCACGAAAAGTGTTTCTTTTTTTTACAAAAATGTCGTGTTTTCAGTAAAAGTAAATATCAAACTCAAACATATCCTCGTCTCTAATGTCACATATTTCACACTCTTTACACTCATGATGTACTACATATTTTTCCCCTACTAAATCAGAAAATTTATTGATTTTTCAGATCCCTTGATATGATTTTTTTAAATTATTAAACTTTGATTTATCGTAATTCGATATCTGATGACCTAATCATGACGTCACAAATTATGTTTCATCTACGTGTTCAATTCTAAGTATATGCCAAGTTTCAAGTTCATGTGAAGTTTGCAAGTATGGTTTTTTTTGTAGACCGTCGATGGCGACAAGGAGAAGAAAAAAAAAACGAACAAAAACAATAGGTGTTTCGGGCACATACCCGAACACCTAAGGAGAAGAAACTAGAGATTGGTGTTTGTATTGACAAACACTAGGTGTTCGGGAGGAAGTAAAGGTCAAATTGGGGTCAACTTTGTTTAAATATTTTTTGACAATTAACGATCTGTACAATGGTGCAAAGATTGTGAATTTACCTCTTGTGGATGATTTTTTTTATATTAAACTTTGACTTCCGGTTTGGACAAGAAGTAAAGGTCAAATTGGGGTCACCTTTGTGTAAAATTGTTTTGACAATTAACGATCTGTACAATGGTGCAAAGATTGTGAATTTACCTCTTGTGGATGATTTTTTTATATTAAACTTTGACTTCCGGTTTGGACAAGAAGTAAAGGTCAAATTGGGGTCACCTTTGTGTAAATTTTTTTACACAATTAACGATCTGTACAATGGTGCAAAGATTGTGAATTTACCTCTTGTGGATGATTTTTTATATATTAAACTTTGACTTCCGGTTTGGACAAGAAGTAAAGGTCAAATTGGGGTCACCTTTGTGTAAAATTGTTTTGACAATTAACGATCTGTACAATGGTGCAAAGATTGTGAATTTACCTCTTGTGGATGATTTTTTTAAATATTAAACTTTGACTTCCGATTTGGACTGGAAGTAAAGGTCAAATCGGGTCACCTTTGTGTAAAATTGTTTTAACAATTAACGATCTGTAGAATAGTGCAAAGTTTGTGAATTTACCTCTTGTGGTTGTTGAGATATGATTTTTTTAAATATTAAACTTTGACTTCCGGTTTGGACAGGAAGTAATGGTCAAATTGGGGTCACCTTTTTGTAAATATTTTTGGACAATTAACGATCTGTACAATGGTACAAAAACTGTGAATTTACCTCTTGTGGTTGTTGAGATATGATTTTTTTAATTATTAAACTTTGATTTATCGTAATTCGATATCTGATGACCTAACAATGACGTCACAAATTATGTTTCATCTACGTGTTAAGTTCTAAGTATATGCCAAGTTTCAAGTTAATCTGAAGTTTGCATGTATGTGTTTTTTGTAGACAATCGATCGTCTGAAAAAGGAGAAAAATATTTACACAAAGGTGACCCCCAATTTGACCTTTACTTCTTGTCCAAACTAATGTCAAACTCAAACAATTTCCTCATCAGTAATATCACATATTTCACACTATTTTATTTTCATAAAAATACAATTTCTGAGTAAATCAGGCAATATATATGGTGCAAAGATTGTGAATTTACCTCTTGTGGATGATTTTTTTAAATATTAAAGTTTGACTTCCGGTTTGGACAGGAAGTAATGGTCAAATTGGGGTCACCTTTTTGTAAATATTTTTTGACAATTAACGATCTGTACAATGGTACAAAAACTGTGAATTTACCTCTTGTGGTTGTTGAGATATGATTTTTTTAATGATTAAACTTTGATTTATCGTAATTCGATATCTGATGACCTAATAATGACGTCACAAATTATGTTTCATCTACGTGTTAAGTTCTAAGTATATGCCAAGTTTCAAGTTAATCTGAAGTTTGCATGTATGTGTTTTTTGTAGACAATCGATCGTCTGAAAAAGGAGAAAAATATTTACACAAAGGTGACCCCAATTTGACCTTTACTTCTTGTCCAAACTAATGTCAAACTCAAACAATTTCCTCATCAGTAATATCACATATTTCACACTATTTTATTTTCATAAAAATACAATTTCTGAGTAAATCAGGCAATATAACAGTAGAACTCGCTAAAATGGACGATGGTTTTGGATTATAAAATATTTCAGTATCTGTTTCTGCCGATAGAGGGCGACAAACAATATTACCGTTCCGCCGGCCGGACTGTTTTCTATGCCCCGCCCACTCGATTGAGTATTACGGACGTAGTGGAAATAACAGATTCTAGATTGCGCGTAAATTTTCACGAAAAGTGTTTCTTTTTTTTACAAAAATGTCGTGTTTTCAGTAAAAGTAAATATCAAACTCAAATATCCTCGTCTCTAATGTCACATATTTCACACTCTTTACACTCATGATATACTACATATTTTTCCCCGACTAAATCAGAAAATTTATTGATTTTTCAGATCCCTTGATATGATTTTTTTAATTATTAAACTTTGATTTATCGTAATTCGATATCTGATGACCTAATCATGACGTCACAAATTATGTTTCATCTACGTGTTCAATTCTAAGTATATGCCAAGTTTCAAGTTCATGTGAAGTTTGCAAGTATGTTTTTTTTTGTAGACCGTCGATGGCGACAAGGAGAAGAAAAAAAAACGAACAAAAACAATAGGTGTTTCGGGCACATACCCGAACACCTAAGGAGAAGAAACTAGAGATTGGTGTTTGTATTGACAAACACTAGGTGTTCGGGAGGAAGTAAAGGTCAAATTGGGGTCATCTTTTTGAAAATATTTTTTTGACAATTAACAATCTGTACAATGGTACAAAAATTGTGAATTTACCTCTTGTGGTTATTGAGATATGATTTTTTTAAATATTAAACTTTGACTTCCGGTTTGGACAGGAAGTAAGGTCAAATTGGGGTCACCTGTGTGTAAATATTTTTCGACAATTAACAATCTATACAATAGTGCAAAAAATTTCAATTTACCTCTTGTGGTTGTTGAGATATGATTTTTTAAATATTAAACTTTGACTTCTGGTTTGGACAGGAAGTAAGGTCAAATTGGGGTCATCTTTTTGAAAATATTTATTTGACAATTAACAATCTGTACTATGGTACAAAAATCGTGAATTTACCTCTTGTGGTTATTGAGATATGATTTTTTTAAATATTAAACTTTGACTTCCGGTTTGGACAGGAAGTAAGGTCAAATTGGGGTCATCTTTTTGAAAATATTTTTTTGACAATTAACAATCTGTACAATGGTACAAAAATTGTGAATTTACCTCTTGTGGTTATTGAGATATGATTTTTTTTAAATATTAAACTTTGACTTCCGGTTTGGACAGGAAGTAATGTCAAATTGGGGTCACCTGTGTGTAAATATTTTTCGACAATTAACAATCTATACAATGGTACAAAAATTCAATTTACCTCTTGTGGTTATTGAGATATGATTTTTTAAATATTAAACTTTGACTTCCGGTTTGGACAGGAAGTAAGGTCAAATTGGGGTCACCTTTGTAAATATATTTTTGACAATTAACAATCTTGTACAATGGTACAAAAATTGTGAACTTACCTCTTGTGGTTATTGAGATATGATTTTTTGAAATATTAAACTTTGACTTCCGGTTTGGACAGGAAGTAAGGTCAAATTGGGGTCATCTTTTTGTAAATATTTTTTGACAATTAACGATCTGTACAATGGTACAAAAATTGTGAATTTACCTCTTGTGGTTATTGAGATATGATTTTTTTAAATATTAAACTTTGACTTCCGGTTTGGACAGGAAGTAAGGTCAAATTGGGGCCACCTTTTTGTAAATATTTTTCGACAATTAACAATCTATACAATAGTACAAAAAATTTCAATTTAGCTCTTGTGGTTTTTGAGATATGATGTTTTTAAATATTAAACTTTGACTTCCGGTTTGGACAGGAAGTCAGGTCAAATTGGGGTCACCTTTTTGTAAATATTTTTTGACAATTAACAATTTGTACAATGGTACAAAAATTTTGAATTTACCTCATGTGGTTGTTGAAATATGATTTTTTTAAATATTAAACTTTGACTTCCGGTTTGGACAGGAAGTAAGGTCAAATTGGGGTCACCTTTTTGTAAATATTTTTTGACAATTAACGATCTGTACAATGGTACAAAAAATGTAAATTTACCTCTTGTGGTTTTTGAGATATGATGTTTTTAAATATTAAACTTTGACTTCCGGTTTGGACAGGAAGTCAGGTCAAATTGGGGTCACCTTTTTGTAAATATTTTTTGACAATTAACAATTTGTACAATGGTACAAAAATTTTGAATTTACCTCATGTGGTTGTTGAAATATGATTTTTTAAATATTAAACTTTGACTTCCGGTTTGGACAGGAAGTAAGGTCAAATTGGGGTCACCTTTTTGTAAATATTTTTTGACAATTAACAATCTGTACAATGGTACAAAAAATGTAAATTTACCTCTTGTGGTTGTTGAGATATGATGTTTTTAAATATTAAACTTTGACTTCGGTTTTGGACAGGAAGTAAGGTCAAATTGGGGTCATCTTTTGTAAATATTTTTTGACAATTAACAATCTGTACAATGGTACAAAATTGTGAATTTACCTCTTGTGGTTGTTGAGATATGAATTTTTTAAATATTAAACTTTGACTTCCGGTTTGGACAGGAAGTAAGGTCAAATTGGGGTCATCTTTTGTAAATATTTTTGACAATTAACAATCTGTACAATGGTACAAAAATTGTGAATTTACCTCTCTGTGGTTGTTGAGATATGATTTTTAAATATTAAACTTTGACTTCCGGTTTGGACAGGAAGTAAGGTCAAATTGGGGTCATCTTTTGTAAATATTTTTTGACAATTAACGATCTGTACAATGGTACAAAAATTGTGAATTTACCTCTTGTGGTTGTTGAGATATGATTTTTAAAAATATTAAACTTTGACTTCCGGTTTGGACAGGAAGTAAGGTCAAATTGGGGTCACCTTTTGTAAATATTTTTTACAATTAACGATCTGTATAATGGTACAAAATTGTGAATTTACCCTCTTGTGGTTATTGAGATATGATGTTTTAAATATTAAACTTTGACTTCCGGTTTGGACAGGAAGTAAGGTCAAATTGGGGTCATCTTTTGTAAATATTTTTTGACAATTAACAATCTGTACAATGGTACAAAAATTGTGAATTTACCTCTTGTGGTTATTGAGATATGATGTTTTAAATATTAAACTTTGACTTCCGGTTTGGACAGGAAGTAAGGTCAAATGGGGTCACCTGTGTGTAAATATTTTCGACAATTAACAATCTATACAATAGTACAAAAATGTCAATTTACCTCTTGTGGTTATTGAGATATGATGTTTTAAATATTAAACTTTGACTTCCGGTTTGGACAGAAAGTAAGGTCAAATTGGGGTCACCTTTTTGTAAATATTTTTGACAATTAACGATCTATAGAATGGTACAAAAATTGTGAATTTACCTCTTGTGGTTGTTGAGATATGATGTTTTAAATATTTAAACTTTGACTTCCGGTTTGGACAGGAAGTAAGGTCAAATTGGGGTCATCTTTTTGTAAATATTTTTTTGACAATTAACGATCTGTACAATGGTAGAAAAATTGTGAATTTACCTCTTGTGGTTATGGAGATATGATGTTTTTAAATATTAAACTTTGACTTCCGGTTTGGACAGGAAGTAAGGTCAAATTGGGGTCATCTTTTTGTAAATATTTTTTTGACAATTAACAATTTGTACAATGGTACAAAAATTGTGAATTTACCTCTTGTGGTTGTTGAGATATGATGTTTTTAAATATTAAACTTTGACTTCCGGTTTGGACAGGAAGTAAGGTCAAATTGGGGTCACCTGTGTGTAAATAATTTTTTGACAATTAACAATCTGTACAATGGTACAAAAATTGTGAATTTACCTCTTGTGGTTATTGAGATATGATTTTTGTAAATATTAAACTTTGACTTCCGGTTTGGACAGGAAGTAAGGTCAAATTGGGGTCACCTTTTTGTAAATATTTTTTGACAATTAACGATCTGTACAATGTTAGAAAAATTGTGAATTTACCTCTTGTGGTTATTGAGATATGATTTTTAAATATTAAACTTTGACTTCCGGTTTGGGACAGGAAGTAAGGTCAAATTGGGGTCACCTTTTGTAAATATTTTTTGACAATTAACGATCTGTACAATGGTACAAAAATTGTGAATTTACCTCTTGTGGTTATTGAGATATGATTTTTGTAAATATTAAACTTTGACTTCCGGTTTGGACAGGAAGTAAGGTCAAATTGGGGTCACCTTTTTGTAAATATTTTTTGACAATTAACAATCTATACAATAGTGCAAAAAATGTCAATTTACCTCTTGTGGTTGTTGAGATATGATTTTTTAAATATTAAACTTTGACTTCCGGTTTGGACAGGAAGTAAGGTCAAATTGGGGTCATCTTTTTGTAAATATTTTTTGACAATTAACGATCTGTACAATGTTACAAAAATTGTGAATTTACCTCTTGTGGTTGTTGAAATATGATTTTTTAAATATTAAACTTTGACTTCCGGTTTGGACAGGAAGTAAGGTCAAATTGGGGTCACCTTTTTGTAAATATTTTTTGACAATTAACGATCTGTACAATGGTACAAAAATTGTGAATTTACCTCTTGTGGTTATTGAGATATGATTTTTTAAAATATTAAACTTTGACTTCCGGTTTGGACAGGAAGTAAGGTCAAATTGGGGTCATCTTTTTGAAAATATTTTTTTGACAATTAACAATCTGTACAATGGTACAAAAATTGTGAATTTACCTCTTGTGGTTATTGAGATATTTTTTTTTTTAAATATTGAACTTTGACTTCCGGTTGGGACAGGAAGTAAGGTCAAATTGGGGTCACCTTTTTGTAAATATTTTTTGACAATTAACAATCTGTACAATGGTACAAAATTGTGAATTTACCTCTTGTGGTTGTTGAGATATGATTTTTAAATATTAAACTTTGACTTCCGGTTTGGACAGGAAGTAATGTCAAATTGGGGTCATCTTTTTGTAAATATTTTTTGACAATTAACAATCTATACAATAGTACAAAATTGTCAATTTACCTCTTGTGGTTATTGAGATATGATGTTTTTAAATATTAAACTTTGACTTCCGGTTTGGACAGGAAGTAAGGTCAAATTGGGGTCATCTTTTTGAAAATATTTTTTTGACAATTAACAATCTGTACAATGGTACAAAAATTGTGAATTTACCTCTTGTGGTTATTGAGATATGATTTTTTTAAATATTAAACTTTGACTTCCGGTTTGGACAGGAAGTAAGGTCAAATTGGGGTCACCTGTGTGTAAATATTTTTCGACAATTAACAATCTATACAATAGTGCAAAAAATGTCAATTTACCTCTTGTGGTTGTTGAGATATGATGTTTTTAAATATTAAACTTTGACTTCCGGTTTGGACAGGAAGTAAGGTCAAATTGGGGTCACCTTTTTGTAAATATTTTTTGACAATTAACAATCTGTACAATGGTACAAAAATTGTGAATTTACCTCTTGTGGTTATTGAGATATGATTTTTTTAAATATTAAACTTTTACTTCCGGTTTGGACAGGAAGTAAGGTCAAATTGGGGTCACCTTTTTGTAAATATTTTTTGACAATTAACAATCTGTCCAAGGGTACAAAAATTGTGAATTTACCTCTTGTGGTTGTTGAAATATGATTTTTTAAATATTAAACTTTGACTTCCGGTTGGGACAGGAAGTAAGGTCAAATTGGGGTCACCTTTTTGTAAATATTTTTTGACAATTAACAATTTGTACAATGGTACAAAAATTGTGAATTTACCTTTTGTGGTTGTGGAAATATGATTTTTTAAATATTAAACTTTGACTTCCGGTTTGGACAGGAAGTAAGGTCAAATTGGGGTCATCTTTTTGTAAATATTTTTTTGACAATTAACGATCTGTACAATGGTACAAAATTGTGAATTTACCTCTTGTGGTTATTGAGATATGATTTTTTTAAATATTGAACTTTGACTTCCGGTTTGGACAGGACGTAATGTCAAATTGGGGTCATCTTTTTGTAAATATTTTTTTGACAATTAACGATCTGTACAATGGTACAAAAATTGTGAATTTATCTCTTGTGGTTATTGAGATATGATTTTTTTAAATATTAAACTTTGACTTCCGGTTTGGACAGGAAGTAATGTCAAATTGGGGTCAACTGTGTGTAAATATTTTTCGACAATTAACAATCTATACAATAGTGCAAAAAATGTCAATTTACCTCTTGTGGTTATTGAGATATGATGTTTTTAAATATTAAACTTTGACTTCCGGTTTGGACAGGAAGTAAGGTCAAATTGGGGTCATCTTTTTGTAAATATTTTTTTGACAATTAACGATCTGTACAATGGTACAAAAATTGTGAATTTACCTCTTGTGGTTATTGAGATATGATGTTTGTAAATATTAAACTTTGACTTCCGGTTTGGACAGGAAGTAAGGTCAAATTGGGGTCACCTGTGTGTAAATATTTTTCGACAATTAACAATCTATACAATAGTGCAAAAAATTTCAATTTACCTCTTGTGGTTGTTGAGATATGATGTTTTTAAATATTAAACTTTGACTTCCGGTTTGGACAGGAAGTAAGGTCAAATTGGGGTCACCTTTTTGTAAATATTTTTTGACAATTAACGATCTGTACAATGTTACAAAAATTGTGAATTTACCTCTTGTGGTTGTTGAAATATGATTTTTTAAATATTAAACTTTGACTTCCGGTTTGGACAGGAAGTAAGGTCAAATTGGGGTCACCTTTTTGTAAATATTTTTTGACAATTAACGATCTGTACAATGTTACAAAAATTGTGAATTTACCTCTTGTGGTTATTGAGATATGATTTTTTTAAATATTAAACTTTGACTTCCGGTTTGGACAGGAAGTAAGGTCAAATTGGGGTCATCTTTTTGAAAATATTTTTTTGACAATTAACAATCTGTCCAAGGGTACAAAAATTGTGAATTTACCTCTTGTGGTTGTTGAGATATATTTTTTTAATATTAAACTTTGACTTCCGGTTTGGACAGGAAGTAAGGTCAAATTGGGGTCACCTGTGTGTAAATATTTTTCGACAATTAACAATCTATACAATAGTGCAAAAAATGTCAATTTACCTCTTGTGGTTGTTGAGATATGATGTTTTTAAATATTAAACTATGACTTCCGGTTTGGACAGGAAGTAAGGTCAAATTGGGGTCACCTTTTTGTAAATATTTTTTTGACAATTAACGATCTGTACAATGGTACAAAAATTGTGAATTTACCTCTTGTGGTTATTGAGATATGATTTTTTTAAATATTAAACTTTGACTTCCGGTTTGGACAGGAAGTAATGTCAAATTGGGGTCAACTGTGTGTAAATATTTTTCGACAATTAACAATCTATACAATAGTGCAAAAAATGTCAATTTACCTCTTGTGGTTATTGAGATATGATGTTTTTAAATATTAAACTTTGACTTCCGGTTTGGACAGGAAGTAAGGTCAAATTGGGGTCATCTTTTTGTAAATATTTTTTTGACAATTAACGATCTGTACAATGGTAGAAAAATTGTGAATTTACCTCTTGTGGTTATTGAGATATGATGTTTGTAAATATTAAACTTTGACTTCCGGTTTGGACAGGAAGTAAGGTCAAATTGGGGTCACCTGTGTGTAAATATTGTTCGACAATTAACAATCTATACAATAGTGCAAAAAATTTCAATTTACCTCTTGTGGTTGTTGAGATATGATGTTTTTAAATATTAAATTTTGACTTCCGGTTTGGACAGGAAGTAAGGTCAAATTGGGGTCACCTTTTTGTAAATATTTTTTGACAATTAACAATTTGTACAATGGTACAAAAATTGTGAATTTACCTCTTGTGGTTGTTGAAATATGATTTTTTAAATATTAAACTTTGACTTCCGGTTTGGACAGGAAGTAAGGTCAAATTGGGGTCATCTTTTTGAAAATATTTTTTTGACAATTAACAATCTGTACAATGGTACAAAAATTGTGAATTTACCTCTTGTGGTTATTGAGATATGATTTTTTTAAATATTAAACTTTGACTTCCAGTTTGGACAGGAAGTAAGGTCAAATTGGGGTCATCTTTTTGAAAATATTTTTTTGACAATTAACAATCTGTCCAAGGGTACAAAAATTGTGAATTTACCTCTTGTGGTTATTGAGATATGATTTTTTTAAATATTAAACTTTTACTTCCGGTTTGGACAGGAAGTAAGGTCAAATTGGGGTCACCTTTTTGTAAATATTTTTTGACAATTAACAATCTGTCCAAGGGTACAAAAATTGTGAATTTACCTCTTGTGGTTGTTGAAATATGATTTTTTAAATATTAAACTTTGACTTCCGGTTGGGACAGGAAGTAAGGTCAAATTGGGGTCACCTTTTTGTAAATATTTTTTGACAATTAACAATTTGTACAATGGTACAAAAATTGTGAATTTACCTTTTGTGGTTGTGGAAATATGATTTTTTAAATATTAAACTTTGACTTCCGGTTTGGACAGGAAGTAAGGTCAAATTGGGGTCATCTTTTTGTAAATATTTTTTTGACAATTAACGATCTGTACAATGGTACAAAATTGTGAATTTACCTCTTGTGGTTATTGAGATATGATTTTTTTAAATATTGAACTTTGACTTCCGGTTTGGACAGGACGTAATGTCAAATTGGGGTCATCTTTTTGTAAATATTTTTTTGACAATTAACGATCTGTACAATGGTACAAAAATTGTGAATTTATCTCTTGTGGTTATTGAGATATGATGTTTGTAAATATTAAACTTTGACTTCCGGTTTGGACAGGAAGTAATGTCAAATTGGGGTCAACTGTGTGTAAATATTTTTCGACAATTAACAATCTATACAATAGTGCAAAAAATGTCAATTTACCTCTTGTGGTTATTGAGATATGATGTTTTTAAATATTAAACTTTGACTTCCGGTTTGGACAGGAAGTAAGGTCAAATTGGGGTCATCTTTTTGTAAATATTTTTTTACAATTAACGATCTGTACATGGGTACAAAAATTGTGAATTTACCTCTGTGGTTATTGAAGATATGATGTTTAAATATTAAACTTTGACTTCCGGTTTGGACAGGAAGTAAGGTCAAATTGGGGTCACCTGTGTGTAAATATTTTCGACAATTAACAATCTGTACAATAGTGCAAAAAATTGTCAATTACCTTTTGTGGTTGTTGAGATATATGTTTTTAAAATATTAAACTTTGACTTCCGGTTTGGACAGGAAGTAAGGTCAAATTGGGGTCACCTTTTTGTAAATATTTTTTGACAATTAACGATCTGTACAATGTTACAAAAATTGTGAATTTACCTCTTGTGGTTGTTGAGATATGATTTTTTAAATATTAAACTTTGACTTCCGGTTTGGACAGGAAGTAAGGTCAAATTGGGGTCACCTTTTTGTAAATATTTTTTGACAATTAACGATCTGTACAATGTTACAAAAATTGTGAATTTACCTCTTGTGGTTATTGAGATATGATTTTTTAAAATATTAAACTTTGACTTCCGGTTTGGACAGGAAGTAATGTCAAATTGGGGTCACCTGTGTGTAAATATTTTTCGACAATTAACAATCTATACAATAGTGCAAAAAATTTCAATTTACCTCTTGTGGTTGTTGAGATATGATGTTTTTAAATATTAAACTTTGACTTCCGGTTTGGACAGGAAGTAAGGTCAAATTGGGGTCACCTTTTTGTAAATATTTTTTGACAATTAACGATCTGTACAATGTTACAAAAATTGTGAATTTACCTCTTGTGGTTGTTGAGATATGATTTTTTAAATATTAAACTTTGACTTCCGGTTTGGACAGGAAGTAAGGTCAAATTGGGGTCACCTTTTTGTAAATATTTTTTGACAATTAACGATCTGTACAATGTTACAAAAATTGTGAATTTACCTCTTGTGGTTATTGAGATATGATTTTTTAAAATATTAAACTTTGACTTCCGGTTTGGACAGGAAGTAAGGTCAAATTGGGGTCATCTTTTTGAAAATATTTTTTTGACAATTAACAATCTGTACAATGGTACAAAAATTGTGAATTTACCTCTTGTGGTTATTGAGATATGATTTTTTTAAATATTAAACTTTGACTTCCAGTTTGGACAGGAAGTAAGGTCAAATTGGGGTCATCTTTTTGAAAATATTTTTTTGACAATTAACAATCTGTCCAAGGGTACAAAAATTGTGAATTTACCTCTTGTGGTTGTTGAGATATGATTTTTTTAATATTAAACTTTGACTTCCGGTTTGGACAGGAAGTAAGGTCAAATTGGGGTCACCTGTGTGTAAATATTTTTCGACAATTAACAATCTATACAATAGTGCAAAAAATGTCAATTTACCTCTTGTGGTTGTTGAGATATGATGTTTTTAAATATTAAACTATGACTTCCGGTTTGGACAGGAAGTAAGGTCAAATTGGGGTCATCTTTTTGAAAATATTTTTTTGACAATTAACAATCTGTACAATGGTACAAAATTGTGAATTTACCTCTTGTGGTTATTGAGATATTTTTTTTTTTAAATATTGAACTTTGACTTCCGGTTTGGACAGGACGTAATGTCAAATTGGGGTCATCTTTTTGTAAATATTTTTTTGACAATTAACGATCTGTACAATGGTACAAAAATTGTGAATTTACCTCTTGTGGTTGTTGAAATATGATTTTTTAAATATTAAACTTTGACTTCCGGTTGGGACAGGAAGTAAGGTCAAATTGGGGTCACCTTTTTGTAAATATTTTTTGACAATTAACAATTTGTACAATGGTACAAAAATTGTGAATTTACCTTTTGTGGTTGTGGAAATATGATTTTTTAAATATTAAACTTTGACTTCCGGTTTGGACAGGAAGTAAGGTCAAATTGGGGTCATCTTTTTGTAAATATTTTTTTGACAATTAACGATCTGTACAATGGTACAAAATTGTGAATTTACCTCTTGTGGTTGAGATATGATTTTTTTAAGTATTAAACTTTGACTTCCGGTTTGGACAGGAAGTAAGGTCAAATTGGGGTCACCTTTTTGTAAATATTTTTTGACAATTAACAATTTGTACAATGGTACAAAAATTGTGAATTTACCTCTTGTGGTTGTTGAGATATGATGTTTTTAAATGTTAAATTTTGACTTCCGGTTTGGACAGGAAGTAAGGTCAAATTGGGGTCATCTTTTTGTAAATATTTTTTTGACAATTAACGATCTGTACAATGGTACAAAAATTGTGAATTTACCTCTTGTGGTTATTGAGATATGATTTTTTTAAATATTAAACTTTGACTTCCGGTTTGGACAGGAAGTAAGGTCAAATTGGGGTCACCTGTGTAAATATTTTTCGACAATTAACAATCTATACAATAGTGCAAAAAATGTCAATTTACCTCTTGTGGTTATTGAGATATGATGTTTTTAAATATTAAACTTTGACTTCCGGTTTGGACAGGAAGTAAGGTCAAATTGGGGTCATCTTTTTGTAAATATTTTTTTGACAATTAACGATCTGTACAATGGTAGAAAAATTGTGAATTTACCTCTTGTGGTTATTGAGATATGATGTTTGTAAATATTAAACTTTGACTTCCGGTTTGGACAGGAAGTAAGGTCAAATTGGGGTCACCTGTGTGTAAATATTTTTCGACAATTAACAATCTATACAATAGTGCAAAAAATTTCAATTTACCTCTTGTGGTTCTTGAGATATGATGTTTTTAAATATTAAACTTTGACTTCCGGTTTGGACAGGAAGTAAGGTCAAATTGGGGTCACCTTTTTGTAAATATTTTTTGACAATTAACGATCTGTACAATGTTACAAAAATTGTGAATTTACCTCTTGTGGTTGTTGAAATATGATTTTTTAAATATTAAACTTTGACTTCCGGTTTGGACAGGAAGTAAGGTCAAATTGGGGTCACCTTTTTGTAAATATTTTTTGACAATTAACGATCTGTACAATGTTACAAAAATTGTGAATTTACCTCTTGTGGTTATTGAGATATGATTTTTTAAAATATTAAACTTTGACTTCCGGTTTGGACAGGAAGTAAGGTCAAATTGGGGTCATCTTTTTGAAAAAATTTGTTTGACAATTAACAATCTGTACAATGGTACAAAAATTGTGAATTTACCTCTTGTGGTTATTGAGATATGATTTTTTTAAATATTAAACTTTGACTTCCAGTTTGGACAGGAAGTAAGGTCAAATTGGGGTCATCTTTTTGAAAATATTTTTTTGACAATTAACAATCTGTCCAAGGGTACAAAAATTGTGAATTTACCTCTTGTGGTTATTGAGATATGATTTTTTTAAATATTAAACTTTGACTTCCGGTTTGGACAGGAAGTAAGGTCAAATTGGGGTCACCTGTGTGTAAATATTTTTCGACAATTAACAATCTATACAATAGTGCAAAAAATGTCAATTTACCTCTTGTGGTTGTTGAGATATGATGTTTTTAAATATTAAACTATGACTTCCGGTTTGGACAGGAAGTAAGGTCAAATTGGGGTCATCTTTTTGAAAATATTTTTTTGACAATTAACAATCTGTACAATGGTACAAAATTGTGAATTTACCTCTTGTGGTTATTGAGATATTTTTTTTTTTAAATATTGAACTTTGACTTCCGGTTTGGACAGGACGTAATGTCAAATTGGGGTCATCTTTTTGTAAATATTTTTTTGACAATTAACGATCTGTACAATGGTACAAAAATTGTGAATTTACCTCTTGTGGTTGTTGAAATATGAGTTTTTAAATATTAAACTTTGACTTCCAGTTGGGACAGGAAGTAAGGTCAAATTGGGGTCACCTTTTTGTAAATATTTTTTGACAATTAACGATCTGTACAATGGTACAAAAATGGTGAATTCACCTTTTGTGGTTGTTGAGATATGATTTTTTAAAATATTAAACTTTGACTTCCGGTTTGGACAGGAAGTAAGGTCAAATTGGGGTCACCTTTTTGTAAATATTTTTTGACAATTAACAATCTATACAATGGTGGAAAGAATGTGAATTTAACCCTTGTGGTTGTTGAGATATGATTTTTTAAAATATTAAACTTTGACTTCCGGTTTGGACAGGAAGTAAGGTCAAATTGGGGTCATGTTTTTGTAAATATTTTTGACAATTAACAATCTGTACAATGGTGTAAAAACTGAATTTACCTCTTGTGGTTGTTGAGATATTATTTTTTTAAATATTAAACTTTTACTTCCGGTTTGGACAAGAAGTAAGGTCAAATTGGGGTGACCTTTGTGTAAATATTTTTCGACAATTAACACTCTATACAATGGTGGAAAACTGTCAATTTACCTCTTGTGGTTGTTGAGATATGATTTTTTTAAATATTAAACTTTGACTTCCAGTTTGGACAGGAAGTAATGTCAGATTGGGGTCACGTTTGTGTACGAAAAATCACATAATTCAAGATCTATAAGATTGTGAAAATATCTTTTGTGGTTCATGAGATATATATTTTTTTAAATATTAACTTTGATTGAGTGTAATTCGATATCTGATGACCTCACTATGACGTCACAACTTAAGATATAACTACGTGTTAAGGTCTAACTATGTATGAAGTTTTAAGGTTCTGTGAACTCCGCAACTATGTTTTTGTCTCTGGATATGTTTTGAGAAGAAGAAGAAGAAGAAGAAGAAGAAGAAGAAGAAGAAGAAGAAGAAGAAGAAGAAGAAGAAGGAGAAGAAAAAGTAAAAACTTGAGGCATTGAGTTTGTTAAAAACAAACTCAGGGTGTTCGAGTGTGCATCATATGTGATGACGTCATCACCTAAAGTTAAAAACAAGATTTACTTCAGAAGATATGAGTTTTCATATACAGTGCGTATCAAAAAAAAGGTAATCCGAATTCAGGGGGTTGATATGCCAAGGTTATTTAGTTTGACAATTTACATGTAGTTTACCAAAGCAGAGGAACTCCTCAGCTTTCCATTGATACCTTTATTGACCCATTGCTGTCACACATGACCGAGTACATTGTTATTGAAAATGACAAATTCAAATCGCATTTTTGCAAGTTTGGGTAATCAGTTCAAGGCAGTCTGAAATGGACGCATCACTTGACTACCTAGTTGATTATCTAAGATCTTTAAGCTGGTGCGGTAATCGTCCGTTACGACATCCTTTTCTTCAAGTTGGGTATTTAAGAAGGGCCTGGGTTTAGGGACAGGTAGTTGGAAAGATGGTACAACTAACGACTGAACAGCGAACTTTCGTGGTTACAACATTTCAGCAAACTCGCGATGCTTTCAGGGAATGTTTCCCAGAACGGGAGCCCCCAGCAGCCAAAACCATCTGGGCGAATGTTAGAAAATATCAAGAGTATGGCACTAGCCTCAACCGCAACAAGGGGAATTCTGGCAGGAGGCGCACAGGGCGATCAGAAGGGAACATTTCAGCAGTAAGGCAGCAACTTTTGTAGCATCCTATGGACACCAGCACAAGGCGAAATGGGCTGGGATTGCCTTCGGCGACATTCAACAGAATCACGAGATTGGACCTCCACCAGCATCCATATCGGATTCACATCCGACATCAACTTACGCCAGGAGATTTTGCTAGAAGGCTGGCGTTTGCCAGATGGTTGATAGCCGGTACCGAGAGAGATATCAATTTTCTGCGGAATCTCGTAATCGGCGACGAAGCTGCTTTCTCCATGAACGGCAAGGTCAATAAACATAATGTTCTTGAATATGCACCAGCAAGACACCCCCAGAATTCAAATTTGAGGTTAACATGAGTCGACAAAAGTGGACTGTTTGGTTAGGACTTTGTGGAAGTGGTCAGCTGATCGGACCGTTTTTCTTTCAAAGGAATGTCAATGGTAATATGTATCTGCAGATGCTCAATGATAACGTTTTACCGCAGCTGCAGGAACACTTTGAGCGACAGGTTCGTGGGTTCATCAGGCAGCTCTGTTTTTTTTGTTTTTTTTATGTAAGTCGCCCATCACAAGGCCAAAAGGCCACTCAAGGTGAGGGCTAGCAAGAAAATTAGTCAAGTTAAGGGTGGGCCCAAGACGGCGCCCCAGCACATCGCCTTATCGCTGTCCGAGATCGTCTGAGGGAAGTCTTTGGCGAACGAGTCATCGCCGTCAACCATGAGGTGGAATGGCCACCAAGATAACCTGACCTCACACCATGTGATTATTTCCTTTGGGGACATTTGAAGAACAAGGTGTTTGCAACTCCTCCCCGTGATCTTGACGAATTGCAGGGCTGTATTCGAAATGAAGTGGATGCTTTACGCAATGTTCTGGCTATGGTGAGACGAGCAGTGCAGGACATGCTCCGTCGCTGCCAGCTTTGTGTCGAAAGGGGAGGTGGACATGTTGAAGGTGTGGGTGCATAAAAGGGCAATGTTAGAAGAGATTCTTCTTGAATAATGTCCAGTCATTCCTAAAGAAAATCGGGTTTATCATACTGACTTTCACTGATTATCCTGCCTTGCACTGATTAGCCAAACTTGCAAAAATGCGATTTGAATTTGTCATTTTCAATAACAATGTACTCGGTCATGTGTGACAGCAATGGGTCAATAAAGGTATCAATGGAAAGCTGAGGAGTTCCTCTTCTTTGGTAAACTACATGTAAATTGTCAAACTAAATAACCTTGGCATATTAACCCCCTGAATTCGGATTACCTTTTTTTTTATACGCACTGTATAATTAAAATAACATATAATGTACTATACTGAATACATTAACTTCCGGTTCAGTCATCCCATATAATTTTAAATTCTTCCAACCGTAAGTTCCGGTTCAATCATGTGATGTCATTCAGACTTCACAAAATCTTTCCTCATAATTGGGGTGTCAATTGTGCCAAATTTGTTAAAATTATGTCTAATATTTTCTTGAGATAGCAAAAAGTGACTTTTTTAAGAGCGATGACGTCACCAAATATATTTTTGAAAAGAGCAGGTCCCACTTAACATATATACCCAAAATGTTATTTCGAATACCCTTTCAGATTTGCGTCAATTTATAAAGAACGTGAACTTCCAGTTTGGACCGGAAGTAAGGTTCAATAGGGTCATGTCTTTGTATCAAATGTCGAGTCCTCCATGTTCTGTATAATTATGAAGGAATCAAGATATTATCTATTGTGGTTCACGAGATATAAAATATATTGTTTTAATTATAATTAATTACGTAATAATTCATTAGATGACCTCACCATGACGTCACAACGTTACCTGGAACTATATGTTAAGGTCTAACTATTTGTTAAGCTTTAAGGTTCTTTGAACTCCGCAACTATGTTTTGACTGTACAAATACATTTACAGATTATTATACAGTCCATTTTCGTAGTTTACAGAAATGTAAAATGTAACAATGTAGCAATCGAATAGCCAATAAGAACAATATAAATTTGTTACGATGGAAATTTATCCAATCACGATGCGCAGAAAGAGGCACGTGATCCTCAAACACTTCCTGGGCACATTGCCCACACAGCCATCATCAGCACCACTCGGTCTCACAGCTGTGAATAGAAAGTCTAAAAGTATAACAATAATAAACTTTGACTGGTGTAAAAATAGGTCACGAAGGATTGTACACTATGAGCTAGCATTAATTATCTGGAAACATCAACACTAAACTATCGATAACTGTCCATAATGACACAATTATTCTTCTTCATGATCATGACAAAATATCATTAATAGTTTAGTTCAATTTCTGAGATGGGGCGTTGTGATCTGTGATGATGTCATGAAACATTTTAAAGAAAAATTAACAGTCACTTTATGAATGACTAACCAAAACCAATATTTAAAAATAAATACCCAACAATTTTGGAAAAAGTTACTAACCATTTTGTTGTTCTAGACGCTTTTCTTTTTCTGCCACATTGGTTATTAAACAATCATTGTTGGAAGTTAATTTGACTGCATCAATCGCGAAAAGATGCAAAACATCATATTTCACGTTATGAAACGTTCTGAAACGTTATAAAACTAAGAACACACCCCGAGATGTCATGATCAAGGGAATGGACAAGCCAAAGAAGACGAAGCCGAAACCGAAGAGCTAACCTTACCTGGTGCTCTTACGAAAGTACCCTCCAATAGCAACCTATGGTACTGCTGGAGTAACGCACATCATCATCATCATCACGATGAGATAATTGAGGTCATGAATGCCAAAAACGATCTCTGTTAGAATTCACTCTTAGATTTAGAACAAGCGTTAACAATTCCAAAACTGTGTACAAACTGCTACGATGTATTATATTCTAGTTAGATACTGCAATGTACAGTGAATGTAAACACATCTGTGTGTGTGACATACTGCAATGTACAGTGAATGTAAACACCGTTTCACACACGAAGTAGGTTGTGCATAACGAAATATGGTACTTATGGTACTGAATAGTTGTTCACTTAAACGTCCGTTTTCGACTGGAAGGAGAGGTCAAATTGGGGTCATGTCTGTGTACGAAATGTGACATAGTTCAAGGTCTTTAAGATGATGCAACGATTGTGAACATATCTTCGGTAGTTCATGAGATATGATTTTTTGAAATTTTCAACTTCCGGTTTCGACCGGAAGGAGAGGTCGGATTGGGGTCACGTCTGTGTACGAAGTATCACATAATTAAAGATCTATAATATGATGCAAAGATTGTGAAAATATCGTTTGTGGTTCATGAGATATGATTTTTTGAAAATATTAACCTTTGATTTAGTGTAATTCGATATCTGATGATCTCACTATGACGTCACAACTTAAGGTACAACTACATGTTAAGGTCTAACTATGTGTTAAGTTTTAAGGTTCTGTGAACTCCGCAACTATGTTTTTGGCTCTGGATATGTCTCAAGAAGAAGGAGAATAACTTGATATTTGAAGTTTGTTAAAAACAAACTCAGGTTGTTCGAGTGTGCATCATATGTGATGACGTCATCACCTAAAGTTGTTAAAAAACAATATTTACTTCAGGAGATATGAGTTTTCATAAAATAACATATAATGTGCTATACTGAATACATTAACTTCCGGTTCAGTCATCCCATATAATTTTAAATTCTTCCAACCGTAAGTTACAACATCTTTCTTACCTACATGTACATGGTCTTCCTGCCTTGTCAATAAGTTTGGTCTAATTTATGTATTTAAATGTCATCATTTTAAACTGAAAAAAAGGTTTGTTCATCATATGAATCCAATGTTAGTAATATTTATAAATACTTATATTTTAACATGCATTTCAGTTGTACTGAACGATCGGAATGTGATCTTAGAAAATATTTAAACATGTTATATTCAATTCAATTCAATTCAATTCAATTCTGGTTTATTTAAAAAAAACACCAAACAAAAAGTCCGAGGACTGAAATATTTGGTTTACAGTAAAAATTTACAGTACCTAAGAAGAACATCTAGAAAGGTAAATCATTTATTTAAAATATTTCCATAGAAAACATTACAAATTAGATTGAGCATTAAAAGAACAATACAGAGTAAAAATTTACATTACTAAAGAAGAACATCTAGAAAGTTAAATAATTTATTAAAAACATTTCCATAGAAAACATTACAAATTAGATTGAGCATTAAAAGCACAATACAAAGTAAAACTAAAAACAAGGTTGTGACAATACAAGAGTAATTAAAAATTTCTGAGAGTTGATCAACCTAATCATGGAGGGAACAGGGGATTGTTTGTATCTTTGGGTGTGTATTTTGGGCATCGTAAGATTGTTTGAGTTTTTAAGATTATGATTACATCTAGATTGTCGATTTGGTGGTAACATGTGACGGTGTCTTTTGGAGGTGAGCAAGTTGTGGGCAAATTTAGTGACAAGCTGATTACGTCTTTCTGAGAGTGACAAAATATTAAGTGAACTAAGAAGGTCACTGTAAGGCAAGGCATTTGGATAGACAATTATGCGGAGTGCTCGTTTCTGGACACGCTCTAAACTACGAACTTGAGCCAGGGTTAGTCCCGAAGACCACACAACCGCACTAAATTCAAGAATGGGTAAAATATACAATTTATAAATTAAAATGAGATCGTTAGGTTTAACTCCATTTTTCCTCAGCCTGCTGAGGATGTAAAGTCTACGTGAGCCATTGGTAATGAGTTGTTGAACTTGTTGATCCCATTTAAGGTTATTGTGAATTATTACTCCTAGAAGTTTCATGGATGAAACAACCTCAAGGTCAGCATTGCTGATTTGGAGAGACAGAGGAGGTGGCGGGTTATGAAGGAAAGAGATCTGCATGGCTTTACATTTCCCTGGGTTTGGTTTCATTTAATAAACACCATTCCATAAGTGCATTGATGTGTGACTGCATACCTGATGGCTCACGTTTGGTTACAATCTCAGCCAAGCTGAGGTCATCAACATATTTCCAGCGGTTATCGAGTGTAATGGCAGCATCATTAACCATAGTTAGGAAAAGAATCGGTCCAAGTTTTGTACCTTGAGGTACACCACAAGTAAGGTTAAGTGAGGATGAACTAAAACCACGATAACGAACAGTTTGAGAGCGATGTGATAAAAAACTACATATTGTTGGTAAGATAGCTCGATTAACACCAAAGTGAATCAGTTTTTCAATTGCAGTTGTATGGTTAATGTGATCAAAGGCTTTACTAAAATCAACTGCACATAAGTTGACAGAGTTTCTATATGTTAACATGCATATATATATAGTTCATCCTTCGCTTGCGAAGATGACCAAGAGACTTCACAATGTCTTGTGGGTGCGAAGATGGCTGATGAGGCCGATCCTTGCGTGGAATAACCGATTACAGTGAGGACAGGTGATGGCTGGGGTCTGGCTGGATGAGGGGGAAGAGCTGATTCTGCTCTTGCGGAGCTGTCGCTTCTGTTCGGCTTCGTGGATGCGGCGCTTCTCGAACTCTGCTACACCATGCTTGACAGATATACGCCAGTTGGAGCGGTGTTGTGAGTCGGCCTCCCAGGTCTCTGGGTCCAGACCACAGCTTTTAAGAGTGGCCTTTAGGGTGTCCTTATAGCGTTTCCGCTGGCCGCCGCATGATCGCTTGCCATGGCACAGTTCACCGTAGAGCAGTCTTTTTGGCAGGCGTTCGTCTGGCATGCGGCAGACATGACCAGCCCGTCTCAGCTGAGAGCGCTTGAGTATAGCATAGATGCTCTCCAATTCAGCCCTTTGGAGGACCTCGGTGTCTGGGACCTTGTCCTGCCATTTGATGTGGAGCAACTTCCTGAGGCATCTCATATGGAAAGCGTTGAGCTGCTTTGCGTGCCGGCTGTACACAGTCCAGGTCTCACAGGCATACAGCAGGGATGGGAGGACAACAGCACAGTAGACTTTAAGTTTAGTCTGTAGGCTGAGCCCTCTGCGCTCCCAGACAGAGGCACGGAGTCTTCCAAAAGCGGCGCTTCCACGAGCAATCCTGTACATGACCTCCTCGTCGATGTTGGCCATGCGAGACAAGGTGCTACCTAGGTAGACAAACTTGTCTGCAACTTTAAGCTGTTCGCCATTTACGGTGATGAGGGGCTCAGTGTAGGGGGCTCCAGGAGCAGGTTGGTGCATCACCTCTGTTTTCTTGGTGCTGATGGTAAGGCCAAAGTCTGCACATGCTGTGGCAAGATGGTTCATGCTCAATTGCATTTCCAGCTGTTCGGAGGCATTCAATGCACAATCGTCTGCAAAGAGAAGGTCACGGACAGTGGTCATCTGCACTTTGGTCTTGGCCTGGAGTCTTCGCAGGTTGAACAGCTTGCCATCAATGCGGTAGCGCAGGTCGACCCCAGTGTCCCAGGAGCGAAAGGCATCTGTCAGCATGGCTGAGAACATCATGCTGAATAGAGTGGGTGCCAGGACGCAGCCTTGCTTGACTCCGTTTGCCACTTGAAAGGGCTCGGAGAATGCACCGTTGTCTTGGACTCGTACCTCCATTCCATCATGGAATTGCGCCTCCATTCCATCATGGAATTTGCGGACCATGTTGATGAAGATGTTGGGGCAGCCAAACTTGGACATAATCCTCCACAGGCCCTCACGGCTTACAGTGTCGAAAGCCTTCGTTAGATCCACAAAGGTGGAATATAGGCTAATGTTCTGCTCTCGGCACTTCTCCTGGAGATGACGAGCGGCAAAGATCATGTCCACTGTACTGCGGCCTTGCCTGAATCCACACTGGCTCTAGGATAGAAGATGTTGTTGTTCAAGGTGTTCTGTCAAGCGGTTCAGCAGGACTCTGGCCAGGATCTTTCCTGCCACAGACAGCAGTGAGATGCCTCGATGGTTGTTACAGTCCTGCCTGTTGCCCTTTCGCTTGTAAAGATGGACAATGGAAGCGTCTTTGAACTCCTGTGGCAGCTTTCCTTGGTTCCACATGGTGCGGAATAAGTCGGCCATGCATATACAGTGCATGTAGTTGTACATCTGGACCTGCTTTCACTTGTACTTAATTATTTTTTAATCATTTGTTTTTAATGCAATGGCCACTCCAAGGTGGGGGCTACTAAGTCATTGAGTTGTTACAACAACTCCACACTGAAGAACCAGCCCCTCGCACCAAAACAAGACAATTTAATAACCAGCCTCTTCATGGTGGGAATAGGACTGGGAGGGGTAACTAGTCTAGAACAAGGCAGTTGTTAAATTGCCTCTGCCCCTATAAGCAATTGTGGTTAAGTGTCTTGTTCAAAGACACAAGTGTTACGACCGGGATTCGAACCCACATTCTGCTGCTTACACCATAACTTGAGTGGGGTAAACTAGACTGCTTGGCCACGACACTCCATGAATAATCTAAATTCAAGCGTTGTTATATTGTGGAATGCTAACTTGATATTTAATGTAAACTCTTTTTTTGTTTGACAGAGATTTTTCTGGCCAGTGTTATCTTCTTAACATGAATTGCATTTATGCAGATATCATTGTTTGTAATGGGGGAGGGAAGATAACTTGTATTTTGGCATACCCCACGTACATGTGTACACATGATAATAATACTTGATAGTTTATGTAAAAAGCATTGTTTGTGATGGAGGAGAGAAGATAACTTGTAATTTGTGGCCGACATTTGTTTCTGGCCAGTGTCATCTTAACATGCATTGCATTTATGCAAATAGCATTTTTGTGATGGGTAGGGGGATAACTTGTATTTTGGCATACATGTGTACACATGGATAATATTGATAGTTTGTGTAAAAAGTATTTTTTGTGATGGGGGAGGGAAGACAACTTGTATTTTGGCATACATGTGTACACATGGATAATAATATTGGGAGTTTGTGTAAAAAGTATTTTTTGTGATGGGGGAGGGAAGACAACTTGTATTTTGGCATACATGTGTATACATGGATAATAATATTGGGAGTTTGTGTAAAAAGTATTTTTTTGTTATGGGGGAGGGAAGATACCTTGTATTATGGGATAAATGTGTAATAAATATGGACTTCTGTAATAATTACCCACCTCTGTATTAAAAACAACTTGTAGCATCCACATTGCCCACACAATATATGTTAACAAATTTCTTTTTAGACTTCCATAGGTAATGACCGATAATGACCGTTTCGGTCGGGTGTCCGGGTACCAGGTACAGCCTTGAGTTTGTGTAAAAAACATTGGGGGATATAACTGATATTATGGTGTACATAATTATACAGTACTCATAGAGTATTGTTTGTGATTTAAAAGAGAAATTACTGTTTGTTAATTATTTCGTTTGTAACTGTTTGTGTGTTGTATTCAATAAAAAAGTAACATTTGAAATGCTTTATTTGTATGTGTCATTATTTTATTATGATGCTCGTTGTCAAACTTAATGCTTTTTCACTAGTTCTTACGGAAAAGAAAAAAAACTTGATGTTTGTTTGAAAACAAACATTAGCTGTTTGATTTGCCACATAGGTACATGTAAAGAATAGTGCTTCAAAATATTTTTAAATATAATTTGAAGTGCCTGTTTGGACTGGAAGTAAAGGTCATCATACCAAATCATTAAAAAGTTACATATCTTTGGTTTGGCCAGGTACATGTTGAGAATGGTGCTTCAGAGTAAAGGTCATATCAGATTATTGAAAGGTCATATAATATTTCCTCCTAGTCATGAAAAAAATAACGTTAGTACCTACTTCATACCTGAAATACGTTGCTCATGAAATTGCTTACATTTACTATATGTTTTAAGGTGTTGTGCAAACATGGGAATGGTGAAGCTTGTTTGTTTTCTACAATATACATTTACACCTACACTATCTGCACAATACACAATGCACATGTACAGTGTACGACAGTAAACAGTAAGGCTATGTATGCCTCGTACTGTGTGTGCTATGTCACTGTGGACGCGCGATATGGGCTGTTTGTACATCGACGGAATTGTTATTCAACATATTGTTTCAAAATAAACACCCAACAATTTTGGAAAAAGTTACTAACCATTTTTTTTGTTCTAGACGCTTTTTCTGCCACATTGGTTATTAAACAATCATTGCACGAATATGCTGGCGATGTATTATATTCTAATTAGATACTGCAGTGTACAGTGAATGTAAACACAATGCATATAGTGTATATAATAATAATAATAATAATAATAATAATAATAATAATAATAATGTGTGGATTTATATAGCGCACGTATCCACCAACTAAGTGGTGCTCAAGGCGCATTATATTATTATCCCTGCTCATAAGGCTCATAAATCATTCCTGAAACCATCTCAGCTCCCTGGGGAGTATACAGCTCAATTGCTGCCATTTCTAGCGAATATAGAGCAAACCAACTCTGCCTTCACAGGTACCCATTTAACCCCTGGGTGGAGAGAAGCAATTATGATTAAGTGTCTTGCTCAAGGACACAAGTGTCACGGCCGTGATTCGAACCCACATTATGTTGCTAACACCAGAACTTGAATCCGGTAAGCTAGACCGCTCGGCCACGACACCCCATATGCCTACATTGTATATGCCTCTTGTCTGTGTGTCAAGGCCGTTCACACGCGAAATGGGCTGTACTTCTGAACAGTTGTTCACTTAAACTTTCGGTTTCGACCGGAAGGAGAGGTCAGATTAGGGTCACGTCTGTGTACGATATGTGACATAGTTCAAGGTCTTTAAGATGATGCAAAGATTGTGAAAATATCTTTTGTGGTTCATGAGATATGATTTTTTAAAATATTCAACTTCCGGTTTCAACCGGAAGGAGAGGTCAGATTGGGGTCACGTCTGTGTACGAAAAATCACATAATTCAAGATCTTTCAGATGATACAAAGATTGTGAAAATATATTTTGTGGTTCATGAGATATAATTTTTTGAAATATTAAACTTTGATTTAGTGTAATTCGATATCTGATGACCTCACCATGACGTCACAACTTAGGACACAACTACATGGTAAGGTCTAACTATGTGTTAAGTTTTAAGGTTCTGTGAACTCTGCAACTATGATTTTTTCTCTGGATATTCACCGAGAAGAAGAAGAAGAAGGAGAAGAAAAAGCATGGCCATGGCCATGGAATCTTTATTGTTCACCGGATGGTTTTACATACATCGATCATTACTCTTCCAAAACAGAAACAACCAAAATCGGAACAGTTCAGTGCTAGTTTTTTTTTAACTGACATGTCTATCACAAAATCTAAACAACATCCTGATAATTCTGTGGTGAAACCCAAGCATGGAATACCTACCTTGCCTCAGTCAATCAGACTAATGAAATCTGCAATGACCCCCTTTTCAAAAAACATCTTGCGCAACAATGCGCAGTTACTTGAGCACAAACAAAGACATGTGCCATAACCAAAAAGGTATGAACTTTCAGAAAATCGCTGTTGGGTAAAAAATAGGTGCTGATTTGGACACTAATTTAAACCAACTGTAAAAATGACAAAATCCACCAAATCGGACCGAATTTTGTATCTACTCAGCAGACCTTTCTCTGTACAAAATATCAACAAATGACGCATGTCTATGAGATATTTTTGCTAAAGGAGGGCACAACTCGAAGGTTGTCAAATAAAAAGTGGCCGTTTCATTTACCAAGACGTGTGTTCAACTCATTAGTGTACCAATGAAATCTAGTTTATTCTTGAAAAAACAGTTCAAATGTGAAACTGTTCTGCTACACAAGGGTCAATTTTGGTACCGAAATTCTTTGAGAGAAGGCATTTCTTTGGCGAGTTTTTACAACCCGTTTTCGTGTAGTTCCAGATACGAATTGTGATTTTGACGAAACCGTCGTCCTCGCTAATAATGTACGATTTTGGAAATATATTTTTTTAATATTAAACTTTGACTTCCGGTTTGGACAGGAAGTAAAGGAAAAATTGGGGTCACATTTGTGTAAATATTTTTCGACAATTAACAATCTATACAATGGTGGAAAGATTGTGAATTTACCCCTTGTGGTTGTTGAGATATGATTTTTTTTACATATTAAACTTTGACTTCCGGTTTGGACAGGAAGTAAAGGTCAAATTGGGTCATGTTTTTGGAAATATTTTTGACAATTAACAATCTGTACAATGGTGCAAAACTGTGAATTTACCTCTTGTGGTTGTTGAGATATGATTTTTAAAATATTAAACTTTGACTTCCGGTTTGGACAGGAAGTAAGGTCAAATTGGGGTCACCTTTGTGTAAATATTTTTTGACAATTAACAATCTATACAATGGTACAAAAACTGTCAATTTACCTCTTGTGGTTGTTGAGATATGATTTTTTTTTAATATTAAAATTTGACTTCCGGTTTGGACAGGAAGTAAGGTCAGATTGGGGTCACGTTTGTGTACGAAAAATCACATAATTCAAGATCTATAACATGGTGCAAAGATTGTGAAAATATCTTTTGTGGTTCATGAGATATAATTTTTTGAAAATATTAAACTTTGATTGAGTGTAATTCGATATCTGATGACCTCACTATGACGTCACAACTTAGGATACAACTACATATTAAGGTCTAACTATGTGTGAAGCTTTAAGGTTCTGTGAACTCCGCAACTATGTTTTTGTCTCTGGATATGTTTCACTGAGAAGAAAAAGTAAAAAACTAGAGGTATAGAGTTTGTAAAAAACAAACTCAAGGTGTTTGGGGGTTCATCATGTTTTGGCGTCATCACCTAAAGTTGTTTAAAAATACATTAATTTAGTCTATTGGCTATGGCTGTCGCTCGAACACCTAAAAATAACAAGAGTTACTTCAGGAGATATGTGTTTTTATGATATATAATGAAAATAACATATAGTGTGCTGAATACATTAACTTCCGGTTCAGTCATCCCATATAATTTTAAATTCCTCCAACCGAATTAAGTCTGAAGTTGGTAAATATGGTTTTCTCTTCAGAAAGGTTTCATGACAAAACTTGCATCCGTGGTGCCAAGTGCGACTTGACAAGAGACTGTGGCTACGGGAGTTAAGTTCAGTGTGTGACTTGACTTCAGACTACTAGACCACAGGGTGTGCAATTGAAAATGTGTTCAGAAGTTGAGTTTTGTGACACATATCAGGCATGAGCGTGGAAACAGTAGATCATTGCTAAATCCACAATCACGAAACTTGCCCGTTTGGCAGATATTTGCATTTGAATGACATGAAAACAGCGCCCTCTTTCGGCCATTTTTAGAAAACTGTACATTTTAATGTACATTTCAATTTTGTATAATTTGAATAGTTCACATGGGCTATGTTTTTTATGTTTGGAAGAGTTTGGAAAGGGGATTCCATATTTGGGGAATATTTGTCATTGTAAAAAATAACCAGTTTTAAAAAATTGCCTTGAATAAAAGGTTTGAACCCGACTGCTCCCTGAATGTCTGATCCCCCCAGTCCTCTACCCCTTACTCCCAGGGTATGATCCATGGTGTCGTGGGGTAGTATTCCAATTTAATTGAAAACATTCTAAATTGACCATACATTTCAATATTTTGGGGTTTCGTTTCCCATCCCCCATCTCCTTGCCTTGAGCCCCACCCTCTTTGGGCAACCCTGGATCTAACCCTGTCTACATCAAAGACCAATTTGTGAATCTTTTCTCATCTTTAAAAAGTTCAGTATTGGTTATTAATTGTCAATGTTTTGTGTAAATATTTAAATTGATAAAACACATTCTTCGTTAATACACACAATAAGTTATTTAAATAAATGAAATGCACAAATTTATCTTTTGTATGACACTTCTGCTTTATTTTGTCATGGTCATGATACTCCTTTTCCATCCATTTTTGCACCCATCAATAATAATCCATTTCATACAGGATAAAGGTTATCCAAACTTCTAGGTCTAATTTGCAATGAAAAGAATAATTTTTTTCTGAAGTACTAAATATTCCAACAAGTGAACCTGTAGTCCCTGGCATTAATTGGTTTTGGCTAGTATTGTTGAACCTTTAGCACACTTTAAAAAAAACTTTTACTGGTGCATGAAAAGAAAGTCAACAGAATTTTTCAATTAAAGATAATGGTTAAAGGGGCAATATCATCTCAATCAGAGTAGACTTTCAATGGGTCATGGAATGAGTGTCCTAGTGTAAGATGAACAAAGCAGGCAATTGAAAATTACTGGCTCATTTGTTAAGCAGTCTGCAAGGATAAGTCATCTGAAGTTGATGGCCAGGGCAGCTGTAATGCCATGTGATTTCTTCATTATAAGTGTATTATATAGTACAGCTGATGCATTGAAGAGTGTGTGAAGGTATGCACTTCCATGTAAAAATCTCTCTGCTGCTCCAGCACCTTCACTGCTGTCTATATCAGTATAAGTACATAATGTATCCGAGCCAACTGCAGTCTCTATACCAGTTCTTTTGCAGCGAGAGATTAGGCCGTATTCATAAAAATAAGTAATTACTTACTAGTAAATGCTATAAGTAAAAGCAACAGCTAGGTAAGTAAAAGGTCTAGTCTAAGCAATTGCTAAAATTCTTATTCATAACCATTTGCTAAATGATTACAGTTGTTACTTGCCTCGGCTAGTAAGTTCTCAAGTAGTTGCTATTGTACTACAGTACCATCCACGAGTCTCAGTATTTGGTGGTATGAAGGTGTTTGCAAGCCATTCCACATTTTCTTTGTCAAACCTAAATAAAGTTCTGTAAGTGGTAGGGTTGACTTCATCACGATTAAGCCTGATGTTATACACCTTAGGTTGTGGTCTTGGACGTAAAAACATGGCAGAAAATGTGATATGTCTGTATTGGCTAAACAGCAAGCCAAAAATTAGGTGCTTGTACAATCACTAGTAAATGCTAGTCGAAGGTCATTTTTATGAATACAAATTGAAGTAGGTGCTAATTTCTCTAGCATTTACTTATAAGTAAAAAGCAATTACTAATGCTTAAAATTTGTAGCTTTTACTTGAAAGTCATTGCTTATTTCTATGAATACACATTTAAGTAAAAGGTTAGTAAAAGGGGGTTGTTACTTTAGTAAAAGCAATTACTTATTTTTATGAATACGGCCTATTAGGCCGTATTCATAAAAATAAGTAATTACTAACTAGTAAATGCTATAAGTCAAAGCAACAGCTAGGTAAGTAAAAGGTCTAGTCTAAGCAATTGCTAAAAATCTTATTCATAACCATTTGCTAAATGATTACAGTTGTTACTTGCCTCGGCTAGTAAGTTCTCAAGTAGTTGCTATTGTACTACAGTACCATCCACGAGTCTCGGTATTTGGTGGTATGAAGGTGTTTGCAAGCCATTCCACATTTTCTTTGTCAAACCTAAATAAAGTTGTGTAAGTGGTAGGGTTGACTTCATAACGATTAAGCCTGATGTTATACACCTTAGGTTGTGGTCTTGGACGTAAAAACATGGCAGAAAATGTGATATGTCTGTATTGGCTAAACAGCAAGCCAAAAATTAGGTGCTTGTACAATCACTAGTAAATGCTAGTCGAAGGTCATTTTTATGAATACAAATTGAAGTATGTGCTAATTTCTCTAGCATTTACTTATAAGTAAAAAGCAATTACTAATGCTTAAAACTTGTAGCTTTTACTTGAAAGTCATTGCTTATTTCTATGAATACACATTTAAGTAAAAGGTTAGTAAAAGGGGATTGTTACTTTAGTAAAAGCAATTACTTATTTTTATGAATACGGCCTATTGGCTGTACACCAAGTCAATTGTATTCTTAGTAAATGATCTATGAATTACCAGCGTAGGAAATGTACTTTTCAGACGTGTTTTCAGATTGTGGGTCAACTCCAGTCAACTCCCTCCACTTCTTGTACATACTTGATGAACTTACGATGTAATGACTTTGTGAAAAGAATTTCATTGTTTTTATTATTCTCTTCTGGATGACTTCTTCACAGAATTTTATTTATGCATCATTGTACCAAATAGGTATTTCATCTGATGGATCTGGCCTTGTCAAGAATTGGGTACATACTCATTATAGCAAAGACAATGATAGCAAACTTCTAAACCCACAAGATCTTTATCTTCGATTTGCAAAAGTAACCCCTCATCTTTCCGTTGGGCTGCTTCAAACAGTTGGCATGCAATCAAGGTTTGGCACTGTGAATACTTATCAGTTTTTTCTAAATTTTTCTCGGTTTGTCAGGGAGTAACTCTGATGAAGACCACGGTTTTCTTCTCTGGGGTTCAGTGCTGCATTCTTAACGCTCGACCTCATATTGACCTGAATATGTATGAAGAAAGAATGATAAATATTTAATAGAAATAGAGGAATAAGTGAGTAAGGGGAATGGGCATTGTAGACAAAAAGAGAGTGAAAATTAACAAAAGTAAACACACAAGACAAGGTAAACAGATAGAAAGAAACGAAAAAGCAACATATAACTAGAAACAATTTTACTGCAGACTAAGCTTGGGCGATAAACACGATATCGAATATTGCGATAACTTTTTTATTCGATTACAATATCGAGAACCTATTTAAGTTATCGGCATATCGGCGAATCGCGAATACAAATATATCACGATAAAATATAAATCGAAATTGTGAGTCAAGTCAGAAATTCCATGGAAATAAAATCATTAGTCTTTTGAGCTTTTAGAAATGAGAAACAAAAGCAAACTACTTCAGAAGTACATACACGCTCTGCAAATAAATTTTCAATTTATTGTGACACTTGTAGAGGGGTACATATCTGTGGTTATTGGCTCTAAAGCAATCATGCATGAATGCAAAAAAAGAATTGCAATATTATTGAAAATTGCAATATATGTTTGCCGATATATCGTGGATAAAAAAAAATCGTTATCGCCCAAGCTTACTGCATACTTGAAACTTGATTGAATTTTTGGAAAGAATGTCGTATCCGACTGCCACTTTTTAAGGGATTTTTTGGAATTTTTTTGCAACCACTAACCAGTTAAAAATTATTCTATCGATTTTTGGTGGTACAGAAAGCGAAAACTATCTTTAAAATCCACTTTTATGATGGTTTTCGGACTTTATTTCCCTTCTTATTATTTCCTTTCCCTAAAAAATCCTCCCTTTCAGAAAATAGAAGGATTCTATTATAGTTGCCACTGCGCATATACAATGACTGTGTTGGTCACTAATTGTGGAGTTTACAACATCAGACTGACATGACTGAGGAATTCATTGTATACCAAAATGGCTGATTCTTCATGAAATAAATATCCTGGAATAATTTGAAGTATATGTCCATCATCATCCATATGTTCTCCACCTTACCAGGTAGGTAAGATTACTTTATTGGTTATATTGAATGAGAAAAAGTGGCGGTCGGATACGACATTCTACCCGAATTTTTCAATATTTGCCTACCTTGATGTTTCTGTTTCTTCTCATTTCTTCCTCTCAGCCCTGCAAATGGCATGGAAGCATTTGTACCACTCAGAGTGGTACCCATAAATCTGTATATCAAATGGTAATTAATTTTAGGAATGTTGGCTATTCATCCATACATGTAAAATAATAAATAATTGGGTCTGCATCCATCTTCATTGTATACACTATGAAAAAATAACCCAAAACTTTAGTTCAGCTTGAAGTTCATTTCCATGCTTATTCACACCGCCAAAGGTGGAATATTCTTGGCTCATGTACAAAGTTATGTTTGTGCAACTAGTATTACTTTTAAGTATCTGATAAAACTCCATTATAAAGATCCCATTTTTCAACAGTGCTGATTTTTCCCCCAAAAAAGTGCCCCTTTCAGGATTTTGATGGATTTGGGGTGGTTAGGGTTATAGTTTATTTTGTTGGTCAAGGTTATTTTGTTGGTCAAGGTATTAACATGGTAACTATTGAAAATAATCACCAGGAATGATCTTTTTTTGAAATTGTCACTAAAAAGTATGATAATAATGTCAACAACAATAGACACGATATTGAGGGACAGACGAGAATGAGATATTAAAAGTCTGACGACATATGTTAAATTGTCAAGGATATTTTTCATATAGGCCTAAGTCCAACTATTTTACCAAAAATATGTAGTCTGATTAGGTCCAGATATTTTTCAAAATAATTCCTACATTACCTGTAACGTTATAGCTGTAACAGAGATTCCGAGAGTTGTTCGTTATAGTGGGGCTGATATGTGAAAAAGATGTTCATTTCCGGCAGAAAGTGTGAAATTTCGCATACAGGGGTATTTTGGGGCGCTGATTTCAAAAATTGGCGGATCCAAGAGATCTAACCAATGGACCGGCCGCCATCTTGAATTCCAATATGGCCGCCAAGACGAAATGTTGAAAATCCCTATCTTGGGTTCTAAATGACCTGTGGCGCTGAAATTTGGTACACAAGGGTATGTTGACATGCTGAGTTCAATAATGCAATCAGTTCATTTGAAAAACTTGGAAACCCGTTTGCGGAAGACAGTAATGACTTGTATGTGCTTGACACAAAGGTCATCATGCCTGATGAAGTGATAGCCACAGTGCGATCCATGGAGGACACTGGCAAAACACAATTTGACGGATTTGTGGGGCAGCGAATCAAGGATCCTTCTGTCAATTTCTATGATAGCATTTCAAAGAACAATCTGCCACTGTTCAAATCGAAGCCCAAGAAAACACCTGGAAAGTCTGAGGCGAAGATTACACGTATGAAAAGTAATGTGGAGCTCTTCTCACGAATGTACATTTCTTGCCAAACTAGAGATGGTGATCTTAACACATTTTTTGAACATGAGTGTCATGGGTGGCCACCTGCATTGGCTGAAGGTATCAATACAATGCGCCCACCAACCGGCAAGGCTGATCTTTTGCCCTGTTTGGAAGCTTTAGCACAACGTCCTCATGATGCGCCCAAAGGAGAAGTTCGTATTTTCGATGGGGCTGCCTTAGTCCATCATTTGGAGCCTAAGAAGTGCAACAGTGTGATCAGGACATTTGGTGACTATGCACAGAAACAGGTCCTTCCGTACATTGCCCGAAAGTTAAATGAGGGGACTGTGATGCGTGTTGATGTGGTGTGGGACACCTACAGAACGGACAGTCTCAAAGAAGGCACCAGGCTTGGTCGTGGCACTGGCATACCACTCCATGTGACTGAACAGACATCCGTGCCACGAAACAGGAGCAGCTTCCTTCGTGTAGATTCCAACAAAAAGACATTATTCAGTTTCCTTGCTGATGCCCTGCAAACGATGGCTATTCCAGAGGGAAAAACACTTCTTACAACCTTTGAAGAAGAGGTTAAATCAAAGCCCCCTTCTGATGTTTCTCAAATTCAACCATGTACGCATGAAGAGGCTGATTCACGAATGATGCTACATGCTTGGCATGCATATCAGCAGGGGTACAGAAGTATCGTCATTCATGCAACAGACACGGATGTGGTTGTGTTGGCTATCGCAATGGCAAGCATTATGGACGGTTGTGCAATGTGGTTGGCATTTGGACATGGAAACTATTTCAGGCACATTGCTGCTCACACTATTGCGACTCACATTGGCCCTGAACGCTCATGGGGGCTTCTATTCCTGCATACTGTTTCCGGATGCGATACTGTTTCTGCCATATGTGGGATTGGCAAAAAGACTGTGTGGAGCATATGGAATTCCATGCCAAACTTGGGGGAGGTCTTCAATCATCTCTCACATGCACCAGCGGAAGTAACAGATGATGACATGGACAACATAGAGAGGTTCTTTGTTGTTCTGTACAGTAGAACTTCCCCTCTGAAGAAAGTGAACGAAGCACGCAAGCAGCTGTTTGCTCAGGGAAATCGGCAATCGGAAAATATTCCACCGACAAAAGAGGCACTGCGTCAACATGTGAAGAGGGCAGTCTTTCAGGCCGGTCACATCTGGGGACAGTCCCAAATTGCTAACCCAGAGCTGCCTTCACCTGCAGATTGGGGATGGGCTAAAAATGCAGATGATGTCTGGCATCCATTTTGGACAGTAATGCCAGAGGCGTCAAAAGGGTGCCGAGAGCTGATCAAGTGCAAGTGTAAAAACGGTGTGCTGGAAATTGCAAATGTTCCGCTGCTAATCTACCATGCACAGAACTATGTTTCTGCTCTGGACAATGCTTCCGAGATGAGCAGTAGGAGAAGTAAAACGGATGGAAAAAGCTTGCAGCATGTTACGGCTGCCAACTGGTACGAAATATACTTTGAAATGAGCTCTTTTGAACTATTGAACAGTTGAACTCAGCATAACAAAATGTACTTGTGTTTCAAATTCCAGTGCCTTATGTCATTTAGAACCCATGATTTCCAGGAATCTTGGGTGGTGACTGTTATATGATTCGTCAACTAGGGATCCATTGAATTGGTATTGCTTTTGCAAAGAACCCGGGATTTTCAACATTTCGTCTTGGCGGCCATATTGGAATTCAAAATGGCGGCCATACCATTTGTCAGACATTTCAAATTATTGCCTTATTGAACTCAGCATGTCAACATACCCTTGTGTACAAAATTTGAGCACCACAGGTCATTTAGAACCCAAGATAGGGATTTTCAACATTTCGTCTTGGCGGCCATATTGGAATTCAAAATGGCGGCCATAAGGTTTGTCAGACATTTCTAATTTTTCCATTATTGAATTCATTATCTCAAAATGCACCTGTGTACCAAATTTCAGGGCCATAGGTCACTTGGAACCCAAGATAGTAATGTTCAATGTTTCGTCATGGCGGCCATATTGGAATTCAAGATGGCGGCCGGTCCATTGGTCAGACCTCTTGGATCCGCCAATTTTTGAACTCAGCATGTCAAAATACCCCTGTATGCAAAATTTCAAACTTTCTGCCGGATGTGAACATCTCGAGCAATTTTTGTTACATATCAGCCCCACTATTACCAGCGTCGCGATACATTATTTATACATATGTTATGTACGTTAGCTCCAACAGCCCTAACGTTACTCGTTAGACCATTGCTTGCTCGATGGTTTATTGGCAATATCACACTCAACCATACCATCTATTTCTTCCATCCACTTGCACATGAAAGAAACTTTGTCCAACTCATTTCCAAAAATGATAACAATTTGGATTCCATGCTAGACAAATGCATAATACTTAATAATAGTACATTTTCTGCGACGCATTTTCTGCAGACGGGCCCGACAGGGAAGCCATTGTTTTTGCTGCTGCATGGCGGGTCATGACCTGCGCGGTCTTCGTAAACTCGAAGTATTATATTCTAATTAGATACTGCATATACACACACTATAGGCCGATATGTCTGTGTGTAAGACAACGTCAAGGCCGTTCACGCAGTATGCCTGTGCTTCTGAATAGTTGTTCATTTAAACTTCTGTTTTCGACCGGAAGGAGAGGTCAAATTGGGGTCACGTCTGTGTACGAAAAATCACATAATTAAAGATCTATAACATGGTGCAAAGACTGTGAAAATATCGTTTGTGGTTCATGAGATATGATTTTTTGAAAATATTAACCTTTGATTTAGTGTAATTCGATATTTGATGACCTCACTATGACGTCACAACTTAGTGTACAACTACATGTTAAGGTGTAGGCACAACTACATGTTAAGGTCTAACTATGTGTGAAGTTTTAAGGTTCTGTGAACTCTGCAACTATGTTTTTGTCTCTGGATAAGTCTTATTGAGAAGAAAAAGAAGAAGAAAAAAAACCCCGAACAATATGAAGGTGTTTGGGCACCAACCCAAACACCTAAACAAAAAACGAACAATATCAAGGTGTTTGGGCACCAACCCAAACACCTAAAAAACCGAACAATATCAAGGTGTTCGCGCTGTGGCTCGAACACCTAAAAAACCGAACAATATCAAGAGGTGTTCGCGCTGTCGCTCGAACACCTAAAAAAAAACAAAAAATATCAAGAGGTGTTCGCGCTGTCGCTCGAACACCTAAAAAGAGGTATTGAGTTTGTAGAAAACAAACTCAGGGTGTTCGAGTGTGCATCATATGTGATGACGTCATCACCTAAAGTTGTTAAAAGACGAGTTACTTCAGGAGATATGAGTTTTCATAATAGATAATTAAAATAACATAATGTGCTACACTAAATACATTAACTTTCGGTTCAGTCATCCCATATAATTTTAAATTCTTCCAACCGTAAGTTCCGGTTCAATCATGTGACGTCATTCATACTTCACAATTTTTTTCCTCATAATATGGGTGTCAGTTGTTCCAAATCTGGTAAAATTCTGTCTGTTTTCTCAAGATAGCAAAAAGTGACTTTTTTAAACCTGCCGCTAGAGGGCGCTGTTAAGAGTGATGACGTCACCAAATATATTTTTTAAATGAGCAGATTCCACTTAACATTTAAACCCAGAAGGTTTTTTCGAATACCCTTTCAGATTTGCGTCAATTTATAGAGGTTTTTAAACTTGAACTTCCAGTTTGGACCGGAAGTAAGGGTCAATATGGTCATGTCTGTGTATCAAATGTCGAGTCCTCCATGTTCTGTATGATTATGAAGGAATGAAGAAATTATCTATTGTGGTTCACGAGATATAAAATATATTGTTTTAATTATAACTAATTACGTAATAATTCATTAGATGACCTCACCATGACGTCACAGCGTTACCTGGAACTATAACTAACGGTGTCGCTCGAACACCAAAAAAGTATAAAAAAACGAACAATAACAAGAGGTGTTCGCGCTGTCGCTCGAACACCTAAAAAACCAGAACAAAATCAAGAGGTGTTCGCGCTGTCGCTCGAACACCTAAATATGCTATTGGTGATACTGGGATAAAAAAGAAGTAATAAATTGACGTATCCTTATATGGTCACAGAGTACACGTGATATCTAAATATGAATATTTAGGAGCAGCAGTCAATTGGCCGCGGCAGATGTACGTTCAACTGTACATATCTTTTTTTTTTTTTTTTTTTTTTTTTTTTTCCGGAGGAAAAATATTTATTTTCTCATCTCAATTTCACAATCGTTCAGTACAGAAATATAAATAATACATATCCCAAAAAAATAAAGAGCTACTCTTCACAAAGCCTTGAAAATGTGTCCCATTTTTGATAAAATTTAACACTATTACCATTTGTCATGAAAATGAATTTCTCCAATACATAATATCGTTTAATATCCTTCTTTATCTGCTCAAAGGATGGTTTACTTTCATTCATCTTCATTTTATAGATATGAAAACGACACATAAGAAGAATCAAATTAAGGGCACTCCAATTTCTATTCAGCACCCCAAAGAGAATACACATATTGTCGAAATTGACATTAATGTTCACTGTCTCTGTCACCCATATATTAACTCGATCCCAAAAGGAACGGGTAATCTTACATGTACAGAACAGATGAACTAGGGTCTCACTTTCGACTTGGCAAAAGGTACACAAATCACTGTACATATCTACTGCAAGATTTTACTTAGAAAACAAATATGATTTAGAACCCTAAACAGCTTGTTTTTGAAGGTAACACTCTGAATTAGTTAAGGAATACTTAGAAAGATTAATTTAGTGAGACAAAGCGATGTGAACACCGTCTCACGTCACAGCATGTAATCAAGGGTTAGGGCAATTTCACATAATTGCCAGGGGACATTGTCATGATTGTGTTCATCATTTACACATGTACATCATGTTCTGTCTACCGATGGCAATGCAAACCAATATTGATCATGATTGAGATGCTCACCCAGAATCCAGCATGTCCAGATAGATGCTGCTAAGCACCGGTTTGTTCAGTCTATGCCTTTTTCCATGGTTTATCCAAGGTCTACCAAGCCTAATAAGGATTTTCCTCACTTTTTTGGATGATCTTGGATGTCGATGTGCACCTGGTTGCAATCGAATCCAGGAATTCTGTGATCGTTCGTGTGTTTACACCGGATACAAAATGTACAGACTAGAACCTTGTTCCTCTTGTTACAATCACAACGGTGTACGATGCAGAGGTACCAGTTTAAATACAATCTGCAATTGCCGTACAGGTTTCACGGTCGTGTAGACTACTGGAAATGCGTATACGTGACCTTTGACCTTATTGTTTTTTTTATTGTTGTAATTACATGATACCCGGATTTAGTTTTTTTGAAGAAAACCTTCCAAAAGGATTATCTATCATTCTATCAATCCCATTTTTTTGCACGTTTAGGGCGGTGTGCACCTTTAATGACACCTACTTGCACACGTGTGTCCGCAATGTATACTACAAATTCACAAAAAATACAGGGCAAAATCCTTTCAAAAATGTAGAACTACATGTACACTGTAACGTTATATCGCAAAATTATCCCCCAAATAAAACTCAAAAAGGGGTTATAAACAATTTCAACAATTCCAAAATTGTCATGACTATTCATCAATAAATTTCACTTGGTTGATCCTACCCACTGTAATTGCGTCTTCCTATCTTCACAACTGCCTGTCTTCAGTACTGTGTTGCAGGTGGTCCTGCCTAGCATGCACTGCTGCTTTCCAGAAGACCGCTGATAATTAACCCTTTCGATCCCACGGGCTCCAAAAAGAGCCTTTATTGCGATACGCTTTGATCCCACGGGCTTCAAAAGGTGCCAGGAATCGACGTGTGCTTGACGCCCAAGGCGACTTAATTCACCACCTGAAAATGCTTTAGAGCGTTCTTTTGTTTGGCGCCCTCTATTGACAGGAATTAAGTTTTTAAAACTTTGCGGTTTCCCCACTTTGCTAGCGTCCACTCGCCTTGCCACAACGGTCTGTTTTTTAGTTGCAATCATGATGGAAACGGACATAAATGATGGCATTTTTGCTAAGATTTTGGCAGACAGTGGCTCAGAATCGCATGACGATAAAGGCATTTCTTCCGACGACAGCATAGAAGACATTCCAGCGGCATTTCAAGAGGTAAAGCACAGTAAAAAGTGAATAACAGTTACTCTTCCCGGCCCAATGCAAACTAATGTAATTCAACGATATTTCCTATAGCGTAAATATCGGATGTATTTTTAAAATGTGCTCAAGGGGGTTATAACTGTTGGAGTTGAGGAATGTAAATTTAGAAAATGGATCTCTTGAATAGGAGTGAGCAAATCCCCACCCCCTGGACTTGGGCAAAAAGTCGGGCATGATGCAATGACCAAAGTGCTCGAGTGAAAATGTACAATTTGTAGTAGTTTGTTGGGGTTATTTGTATTCATTGAAACAGCTAATTGATGTAGGCCTATAGATAGGAAACAGGTCAACTCGTACTCCAACCAACTCGTGCTCATTTTGGTCAACTCGTACTCGTACCAACTCGTACTCCAACCAACTCGGGTACGAGTTGGTTGGGGTACGGGTTGGTTGGGGTACGAGTTGGTTGGGTACGAGTTGGTTGGGGTACGAGTTGACTCGAATTCAGATTTCCGACCGAGATTAATCCTCCTTTGCCTTGTTTTTCTGTTGCAGCCTACCTACCAAGGTGACAGGCGGCCGAGATCAAGGAGGACGACAGGAAAGTTAGATTTCCGATCCGGTTGGGAACGACGAGACCATTACGAGTGTGGGACTGTGCAGTTCACTGGAAATCCTGGCCCCACCGGCGACTTTGCCACACTGTCGGCAGTGGAGATCTTCAAGCTGTATTTTTGTCAACTCGTGTGTGGGATATGCTCGTCGACGAGACTAATCGCTATGCGCAGCAAACAATAAACTCAAATCCTGATCAACAGTTCTCCTGGCATCCAACCAACATTCCCAAAATGATGGCATTTGTGGCACTTCTCATTGCCATGGGCATAAACAAATCATCTCAATACAAGATGTACTGGTCGACGTCTGAAATTCTTCACATCCCATTCTATCCGTCGATCATGTCCTGTAATCGGTTCAGTTCAATTATTCCGTTCCTCCATGTCTCCAATAACCAAATTCCTCGTAGAGCCTTGGCTAAACGGGACAAACTTTCCAAAGTTCGGCCCTTGATAGAAGTCCTTGTCCCGAAGTTTTGCAACCTGTATAACGCTGCGCAGAATCTGTCTCCAGACGAGAGTATGTTGAAATTCAAGGGACGCTTAAGTTTTCTTCAGTACATGCCGAAAAAACATATCAAACGGGGTATTAAAGCCTTCTCCCTGAACGAGTCCAAAACAGGATACACGTGTGCTTGAAAACTGTACACAGGAGCTGACGACACCCAAACTGTTTATGATGCAGACGTACGTGTAGATTCCAAGTCATCAGACTGCCATCCACCAAACCCGACAGTTGCAGGAAAAGTCGTCATTGATCTGGTCCATGGACTTGAGAATAAGGGACACGTAATATATTGTGATAATTACTATACTAGCCCAGCTCTTTTAGCTAAACTGTCTAAACTAGGATTCAGATGTTGTGGAACTGTTCGTTACACTACACAGAGAATACCCCAGGCCGCAAACCCAAAAAAACATAAAATGAAGAAAGGAGATGACCCATTTTTTGGGTGAAAGGTGGGCAATTGTGTATCGTTTGTCAAGACAAATAATCTGTAACACTTTTAATAGGCATGTCACAGGAAGCAGTAATAAATCCTGAAATACCACGGCGATACGTACACACACACGCAGGATTTCAAAGAAGACTTGCCTGTATATTGTTCATTTAAAATTTCAGTGTTGTATTATGAATGGTTTTGGAGATTAAAAATGACACAAAAAATGACACAAAGTACACAAGAATCACTTTGGACTTTGGATTTCACTCATGGTGCCACGCTCATACAGTAAAGTTCCATTGCATTTTTTCAGGAAGGACCCCTGAAATTAAATATTCAAAAATCTGTAACTTTTGAACCGTTTCATCAATTTTTCTAAATCTTTTTTTAAAAAGTTTGGTATTTTTTGCCCCTTTAATCAATATGAGTTTTGTACAGAAGCAAGGAATTTGAATTTTGGGTCTAACATGCCTACTTTTAACTAATGCAGGCAACAGTGATTTGTCCAAAAAGCAAAATCGGTGTAATAAGAGCACAAGTGGATTTCGTGATGTTATGAAGCCCAATTGTATTGAAGATTACAACAAAAACATGGGTGGAACTGATCTTGCCGACCAATGTTTTCAATACTACAATCATACACACAGAAGCTTGAAATGGTGGAAAAGAGTTTTTTTTTCCATATGCTGAATATCTGTATTGTCAATAGCAGAGTAATATTTACCAGCATAGCAGGGAACAAAAATGTCAGTAACCTTGATTTTCGTATAAGGATTGTACAGGGCTTGCTGTTGGGTTGGGAACGTAACGCAACAAGTCAGTTGAGATACCATATTCCTATTGAGTTGACAGGGCAACAGCACTATCCTGGCAAAAACCCCAATAGAAAGAAACACGACTGCAAATTAGGCAGGCAAAAACAAACAAAGATGATCTGTAAACAATGTACACAACCTATGTGCATAGTTCCTTGCTTTGAGAAATACCACACCACTTGATTGTAAATCTGTACTATTTGTCTCCAACCCTCTTTCTCCAATTCAATGTTGGGAAAGGTCGGACGCGCCGCAGATTACAGTCCAAACCAACATTGAATTGGGGGAGGGGTGGGCGGGGGTGTTAGCATGGATTGTGATGTATGTACACTGAATACAAGTAAATGGTTCATTTCCAAGAAGAAAAAAAAAATCCCAAAAAATCTCATCCAAGTTATTGTTTTTCACATGGAAAAGAAATCTGGAACATGTAGGCTACCGTATTTGCATGTATTTATTACAAATTCTCTGAAATATCACCTATTTGTATTACCAGCCCTGGCTACTTCCGCCCTCTTGCGGCGTCATACCTCCAATCCACAAGTTTTATTTTTGCCTAGCCCAAAAATTACTGATTCACCACAAAAAGAAGAAAAAACTAAATATTAAACTTAATTAATTTACCTGGGGTGGTGCGGGAAGGAAGTGATGGGTACGGGTGGCAGTAGGCCATGGTTCCGGCTCCCTACCATTCCCACTGCACCATACCCCAACTTTACTAACACTATAAATTGTTGCCACTGCAGTTCAAATACAGTGTGAAATTTGTAAATGCTGGATTATCGAGTAAAAGGCTATATAATAAGTACATTTTCCCTTCAGATGATAGTGATTAGTGGAGCAAAAATTTACTTTATACTCATCATTGAGCACAAGTCAAAATATATTTCACAAATAATGTGACGGAAATAAAAACGCAAACAACAAAAGCATAATCATTACAGGCACATCACAGCATAGGCCTATAGATGCCATCACAGGCACATCACAGCAGAGTTGTGGCTTTTTATCTCTAATAAAAAGAAAAAGTACGCAAGCGCATTGCTGCCAAATTGAAGGGTAAACAATTTTTTTAAGTCGTTCGAACGAGATAATAATTCGTTCGAACGAGATAGGTAAGCCCTATTATAAGCTGTGTGAACGAAATGTAAGCCAATGTTAATTGTTCTTGAGGGTTATAATGTGTTTAATTGGCTCAGGAATTTGAACCATACCCTTTTTACAGTTGCGAATGAGGGTAATTTTTTTATTTAATTATTTTTAATATAATTTTTATCACTTTTTCAATTACATTCATTGCAGAAACTTTAACATTCATGTTCCTTAGTCGCTTATTTGTGTTCAGTTCCTTCAACCATTAAAACAATGTTCTTGTTCTGGTTGTCTTCAGTAGACAACTTATAGATAGCCCACAGCGGTGGATCAATAATTTCTTGGGAGAGGGGCACTTTTCAAAAATCATAAACTTCATCACCTTTAATATTTCTAAGCACTATATTTCACCTGTGGGCAGTATAAGTAACCACTGTCCCCGACCCAGTAAAAATATATACCGCTGCCTCTTTCAGGAAAATACCCTTACAACTTCTTATGAATAATAGGCCTTCATGGTTTATATGAATTCCAGTCAGTCCAAACTAACATTGGGATATCACGTTTCGGAGTAAGTTGTAGAGCTCAGCTGCTTCATCTGGATAAGACGGCTTGTTCCAGCCAGACTCTTCTATCAGAAGACAACACAAATCAAACACAGTTTTATTGCATGTGTAGCCGGCGGCTTTTAGAGGTATACATTCATCTCAACACAGACGAATCTCATCGTCGTTGACTCTGCACAAGTGGTTCTGTGCTCCATAGAGGTGTGGAAAGTAATGAGCGCAGGTCTACCATTTGGATTCATTTGATTCCGATAGGGACGAATACGATGAGTATTCCATAACAGAACGACTTCGTCAATGTTATCCTGATGAGAAAGAGTGTTATGCAAAGACATTGTTAAAATCATGCTTTTAATTTAACGCCCTTTGAACACATGCGTTTTAAGTTTGTGTATGGGCACAATGTAACAATTTCAGGTGCGAGCAACCCTTAATTATACGTTCATTTGGAGTACGTCGGCTGGAATTTTTAATTAAGACCTTGGCTTTACCACATTTTTTTGAAAAAAAATCCACCCCATTTGAAGTTTTTTACATTAACCAAAACGAAAAAGGGCAAAACGAAAAAGGGCAGATCAGCGACCAAATTTGTGACCCGCTCTACGAAAAAGGGTATTAAGTCGCACTATGCTATTACACGTAAAGGGCTGTTCTATGTGGAGACGGGTGAACAAATCTTCACAAACTGATTTTTTTTTTGGTTTCTATAATATAAATATTTTCATAATTTATTTTCAGAAATATTAATATTAATGAATAAAGATGAAAAAACAAACGTTTTTGTGTGCATTGTTTTCGTCTTTTGTTTTACTCTTTGTCCGTTTTAGAGGGAAAAAACCACCAATGTTATGCTTTCGTAGTGATACGGTTCGCGAGCAAAGAAAAATTGGCTGATGCACACACAAGGGCTGGTTAGCTCAGTTGGTAGAGCGCTCGTACGGTAATCGAGAGGTCGCGGGTTCGAGTCCGGCATCAGCCAATTTTTCTTTGCTCGCGAACTGTATCACTACGAAAGCATAACATATATATATAAAAAAAAAAATTATTTTATTTGTGCGACATAATACCCTTTTTTGTAGAGCGGGTCACATTTGTGAGAGAGGGAGATTCGTCGAGAGACGACTCACCTGGCTACGGCCATCTTCTATATTTTTTACCTAAGTTCAAGTAAAAATCATGTGAAATGAATGAAGATTATGACCGTGCAAGAAGCAAGTATATTCAATACTTTTGCGGTTTCCATAGCTTGGGAAAACGATTATGTTATGGCTAAAAGTACATTTTACCAAAAGGTATGCATGCAAAAGCTTGGTATCGGGATGTCTTGGGGCTTGATTTTGATTTTAATGGTGAAGCATCAATACCTGCATCGTGTACACTTTTGCTTGTATACACACGGGTCGATGGGGGAGGGGGAAAGTGTAGCACGTTCCGCCTTTTTCTCGCCATTTGTACAAATTTCCAGTAAAGTTTTGTGTCTCTCCCTTTTTTGGCAGTGTGTTCCGTTCTTCATTGTGCCCCCCCCCCCCCCACATTTTACGATATTAATTCCATAGAAGAAATGGAGGCCCCTGACGGTCTGAGTGCACCACGGTGATTTTGCATGAAATCAAGATGAAGGTTTTAATAATGATTCTGCCATTCGGTTACAAAATAATTTCACATGTAGGGTATATTCCTCACCTTTATCACCTGTAGAAAGCAGAATTGTATCAGATTCTTGACAAGGAAGTCGCCCGTGAAGCTACCATCGTCTTTGAGGGTGGAAGGTCCAGAATTAGTCACACTGCAATGCTCTGATTATGGTTGCTCGATCTGTACCGAAAACTAGCTACTGTGAGCCAATTCGTTGGGGTGATCATATCAATCGAAATTAGAATCTAATTCGAATTACACAAGTGTCCCCGTTTGCCCCATATTTGACCATGTAAAACTCGATAAGTACAATCATGAATTGAAAGCATGTATCCAGCGGTACGAAGTTATACTCGCTCGAACGACTTATTATCTCGTTCGAACGACTTGGTATCTCGTTCGAACGACTTCAATTTGTTTACTACGGTGGCCCACAACTGTCACGGCAAAAGCAAATTCCCCATGGCAAAAGCAAATGCGTCACGGCAAAAGCAAATTCCCCACGGCAAAAGCAAATGCGTCACGGCAAAAGCAAATTCCCCACGGCAAAAGCAAATTCCTCACGGCAAAAGCAAATTCCCCACGGCAAAAGCAAATTCCTCACGGCAAAAGCAAAATCGTCACGGCAAAAGCAAATTCCCCACGGCAAAAGCAAATTCCCCACGGCAAAAGCAAATTCCTCACGGCAAAAGCAAAAGCGTCACGGCAAAAGCAAATTCCCCACGGCAAAAGCAAATGACTGGGATCGGGAGCCACCAGTCATGGTTCACAAGGCCTACATGTACATGTACAGTACATAATCATGTACAGTACATAATCGTGAAGTTTCTCAAGCTGTCCCGCTGGTATTAAATGGTATTAATCTTCAACAAGTTTCAAATACCAACTTTTTGGGTATGAACATTGATAGTCATTTAAGTTGGTCTAACCACATTAATACTTTAGCTACTAAGATTTCAAAAAATATTGGTATTATGAATCGATTGAAGCCGTTTCTTTCTAGTAATGTTTTATTAACACTGTATAATTCGTTTATACTCCCTTACTTAAATTATTCACTGATTGTCTGGGGTGGCTCGATCACACAACATAACAAATTATTTCTCTTACAAAAGAGAGCTGTACGTATTATTTCCAAAGCAGGTTATCTGGATCACACAACTCCTTTATTTACTAATTTAAATTTGCTCAAATTAACATATATTTATTACCTCAATCTTGGCAAATTTATGTACAAACAAATGAACAATTTATTACCCCCTTGCTTGCAACAATCGTTTATTTTAACTTCAGATGTTCACTGTCACGTAACCAGAAGCTCATCCAGGAAACATTTGTATCAACATTTTAATCGTACCTCTCTATTTAAAAATAGTCCCCAACAATGTGGAATCAAATTCTGGAACAGTCTGGCTGATGATGTCAAACAGTCTCGCTCTCTTAAAACGTTTACAAAAAAACTTAAATTTAAGTTGCTCAATGATGCTATTTAATTGACTTATTATTTGGTCTGATCTCCTGCCAATGTTATTGTTGAATGTAGTCTTCTGTTTTTGTCCAGTAACTTTGTCATTTTGTAATTAAGGGGAGGGGTGGGGGTAGGGAAAGGAATAAAAGCCCCGGCTTCTTCTTTTCCTCAATGTTGACAAGCTTTTCCCTCATAATTAGTCTGTTCATGTTACTAATTTTGTCTTTGCATATTGTAGGACCTCTTGATATTGTGTAATTATTTGTAACAACATTCTTGTTGTCAACATTGGAATATGTGTTAATAAATGAATGAATGAATACATACATGTACACATTTACATACACGTCCGCCGACCGCGGGCATTCCAGCTTGACGGACATTTTGAAACTCTTCGGTGCGAAAGCATGGTTTTTTGCAGCAACTGTGGACACGAATTGAGTAATGCCGCCATTTTTTGCTCGAACTGTGGAAAAGGTGGGTAATTTAAACAGGTGTTTTCAATGTACATGTATCTACATCATCACGATTTACTTTACACTAGCCTACCAGCAATAGTTTAGTAGTAACGTTAGGCTAGGCCTAGGCCTACAATTCGTTAGTGACTAGTCCAAGTACTAACGGGCTCAGAACTGGGCATGAGCAAGGTCGTACTGTACAAAAAGTGTCTATTAAGTATTAAGTTAATCTGAGCAACCGGGACTCAAAAACTGGCATGAGCCATTGAAGTCCAAGTCAATACTGTACCAAAAATTGTCTAGTAATTAGTATTAAGTATCAGTCACAAATGCCTTCAAAAGTCACAGAAAATGACCACTTGAAGCTGTTTTTTTTCTGTGTCCTGTGAGCAAGTAGGCCTATAAGGATCATAGAAAGTGATAGGCCTAATAATACTATCCTAGTGTTCTTACCCGCACAAAAAGTGAAAATCTTGGCCCAAAACATGCAAAATGGCGGAGCAGTGATGTAGAAATTGCATTGTAAATGTGTTCCATTTCTTCACTATATTGCTCCACCATTTGGGACCTAGGCCTACTTTTTCACTTTTTGCACGTGTCGGAACACAAGGATATTATAATTATTACCTTCTATGATCCGTACTTGCTTCTAGGAACCAGCGTCAATGTTACAACTGGTCATTTTCTGGGACTTTTGGAGCGAGACATTTGCTATGTACTAATAGTAATAGATAATTTTTTGTACAGTATTGGCTTGGACTCTACACTGGCTCAAGCCGGTTTTTGAAACTGGTTCCTAGTAGTACTATTAGCAAGTAAGGATTATACTAACCCTGTGTCCATACCCTTGCAAAAAGTGAGAAATTAGGCCAAAAATGGTAGAGCAACAGTTCAGAAATGGCACACATTGATGATTGACTGCCACTTCTCTATCATTTCTTAGCCATTTATGGCCTAATTTTTAATTTTTTTTGCAATGGTAGGGACACAAGGATAGTATTACTATTATTATCTTCTACAGTGTTCATTCCTTACATGCTGCTAAGAACCAGCTTCATTGTTCACTGGTCCTTTCCTGGGACTTTTGAGGCGAGGCATTTTCCATTTACTTACACTTTTTAGTACAGTATGACCTTGGACTCTATACTGGCTCATGCCAGTTTGTGAGTCCAAGTTCTCAGACTAGGATAAGAAATGGTTCAAATTGATTGTTTTGTACGTCAACTATTGTTATGGTGCCAATCTTTAAGGGTGACACTAAAGTCATGCTTCATGCCATATATTTGGGATATGATTTGTAAAATACCTGACAAACCAAGTATTCTGAGGAATTCAGATTGTCTAGTAATACACATGCAATGACAGACTGTTCTTGGCTTACATTACAAGTGCATTGGTATTTTTCATTCAAGCAGAATACACTAGATCTACAAATTAATAGTATACTATATGAAACCCAAAACTTTAAGAATGAAAAATGCAAAGTCTACAGTTTTATTAAAGCACAGCAAGAAAAGAAGAACAAGATTCTCTGAAATACACTAACTTTAAATCCTTATTCTCTCAGAGCCTTAACTCAGCCACTACTGCACTAGCATGTATACTCATGGTCTAAACCCGAAGATATCTCTGAGGCATGTGTCCCCAACCCTAGGGCACATGGGTGTCACCTTACATCACTTACCATGAATAATGTATGAGGACAGTGCAAAAAGTGTCTGGTCACACATGCAAGCTTAGGAATTAAAACATTGATAAACTATGGTTCAATTAGATTTCTTAAGGTACAACAGACGATTTGCAATGCAAGAAATGGTAATCCCAAATGAAAACTTTACTTTTACTAGTGAGGTTTAGGCAGTTTACATACCTTACGCCAAATATTTTGGTATGCAATGACCCTTGGCTTTAGTCAAATTTCACAAAATATATTTGCATTAATTGTTACAGGAGTGGTATTTTACTTAAATAGTACAGCAATTCTTTAATGACAGTGTACATTTCACTGTACTTTTGCACTAGCTAACTTGACATTTACTTTTCCATTAACTTTCAGGAGAAGTTACATGTTACTCTTACAAATTATTGTCTGTTTCTTCTGTTTATTTAGAACGGACTTCAGTGGCTGAAAATGTTAAAGACAGACCTTCTATGCCAGGTAAGAAACAAATGGGAGAGGTAACCTGAACTTGCCAATTTTGGGAGCTCAGAGTGAGCATGAAGGAAGGAGTGTTCCAACCTGTGAAAGTTCCTGATATTGTTGAATAGCAACTAGCAAAACCAAGTGGTTTATGAATAAAATTATTACATAATAAAAATTATTATAATCTAAAATCATCAACTGTTCTACTTATTTCCCAAATGTACATGTAGACCACATTCCTTTTATGTCTCGGCAATTCTTAGCTGACCCCCTCATGATGTAGCCCATTATACCCCCTTTCAAATGATGCCAATTTCATATTAATGGTACTGTCCTTGGAAAATATGTGGCGCCGCAGTGATTTAGAACTTCTTTAGTTCTTCACTATCTTTTATGATTTAATTAGTCATTTATAAATAAATTTAATTGTATATATATATATATATATTTACTTATTTATTTCTTCTCCCAGAAACAATGTAAAAGTGGGATTCTTTCTGTTGACTGAGCGGCTACATAGATTTATCTATCTAATCTGTCTATTGGGGGACAAAGGCAAATTGTGCTGTGAATATTTGTTGAGTTGGTTTACACTGAATACATTAATTTCTTAATTAAATTATGTATTATATATATTTTTTTCTATTTAATTATTTATTGGCATATTGATTAATTAATTTATAGAAAAACTATTTCAACAAGTTTTTTTTTACAGGCCTGTGATTTTTCAGTAGGCCTATTTTACAAATCTCCCTTTTCCTCAAGGAAAGAAAGAAATATCCGGTATTTTTCCAAACCTCTAGTTTCTTTGTTGGGATATGGACAGTGTGTAGGCCTAATCCTACAATATTAAGCATTAAGGGGCTTTGTCCTCTGCCCTCTAACCCTCAGTCCCACTACCCATTTTTCAGGATTCTTTATTTTTGCCAATGTATATTTTAATTTTTTTATTTATTTATTGATTTATGAATTAATTTTATAACATGTTTATTCATTTTGCTAAAAAAAAATTCACAGGTAGGGAACGGCATGCAGAACGGCTGCTACAATGATTGTTTTATCAACATTTGTTGAATATAAATAAGAATATTTATTTTGATGAAGATGTCAAATGATCTCTGTGTCTCAATGTTTGGTGTACTTTGCAACTTACAATCAGAAAATAGGTTTTACTGTGACTGTTGGGATAGTGAGCGACAGTAGCGCGGGCAAAGTGTTTTAACCGAGTGTACCGGGGATAATTGGGCGAAGAGAAATTATAATTTTAAAATGCATTTTCTACCATTTTATTCGGTAAATTAATCAATGTTACCGACTATCTTTCATTCAGGTCAAAACAAACGAAATAATTCATAAAAATCAACTTTAAACGCCCTCCCGTTTTTCAGAGACCATAGCATAACGCGCTATTTTGTGGGCACATCCGGGCATTTCACATTCATTTTGCCCACTTTGAAAATGGCGGCCGTGTCTCCACAGTGGCACGGCTCCGTATTACGTACACGACATAGCGACTGCGCGCTCTAGTTCTTATATTAGATAACTCTATGGATCAACCGCACCACCGGGCGTGCTGACCATTTTACACATTTAACTATCCCATAGTTCACCGCGACCAAATTTGACCTTTAACCCGTATAAATGGGAATTTGCTTTTGCTATTGCCGTGGGGAATTTGCTTTTGCCGTGTCGAATTTGCTTTTGCCGTGACGCATTTGCTTTTGCCGTGTCGAATTTGCTTTTGCCGTGGCGAATTTGCTTTTGCCTTGGGGAATTTGCTTTTGCCGTGACAGTTGTGGGCCACCGTAGTTTACCCTTCAATTTGGCAGCAATGCGCTTCACCGCACAAAATCATTCACTCTGGAGGCCTATACACTATTGTACGCTCGTACGAATGCGCGGGCTAACATAATGTGTTGACCACAGAGGGTCACCCATGACGAATCAAGTCAACCCGTGATGCTATGCGACTTCCTTCACAAGATCTTGGGAAACGATATGGAGAGTACATGTACACACGCGTGCTCAGCTACCGCTCGTACGTACATGTATGTACGTACGAGCGGTAGCTGAGCACGCGTGTGTTCCGGCCCAATTGTAGAATCGTCCCAACTATAGTTATTGGGCCCGGTGTCACGGTCTCAGTTATCCGGCGTGCTCAGCTATCCGGATGACGTAGCCGGGCATTTCAGCACGCAGTAGTCACGGTCTCAGCTATCCGGCGTGCTCAGCTATCCGGATGACGTAGCCGGGCATTTCAGCACGCTGTAGTCACTGCTCGTGGAGGCCGCCATGACAGTTCCAGCAAGTGTGTGTATGTACATGTACATGTAATGTACGTATACATACATATACACGTACACGACTCAGCACGGCACTAAAATGGACTACTTTCGTACGCTGTGCGCAGACATAGCATGACGTAATTTTACCATATTTGGTCATCCGGATAGCTGAGCACGCCGGATAGCTGAGACCGTGACACCGGTCCCAACTTGAGTGTTACAGTTGGGATGGGATCATAGAGTAAATATAACTCTATGGCTGGGATCCACGTAAACTGGTCCCTTGTCTATGTTCTTATAACTCTATGATCCTATCAAGGATATAGACAGGCTCCCCCTAGGCGTACCACTCAAAGGATTTTATTGGATACGTTAACGCGTTGTGCTGAAGATCTTGACGTACTGGCTTGTTGTTTATGTGTTTCTCGGGGTGCACCCCACTAAATAGTGAGGAATTCATGCACCGAGCTGTTTATCATAAAGTGTATGTCCTCAATTTTTTCCCCTGAAAAACAAAGATTTGAGGCCCATAAATTTGATGAATTGTGTAAAACTGGTCCTATATCATAACCTGGGGTCCTTGACTTCCAACTGTGAGATTTTGGATACACTAAGCCCTGAAAAAGTGGTCCTAATTTGATTTCAAGCGTAAGGCCTTTATCCAAAAATGGTTGCTTTTCAGTGTGGTCGTTTTCACTGTATTGGGATGAGAATAACTCCCTGGAAACCTGGACTTTAGACAGTAAGAAGAGAAGAAAATAAAAGGTTATATATCGATCAATATTTTTTCTTTTGGTTTTAAAAACTGTGTATGTGGGATTTCTAAGTATTTTTTTAAATGATTTTTGTGTTTAACACTGTTTACTATGGGAGTTTATTTAGTGGGCTGCACCCCTCGCGCTTATTATGGGTGACGTCATCGCGATGCCTCTCGCCGCCGCAGAAAAAAAATTCGCATACCGCCCCGATTCTACAGTTGGGCCGGAACAAGTGCATGCTGAAGATCAGTGGCGCTGGCAGAGATTAAATGGCGGTTTGTTATTCACCACCGTCGAACTAACGTTACAACCAACTTACAAGTCTGTGTACGTGCGTTCTGTGTCACGTTAGTTCAACCATTAGTCATTACCTCCATGGTTCAACATTTGCAGCGTCATCCAGATAGTCAACCTATTAGTATTATTAAACCTGTACCAACGTTAGTTCTAGCTTAAACTTAGTTCCATGTTGGCTGAGCTGAGGTCAAAGCTGCAAGGCTGGCTGATACTCTACTCCGACTCCGAGTACTCGTGATAGGATGGGTATACTTTATTCCTGTCTCGATAGTACTACTACTAACAAGTAACATGACTAAGTACTACTAGTTTTACTGGGCCTAACAACAAATATTGTAACGTTACTTTTAAGTTTTAGACTCGATTTATCCTATTCTGAATGCCGCTTCCCTTCACAGTCTCCTATTTTTAGAATAATAACTTAGGCCTAATTCATTGTCGTTGTGGCAGTCATTATTCTAAAATTAAAAATAGGAGACTGTGAAGGGAAATTCAGACTAACGTTAGATTTACACCTTCCCTCCTGCACGGTCCTACTAAAAACCGACAACTCACGACAACACGTTCTAAATGCACTGAAAACTCAAAAATAAAGTAAAAAATATGTTGGACAGTGGCATACATACAGGGTTTCAGTTTTTGAAAATGTGGTTTTAATTAGCAATAAAAAATGATTTTCTTCGCTGCAATAGTATTGGCTGCCATCTTGCTTGTGCAACGTAAGAGGACTGTACCATTATGTGAAAGGGTGAAAGTAAACCAGACTACAAAGCGGGTGACATCATAACGCTATATAATATTTATACTACAAACATAAAATTATAACTATTGTACATGAAAAGAAATTTCGTGCGCCGGCGGGACACAGGCACACGGACACAGCCTGCGCTATGATGTCACCCGCTTTGTAGTCAGGTTTACTTTCACCCTTTCACATAATGGTACAGTCCTCTTACGTTGCACAAGCAAGATGGCGGCCAATACTATTGCAGCGAAGAAAATCATTTTATATTGCTAATTAAAACCACATTTTCAAAAACTGAAACCCTGTATGTATGCCATTGTCCCTTATAAACATATTTTTAACTTTATTTTTGAGTTTTCAGTGCATTTAGAACATGTTGTTGTGAGTTGTCGTCAGTTGTCGTCAGTTGTCGTCAGTTGTCGGTTTTTAGTTGGACCCCTCCTGCATGATTGACCTAATATCACGCACCTTAATGGTGTACCTTTACGGGGTCATAAGACATCTCGACCCTTGTGACAACTCGACATGGACAGCTCGACCCACGAGACAACTCGACCTTTGTGACATCTCGACCCACAAAAAAGCCACCACCATTTTAAAAATGTGTAGGGTCTAATTGTATGATTTTGCCTATTATTGTCGTTGATTGAATTTGTGCTAGAATTTGAGCCATACTTGATGCTAGACTAAGCCTAGTTATCAATCTTTTTTTGAGGGGAAACGATTAATCCACTTCTAAGCAACGATAAATTGGGTTGAGCTGTCCGTGTCGAGTTGTCACAGGAGGTCGAGTTGTCACAAGGGTCGAGTTGTCTTAACCCCCTTTACAGTACGCTTTAATTTTTACTTCCTGCATTGCTCAACCATGTTCCTATCTCTGCTGTTGAACTAGCTGGTATGACTGGACAGTAACTTACAAATAATGGTATTGCACTTGAGGTTAGATTAGAAAGTAAGGAAAATGCATTGTTATGATTAAAGTAAGGTTCAGTCCACACAAATGGATCATGTACAAAAAAAAACTGAGTAACTAAGACACTGACCACGTACATTCTGAAGCCATTCATGGTTGTGCTACCAAACAAAAAGCCAAATCAGAATTGTGCGTGCAATGCATTAAGGGAATTGGGTTTTTGGGGAAAAATTTGTATCTTCCCTGTACGTAATTCGCCGCACTTATGAAATGACGCACTGATGTTTGGCTTGGCATTTTTTGGAAAAAATCCCAAACTATAGCGTGTTATTACTTGTTGCATAAACGTATAGGTCAGTATAGAAACGTATAGAAAGGTGATCAGCAAAAAGTTGGAAGTTTAGAAATTATTTAGAAATTATACAGAACATTTGTATTTATTTAAGAAAATAATAAAACTTTTTTTTTTTTCTTTTTTTTTCTTTCGGAAACTGCCACCCGAAACCGCAGCTCTTTCCGTGAGTAAAATACAATGTACAGTATGTATTATAAAGTAAAAACAATTGATAATGCTTAGAAACACGATATAAATTTACAGTTGGCAAACCCACAGCTCTAGGTTTGTTGACTGAAAATTTATTCTGGACCAACCCTTGTTCTAGTTACTTTGATGCTTCATTTGTCGACTGCAGCTGTAAGTGCCGGCTGATAAAAATTATTGGAAGGTGTCACAGCCCCCTTGCCCTGCTCTCTATGGGCCTGTATTCAGTATATCGGTGAGACTAAAAGAACTCACAAAAGAAATGGTTCTATGGTTACAGATCCACAGTCAAAACCCATGGATAAACTTGACACTCCTGTGGGTCAGCACTTCAATTTACCTAATCATTCCATTTCTGATATGACATTGCAGGGCATTGAGGTGCTTGGTACAGTGTAACTACAGGGAATCGGTCCCTCTCAACAGAGAAAAAATGTGGATCAGGCGTATCCACACCAGTCAACCCCATGGTCTCAACATACAAGAAAAGAATTACTAATTTTTTACTTTTTTCTCCTTTTTTCTCCACAGACATTTTTACATTTTTTTAACATATTTTTTGTGTTACCTTTGTTTTGCTTGTTAGTCTGTTTGTTTATTATACTTCCCCTGTCTGACCCATTGCTTTTCACTAATCTCATAATCTCTTCTTCCTGCATTCATTGTGTAGTCCTTCTTTAGTCTGGTCCCAGGACCAGTCCCTGACTCTTCTTTCTGTACCTTTTTCTTATGTGTTTATTTCTCACCTGACTATCTTCTGCTTACTCTTGTGTTCATGCATTTTTGTATTCTGTCTCATTTTGCCTTTGAGAAAGAATCGCCTAGGTTCAAAGCGTCAGGCCAATAACCATTATTTTTCATTTATACAACAGGTCCTTTAGGTTGGTAAACAGTTTGCAACAGCTAATTTTCTATTTAAAAATTAATCTAATTATAAGCCAATATATGAAAAACAATTTAATTCAGGGGTTGCAATTAACACTAGTCCGCTAGTCCGAGGCTAGTGGTTTTAGCAGCAGGACAACTAGCTGCTGGGGTTTGGGTAGTCCGATGGACTAGGTAAAAAAATTAATAAAAATATGCAAAAAACATTCAGTATGATCTCGGCAAGAGATCACCAGCTCACAGTTCATTTCTTTTTCTTGTATTTATTTTCACCTTTTTTCAGGACTACTAAAAAAATTAGGACAAGTAAAATTTTTAAGTAACTAGTCCTGTGGGCTACCATAAAATTCAAGTTAATTTTTGACCCCTGATTTAATTGTACGCAATGATTTTCATGTTAACTTCAAATTCTGAATATGTCTTTAACAGCTATTTTCTAAAGGGAAGGTATTACCAGATAATCAAACATACTCCTTATTATCTAAAAACTTAGATACTGGTATCAATCATACTGAGAAACTGTTCGGTCTGAAGTGCTTTTATCTTAGACAAAACAAGAATTGTTTTGTTGAATTTACAAAAAAGTTGCCAGATGGCAAGTTTTTACATGTATTTTATATAGTTGAAAACTAGAGGGTTTAGATGAACAAGTGTTTTAAACTATAGACTATAGGGCATGTTTGTTAACCTTGATTTATGCAGTCCAGTGAATATGTGAAAACATGGCACTGTTTTTTGTAATTAATCCAACCTTATCTTGGTTGCAAATTAAAAAATTAAAAAAATCTATGATTCTATTCATGCATATACAATGTACATGTATCTGCATCTGTTCAGGCTTCTTGACAAATTCCAGGGATGTGTTTTTAATATGTGTGACAGAGTTTAAGCTTGGGCGAAAACATGCTAGTATTGAATATCGCGATACCTTTTTTTAATTCAATATCAAGAACCTTTTCAAGTTATCGAGATATCGGCAAATCGCGATTAGAAAAATATATTGCGTTTAAATAACAAAAGTCGCAATTGTGAGTCGAGTCAGAAATTCCATGGAAACAAAATTAGGCCATTCTTTTCAGCTTTTTGAATTGAGAAACAAAAGCTGTTCAGTGGTGAGCTGACTGTCGGATCACAAAGGAGCAGCCGTACAGAGACCTACAGAAGTACATACACACTATGCAAAAATATTTGCCAATGTCCATGGTGCATGCGTGATTGTGAGTGCTGGTGATTTATTGTGATGCTTGTAGAGGGGTACATACCGGTGGTTATCAGCTCTTAAGCAGTCATGCGTGAATGAAAAAAATAATTGTGATACTATCGGAAACCGTAATATATTTGTAATGATATATCGTGGATGAAATAAAAAACAAAAACAAAAACAAAAAACGATACTACTTTTTCAGGATACGATACGTATCGCGATACTTGGTCATATCACGATACGTATCATGAATACTAAAAACGCTAACAAAAAATAAGTGGGCAATTCTCCGGTAATGGAATGACGTCCATTCATGACCCAGCCAACATTTGCACATCACCTAGAAAATATGTTTTATACTAGACAACTAATCTGTGTATGAAATCCAAAGTGGAGTGTCATGACCGAGCGGTCTAGCTTACCGGACTCAAGTTCTGGTGTTAGCAGCAGAATGTGGGTTCGAATTCCGGCCGTGACACTTGTGTCCTTGAGCAAGACACTTAACCATAATTGCTTCTCTCCACCCAGGGGTTAAATGGGTACCTGTGAGGGCAGAGTTGGTTGATTAGCCCTATATGCGCTGTAATGGCAGCAATTGAGCTGTATACTCCCAAGGGAGCTGAGATGGTTTCAGGAATGATTTATGAACCTTATGAGCAGGGGTAATAAGGCCAAAAAAAAATTTGTTGAGTTGCCCTCCAGTGAAAATATTTGAAGGGGTCGGTCGGTCGGGATTTTTTTATTTTTATTTTTTTTTCTCCTTGACTGTCATTTTAAGATTGAAATGCATTGGAACTGAAACCACATACCGTGTTTTTCATTTGTATACCTATCAGCAAGGAATTTTTGCTTCAGAATAAAAGTATCCCAAGCATTTTTGTTGTACTTTTCGCTGTGATTGACACAGCAAATTCATCCATATTGCATGCAATGCTCAACATGCAACATGTGAGTGGCCATTCGATTTGAAAACGTGTAGATTGAGTCGCAATCGTTGACACACGTACAGTGCGGGGAGCCAGTGCACAACGTGTAAGGGCCATTTGATTTGAAAACGTGTAGATTGAGTCGCAATCGTTGACATACAAAACTGTGCGCGAAGCCAGCGGAAAACATGTGAGGGGCCATTCGATTGGAAAACGTGTAGATTTGAGTCGCAATCGTTGGCACACAGTGTGTGCGAAGGCAGTGCACCATGTGAGGGCCGGGGCCATTCGATTTGAAAACATGTAGATTGAGTCTTGGGTACCGGTAAATTTACCGGTAAAAAAAGTGGAAAATGTCACAAATCAAACGTATTATGTTTTATACAAAGAAAATTGGTAAGTTTCATTAATAAATAGGCCTATGAATGACGGGGAAGAAAAAAAAAGAAAAAAAACCCGACCCGAGATTTCAGCACTTTTGGGTCGGTCGGTGGAGGGCAACTCAACATCTTTTTTTTTTTTGCCTAATATAATGCGCCTTGAGCACCACATAGTTGGTGGATACGTGCGCTATATAAGTCCACACATTATTATTATTATTAACAGATTGATTGGACACAAATGAAAAAAAAAAAAAAAAAATTCACCTGCTGGGTCACTTTAGGGAGGTCAAAATTTCGGTAACGGAATTACAACGAAGGACAAACAGTTTTCAGGTCTTAATAAATCTCCGTGAAGTTTAGTAATTTAAAAAGGGGTGTTATTTGTAGTATATAGACTTTAGTAGGGTTAATAACTACAATGCAAAAAACAGAAAGAAAAAAAAGAAATATTATTCCTTTATTGAAAAAAATTACCTTCAATCATGGTAACGGAATTACGTATTGTATTTGCACAGGTCTAAAAATAGCGCTAAATGCAGGGCAAATAAAAATTAAAAAACAGTATTTTACTTGAATTTCTACATTTGGGCCTATCCATTTTGTGTTTTTTATGATATATATGCAATAATGTTGTCACAAGTACATATCCTGAACATACATAATCCTATTAAATCATGCCAACTTAACAATTACCATCCAAAGTACTGCCTATAAACACTGTACAAATACATGTACAATAGCATACTTTTGCATTCAAACTAAACATTGTCATTTTTTTTTTTTTTTTTTTTTAATATTTATTAATTGACATTAAATAAAAGTTTGTCACAGAAGTGACAGAAAAAGTTATTGTAACAGTAATAAAAACTTGAATATAAGTGCGGTGCAAATCCATAACCATGGTTACCGTAATTCCGTTACTGTATATTAAAGTACTAAGCAAATGTCCAAAAGTGAATTTTTTTATAACACTTGTAGGAGGTATATTTAGAAAAAAACAATGTTGGGATTTTTATTTTTTATTTTCTTGGCCCAAAAAATTACTTTTGTGCATTATTTTGGTCACGGAATTACATGTGATTTTCTCATGTTTTATTTTTTTACGTACAAAAGTAATATTTGGTACAATGGCTATATAGACACACAAACAATTGTTTTCCCACAAGGCCTCCACTAATCACAATGTCCAAGAGAATTAAATTTGAATTTTTAGCGAAAATTTCACATTTTGAGACTTACTATCCAAAAATCCATATTTCTCCCAGAAAACATGAGTTTTTCGAATTTTAACCACTTGGATTGGATTCCCTATGAAATTCTGGTCTAGAGTTAATATGAAATATTCCTCTATTGCTAATGTAAAATTTTGACAATTTTTTCTCTCCCATGGAGAATTGCCCAAGTATCAGGTAGGCCTAATGTTGTGAATTACTCAGTGTTGTACACAGACTTAGACACAATAAAAAGCACATAAAAATATACAGTTTCATGTTATTTTATTCTTCCTTCCCCTGAGGAGGATATAGCCTTCACTGACTTTTGTGGTCTAAATGTCAGATATGAAGTGCTAACATTTTTAAACAAAATTTGTTTTGGATAATTCAGTATTTAAAAAAAAAATGTTATATATGTTTTTATATATTATAATTATCGCGATACACGTTTTAATTTTTTTAAATTGTGGTGCGTATCGCAGCATTTTGAATTTGATATCGCGATAATTGATGCATCGGTGAATCGTTACAACTCTACCAGCAGGGTTTGGGTACAGGGTCATGGAATGTGCTCCAGAAGTCTTTCACTGGTTGTTCCAATTTACAATACACTTTTAGGCACATTGTATATTTGTAGTTTGTTCACACCCCAACATTTGTTTTTTGCCCCTAAAGCCAATACTGTGAAGTACAAATATCATACAAAAAAGAGAAAGTAACAAATTTAAATCTAGTTTTTTTTTTACAGATGCTTCTTCGCCTGGCCCAAGAAGTCAAAACAGTGCAGCCAAAAATGTTGAATCATACACAGGATTTTTTAAATGCAGGAAGTTATTCTGGTGTCTAACTGTATTTTTTATACTTATTGTTGTGCCCAATATTGGTTTCTACTGGCAGAGGAATGATGTTGAGGTAAGGGCTACAAATGTAACTTTTGTTATCCTCACTAACCCTCCTACTATAGGTGCAATTTAGTGGGAGGTTGCTATAGAGGTCAAAATCAGTCAACTGCTTGTGTTGACTTTAACAATTTTTTTTAATTTTTTTTTTTTCAATGAAAGGTTGCCAAAGCACTCAAAAGGTTCTTAAATGCCACTCAAAGTGCAAGCTAGAACTAAAGGAAGGGGGGGGGGACAATAAAAAAAATATAAAAAAAATACTCTCAAAAGTTGAAATTTACTGTCACCTGATGCTTTTCCATCAATACTTGGAGCATTCCCACCTGACTGGTGGGCACACAGGGAAATTTTTTACATCACTTTGACCACCCTGAACAATACAAGACAATGCTTTTACCAGTCAAAAACGGTCGACTCATTTTGACCTGTAAATGTACTTACTACACGTAAAGTTTGACAGTGTTTGACTTTTAAGTGCACCAGATACCTTGGCACCTAAACAGAAAAAAATGGTTTCTGATCTTTCAGGAGAAACAACTAAAATGACTTTTTGTGACTCGCATGATGATAAAAAAGGGTAAAAGTTTTCTTTTTATTTTGAAAATGAAATGTCCAAAAAGGAAAATGTAACTTTTGTTATCCTCACTAATGGTCCTTGGTTGTGTATGCATGACCACTACATCTAAGCACTTGTTGTATGAAAAAAATATGAATTCTGAATTATATGAATTTATTAAATTTTTTCACACATCAACTGCCCTTTTTCCCCAAGGCTGCTGCGAGATTCATGGGAAGTATTTTTTTATAAATTCTTTGTAGCAGGGGAAGCACTACCCTATAGGTATTCTAGTTGAAAAATAGAAACAATATCATAGAAACAATATATTGAAAAATAGAAACAATATCAAATTTGAAAAATTTACTTTGTCAAATAGTAGGTGTCAAATACCATGGAATGAATGTTATACCTTCTAAAAATTAAACCCAACTTTCTTAAACTCTTCTTTCCACCTTTTCCATGTGCGTGGCACTTCTCTGACCTCAAGTTGAGCTTGGCTGGTGACTTGATCCTGGACAGTATATATTTCTTATTTGCAGACAGTCAATAATATGCTCAAATATTTACCAAGATACTTATTCCTAAAACTATGCTATAATGAAAGGGGTCTTAAGCCAAAAAAGTCTCTGGTTTCTGGTCTCTGCACGCGTCACCTGAGACCAGCACATCAGCATTTTTAGTTTTTTTTTTTTTTTTGGCTATGAAACAATGTCCAATTGCAGCCAAAATTTCTGGATCAATTGGAATTCTGCCGTACTGTGTTTTAAACTACTTTTTCACATAAGGGTATGAATGTTTGCCTGATTTGTGAGGCCTCTCTTAGCCACCATACTTTGTTTATGGGAAATTTGGTCTGGTTCACCACACTGATTTTGAAGCCGACTTATGACCAGAAACCGGAGGCGTTTTTTTTTTTGGCCTTATCCATCCCCCAGGATCAATATCTGAACTCGAACACAAAATGCCTGAATACTAGGTATATATGTAGAGCATGTGCTGCTGTCACAATTTTGTAATTGGATTATGGGGTACATACATGTATACCAGGGGACAACAATCAAATAATTGCACCATTAATGATGATACATTACTAGTCTCCATCACTGCGTTGAATTGAACTACCAGTCCAGCTTGGTGATGCAATCCCAAGAGAGCTGTGTCTCTACACTTTGGATCAGTACAAAGTGATTAACACTGAACATGGGTCCAACTTGCCAACCATTAGAGTCTAATGGTTAGACCATACAACTAACAACCTCCATCTCGGATAGTCCAATAACTTTTTTTGTTAATCAGGTGCTGAACCATTTAACATTAATCTTATTACAGGTCCAGTCTCAACAACAGCCGCCTGCAAGGCCATTAAGAATGAACTACATGTGCCCAAATGATGATGTGTTGTCCTCTGCCGACACCAATATTACCCTTGATATAACCTCTCAACAAACTACATTGAGCATGACCTCAAGCACCAACTCATTATCAGCCCACAACTTAGATTTACAGACAGTTGACAGCTCAAATCCAACGAATCCTGAAAACACATTTTTTACAGTGAAACAGGCTGACCCTTCATTGCATTACACATTGTGTGACACACTGGAACTCCACATTGAGGCACGTGATCAGCAAAATAGGTTAAAGAACTATGGCGGGGATTATTTCTGGGTAAGATGATATCATTTTGTTAAAACTATGTCATTCAGTAATTGTCATTGGTGTCTCAGGAAAGGTAATATCATAAGGAATCCAAATTCCTTATGACTACCAAATCAATTTCATGCATCCTCGTGGACCAGCTAAGCAATTTAATTGGCCATCGCACACAGACAAATGCTGGGTTACAGAAGATAATATTTTGTGCAAGATCAACACTCCATCTCTGACATCATCCTCTTCCAGAAAGTATTTTATCTCAGAAAATGATGCAACAAGGATTTCAAGATTGTGCCCAGACTGGATCATTGATCAAATTGATAATTGAAAACATGGTACATTTAAATAATTAATCTTTAGACTACTGAAGGATCATTTTAACATTGCTAATGCACTTTAAAAGAAGTTAATTCATTCTCAATCAGGCTGCAATAAAGTCTACACGGTAGAAACTTGATCTCATACACAGATTTACATAGTACATGTACATGTACATTATGTACACGTACATGTGTATACATACAGTAGTACATTGCAGAGGAATGTCACATTTTTGCATCAATTACATGGTGTATGCCAACTTTGAGAAGAGCTGGAAAGCAAAACAAAAATACCTCCAATTTGTTGATATTTTGTAGAAATATGTTGGAGTATAATTTTCACCCAAGTTCATCTCAAGGTCACATAATCCACAAGGTTATTCCTTATGATATTACCTTTCCAAAGACACCAATATCAACAAATTTGGCCCACCAGTTTGGGAGATATGGTCATTTGATAATGGGCGGTCATGCCCATTTTGGCCAAAATCGCAAAAAAATGGCCAGCTGTAGCTCGAAAACCATTGGTCCAATGGGGCTAAAACCTTAAATTTCAGCTTTTTGAGCCAAAATTACCCCATACACCAAATATGAACCAATTTGAAGGGGTAGGGTTTAAATTTCCATTTTGGGGGTGTTTTGACATGGAATGACCCAGTTGTGAGCTATTTGAATAACTTATACATTTGAGAAGTTTGAAATCTGTACTTTCACGTAGTGCACATAATTTTGCAATATTCTGCGTTGATGATGGTGATGAAACTACAGTTTAAAAAAGTGAGCAACATTAAACTTGATTTCATACCCGAACCAGTAAAAAGGAACCGGGTATTGAACTTAATGGTCAGGTACCAATGAACCCGGGTACTCTGCACAGACCTAAATCGAAAGTTGCTAATACAATATGAAAACCACAGACTACCTGTGATTCATCTCTTGGTTTTACCGGATGGAATATTCACAAGTGTGAGTACGATTTTGAGTATTAGTACTTATTCATGAATATGAGTACAAGTACTCATTCATGAGTATGTTGGCAAACATTGTTTTGTGAGGAGTATGAGTAAATTTCAATGAGTACGAGTACGGAAAATTATAGAGTATGGCTTAAAAGTCCTACAATTCAGAAAAATATAATTACTTCCAAAAATAAACATAGCTTAGTAATAATGTATTTTCAAAGAATGAGGACACTAAGGGCACAATTATGACCTTCATGTAAATACATGTATCACCAGTACAAACAATTGTATAGCTGCAGATGAATGTTAACAATGTGCTTAAAAAAACATCAAAAGTATATTCCATTATTAGCTGCATGTAGTTGAAGCTATGTAAACTTTAACTTTGAACTTCTAGTTGATTTATCCAAGGATTTCTCAGAGGATTAAACTGAAGAAAAGTCGGGTATGAAAAGTGAGAACATTGTGGAAAACAAAATGTATTACACTTTTCTCCTTGATGAGTGAAACATATGTACATGTATGCAGCCAATGCATGGTGTAGTAGTATGTAAAAGTGCTAATAAAGATGGCAGTTTTACATGCCAATGAAGGTTAAAGACCATTTGGCCGTGAGGGGTTATGGACTGTGTGGAATGTGATAATAGCCATTATTCCCTTGGACAAGCCAGCAGTGTTCCTAAATCATTAATGGGTTTGACAGTTTAGGCATTCTGATTGGTTGAGAACTGCTTATGGGGGTCAACTGGTATTGCCATTTAACACTGGTTACATTTGCTTAAGAACACTAGAAACCAGACCATCTTAATTGAATTAATACCTGACACTTACATGTAAGTTGCTCTTTGAGCTAATAGTTCTAAATGTCATGTGCATTCAATCACTTACTTGTACAATGTAGTTGAGGACTTGAGGTGTCTTACTACTGTGATGTACACATACATGTATGTATGATGTACATTGTACATGAAAATGTACACATTTTCAACAGGTTGCACATGTACATGTACTGTACGCATCTCTGCAACGAAAAATAACTACATGTAGTACTGTACATGTAAATAATATATTCATGTATTGGCAACAAAATCAGGACGTCTTTTATGAATTGGATTGAAAGTTCCACGCCATGGTAAAAATTTACAGATTTTTTGAATGCTCTGCGTCTGTTCAACTACAATGTACACTGTATAGAAGCAACTACATATACAAACAAATATCTATAGACCAAACCTGTCTGCAATCTTGTTTGCTGCTTTTGCAGTTTATGTGGGCCAGTAGGGCAGGCTGGTTAAAACTTGAATAGTAAACCAACCTTGTTTGTGCTGCTGGTTTGTGTCCCAGCAATGGAGCCATGGATCAACCCAGAACACCGTGTGAGTGGTGAAGCCATGAGTGCCTTTACCAGTTCTTTTTTATGATATTTTTTATTTTCCTTTTTTTTTTAATTATAAATATTTCTCTACCGATTTGTTAATAATGTTGATAAATAATGCATGAGTTAACTAAATTTTCTATGATATCACCTAAGGGTGTGGGCTTCCAGGTTGCCACATGCACCTTGACTAAAGGTAAGTGATGCACATGGATACAGTGAACCGGAGACAAATATTTTGGAAAACAAAACAATAGAATATCATGCAAAATTAAAGGTCAGCCATTCTCAATGATACAAAAAGGCTAAAACTTCAAATAACTTTTAAAAATATTTATGGAAGAAACCTTTATCATAGTCATTCTGATGAAAGCCTCTGTTTCATGACCACCCCACTGTTGCAGGTAAAGATCTTTAGCCCTGGCTTAGAAGCCAGCCAGCCAGCAGATGAAATCATTGACCACCAAAATGGCACCTATACAGCTCGCTTTATACTCCATTGGACAGGTGTCATCACCATGAATGTGGTACTGGTCAAGTCGAGTGAGTACGTTGCTCTTCTCAGGCACCAGCGAGAGATTGCTCCTGCACGGTTCGCATACGATGGGATGTTCTCACTTGGGAAACAAACAGAGATCATGCCTTGCCACATCACAAAGGATATGTATCTGGGATCCCTGGAGACTCAAAGGTCCAGGGGATTCTGTGATTTCTCAGACGGCATGCTGGGCTACCCTTGGTTTTGTCTTAAGCCTGTTAAGCTGCCATGTAGCTCTTGGTCACAGCACATGGGGATGCTACCACGTGGCCATGAATATAATAACTTGTTGCTGCAACATGAACCCAAGTCAGTCATACACAAGTAAGCTATCTGGCTGGAAAGCAGCTTTTTTAAAAGTAAATTTTATGGATTTGTAATTGACACTCAGCCTCTCAAAATCGGTAACAAACATGAACATGGAAAGCTGGCTATGGAGCTGTACTGTACACATATTATGTGTAAATATATATGTGTGAGTTCATAGGGCTATTACACGAATGCATGTTTATTATCTTTTCATTTTTACTGAATGAAAATTAAGAAACTATTTGAGTGGGGTCATGAGTCATGACCAGCATGATATTTATTTGCAAATGTGCCCCTGGGCAAAACCCATGAGAGGCTTTCCGCTTCCTGTGAATATTTTTCCGCCTTCCTGATGATGGAAAAAAATACATTGAATAAACTTTCTGTGAAATTTAATATGAAAGCCTTGGGCATATGTTACACATACTTCTGTCAAATCACACTGACTGAATGTTGACTGAATTTTGAATGAAATTCTGCTAGAGTGTGACGTTTTACATGTATTTAAAGGGACAATATTGTCACAATCAACAGGGCATGGAATCAGTGTGCTGGTTTTAGATTAATTCAGGATTAAAAATAATATTAAGTTCATATTGCCATTGCTGCTGCATAAATTAGCCATTAATGTTCATTCACTGTGTTCATCTTAAGCTAGTACACCGATTCCATGCCTTGTTGAAAGTCTGCTCTTATCGTGATGATATAAGGCATAACATTGGTACATTATTTGGAAACGTACATGTACGTTATTTCAGTCCTCTAGTTTTCAAGAAATATATTATAAAACTAACTTGAGAAAGTTTCATCACAATGTGCTTACTCAGAAAAAATTTAAAACTTATTATTACTTGTTATTTTATGCTTTAGTGATTCAAACAAATGGCCAGACAGGCCTCCCCCCAGATACGCCACTGATGTTGTTTGTCTTTCTCCAGCTGTAGGTCATATATTTTCAAACAAACACATTTCATATTTTCAAGAGAGTTTAACAGTTTCTTATACTATACATTGTATACTAATTTTTCCAGATTTGCAAAGATCAAACAGACAGGAGTATCTGTAGTCACTGTGATATCTGTCGGTAAGCAACTAATTTGTTGAAACGTGCTGAATTCCATTTATTTACATGAAAATGAATAAAGACATTTGAATCCCTCCCCCACACACACTAATTTTAAAATAAGTAAATTAAATTAAATTAATTAATAAAAAAAAACATGATTAAAATATTCTTTTTGGGGCTCAACTTAAAAAATAGTTAGCTGCTTGTTGAATTTTTTGGGCCACATGCGAAAGAATTAATTGTAAATATTTTTGCAAAAAAGGTGCAATAGTACTTTTACAGCTACATGTAGGTCTCAGCCACACCTGACTTTCACTACACAGGTTGCATCAATTACATATACATGGCACATGATCCTTGGCTATTTGGCATGATTTGGTTCAATGACTTCTTACTAGACCCCCCCTCAAAAAAAATTTAAAAAAAAATTGGTAAAAAGCACACGTATGGTAATTCAGAGGTCACAGGTTAAAATCTTGCTTAGAAAGTCCAACCGCAATGGCAACAAAAGAAAGGAACACTGCAGGCCTTGGATTGTCCATGCCATATGACTATGCACCTATATGTAGATGTGTATTTTGAAGAATTTTGTTTTTCATTATATGCAGGTAACAATCATGAGGTAAGCACTTGTACAGAACCTCTTCCAGCCTGTACTCAAGGACTTCCCCCGCGTCCCCCCAAATCAATTGCTGGTTTCTATTACAAAATGTCCTGGCACTCCCTTGTCTGCCAACTGAGAGATTTTCATACAGCAGATGTTTTGAAATGCATGCAAGACCACAGTTTGTACTTCTATGGAGACTCAACAATACGGCAGTGGTTTGAATACCTCTCTGTTCATCTGGGCAACACTATGCAAGAGAAACGATTGCAAACGAGCCAAACGTGTGGGCCACGGAGCTCTTATGACCAAACTCACAACATTTCTTTGTTTTACCGGCATCACGGATATCCGATTCGTAACATGTGGACAAATGTTAAGGATATAAAATACGCAGCTCACGAAATTGACAACTTGCGCGGTGGGCCAAATACTGTAGTTTTCCTGACACTCTGGGCCCATTTCACTCCAACAAACATTCAATTTTACCGAGACCGCTGGAAAGCAGTCAAGGAGGCATTAAGGAGATTAAGGAAGCAGGACCCAAGCACACACATATTTATAAAATCTGCAAACACGAGGGAACAACAAGGTACAGACATGAGTAATTGGTATGCCATGGAGTTAGATAACGTAATGAGAGAAGAGTTAATAGGAGAACCCGGTGTAGTCATAATTGATGTGTGGCAAATGACCTTATGCCACTCATCTGGCCATCGCATTCATCCTCTTGAACCAGTAATCTCTCAAGAAATAAAAATGTTCCTGAGCTTTCTGTGTCCATCGAAATAATGTTTAAATCTACTCATTTACAGTAAAAATGGCTTATATAAATTATTTTTATTGCTGGAGCTTTATGAATAATTCCATAGTAGCGTACACCGAACAAGGAAAAGGATTTTTATCCGCCATGCACCACGATTTCCAATATATTCAAAGAAATTAAATCATTTATATTTTTGTTTAGGATTGGTTTTTATTAAGAATTGTTTTTTATTCAGAATATGTATTTGTCATCTTCAAAGTTAAACATCTCATTTCCCAATTGATATTATCCATCTGTCGGAAGAATAAAGCTCACTTTATTTTAAAGTCAAAATTATACTTTTACAATTGTTTTTCAAGTCTGTACTGATTCAGAATGAAGTGATTTGACATGGCATTATAATGCATGTTCAGTGCATGCATATGGGGTCACTGGACAAACATTTGTCCTCATCCCAAGAAAATTTATCTCGGGATGACGACATCCTACTTTCAGCATGTCCACATCCTGAAATAAATTGTCTCGGGAAGACGACATCCAACTTTCAGGATGTCTCATCCCGAAATAAATTATCTCGGGAAGACGACATCCAAGTTTAGGATGTCATTGACCAGAGATAAATTATGTCGGGATGTCGTCAGCATACGTTGATAGCACTTCCAGAGCTCCGTAAAAAGAACCTCAAAATGGGCTAAATAATTAATTATATGACAAAAGACGGCCCCATATGGTCACGCAGCTCCTTATAATGCGTAAACGAGTGCCCATTTGTTAGAGCACAAAACACAGACCAATCAAAATACATGTAGTACTGTAATTTGCCGTATACATCAAGTCGGTGACTTGACTTGAGATGTTGCCAGAGGAACCTTCTACAACTTAATTCTTACGCAATCACCAGTTAATGCACAGTACAGAAGTGTTAAAGAGACACCGTAAAAAATATTACTTGACTCATAAATATGACTTTGCATAAGTCACAATTATGACATAATTACAGTATCCCTTAATATCTCATAATTATGACTTGCATAAAGCTTAAATATATATCGCCAGTGTTTGGCTCAAGATACCCCAAAAATAGAATTTAAAAAGCGAACGAATTTTGAAATATAATATCATTATTAAACAAACCAACACCCCAACAAACAAACATGAAATTAGGATGTTGGAAACTAAATATAAGTGACATTTAAAGTGCGCTTGATTCTGATTGACAGCCACGCTGGCCAATCGGAAGACTGCACACGCCCTTGTGCAAACAGAATTAAAACAGTGGGTCAGCATTTTCTTAATTTTAGTTTTTATTTTACTTGTACTAATCCTTGACGGATTTTTTTCGTTCAATATCTCAAATGAAAGCTTATACATGTAACTTCCTTAATAGTCATAACAGTGAATGATGCCAAGTGATAATTATGAGATGTTAAATCATAATAAGCCGATATTAAGCAGAGTAATTTTATTTATTTTTACGATGCTCCTTTTAGATCTACGCCAAAGCCCGTTACTGCCACTGTAGGTACATGGGCGTACGAGTCAGGGGGGCAATTGCCCTCCCAAATTCGGAAAAACAATGGGGAAAATTCGGGCAAAGCAATAAGAAAAAAATCGAACAGAGAAAGCAAAAAGATTAACAAATTAACAATGATGGCAAATTTATTGCCGGCTAATAGTCAACCAAAATTCTTGATAAACAACCTTCTTAAATTTGTCCCCATTAAATTTTTTCAGGAGTACAGGAATTAACCAAACGCTCTTATTTCTCCGAGTTAATTTGTGATGACGCTGCGTGATTTTTACTTTACATTATTTTCTATGACTACGGTTGCCATAAACAACAACATGCTGTGATGTAACGCTTTGCTGTAAAGTCGTTTGCTCAGTGTTGCTTCCGATACGATTTCGGCCTCCTGAATCTGCCAAATTAGTTAACTGTCAACTAGTGTCAAGTTTGTTCGAGTTTGAAAATCGGGAGTCGGTCACACCTAGCGTCTATTCACGATCAAAACAACTACAATTGCAGTTACAAAGGCCATAAAACAATATCCAGTGGTTCTTCTCTTTGTAAGCTTCCTATGTCGTCATTTACATCTACACCAATATCCACGGCCCTTAAAGCCCTTTTGTTCAATTGTCGGGTCGCGTTTCGCCATTGAGATAAGCTAAGCCAGCTGAAATGTTTGTACAATTTCCCGGGATGGAAAGCCGAACACGCTCACTCTGAAATCTATTTATAGTAACGTCGATCTTGTTGCATCACATTATGGTGTTGATCTGGATCTCCTAAAGGCAGAAAAGGCAATCTACGCTAAGTTTGTCAAGGACCATACGCATCCATCAGGTTAACGTTCACAGGCCGCTATGCAGCTGGTGTTGTTGAAACTGTTTACAAGAACGATCTTCATGGCGTACTGCCAGTCTTCAACAAAATCGCTGGTATCTTGGCAACCATTCCTGGTACATCGTGTTCTGCAGAGCGCTCCTTCAGTGGCCTCAGACGAATGAAGACATATTTGAGGAGTACAATGGGTCAAACGCGACTAAACAGTGTGTCAATACTAAATATTGAGCGAAAGTATGCCAACATGTCTGTTGGAAAAAATGTTGACCAAATAATTGATATTTTTGCTGCTAAGAAAGGCAGAAAACAATATTTCTTTTAAGTTGCATGTTGTGTGATTTGTGCTAATTGTGTATCGTCGATTGATAAAAAGACTTTTTATTAGAAATTGGTACTTGTGTTTTTATCTGTGTAAAATTTCGGGCAAATCAACCCCTCTGCCCCCCTTAACCAAAGAGTCCCCATACGCCCATGTGTAGGTATACATTGTACCCACGCAAAGTACATAATTATGAGGGTTGTTTTTTAAAAAGTATGTAATTTTTTAAATGTTAAATATGTATTTTCTCGTTTAAACAAGTTATTATCTCGTGCATTCTGGGAATCCACTTTGGCCGCCATTACATTTACATTACATGCGATATCTTTTATTTTGTCTGAAAAACATGATTATTTTGCAAATCTGAAAAAACGGTGGAAGTGGTCACATGACTAAATGTCCAATTCAGAGTTTGAAAGTTGACCAACCTTAAATATAAGGTATTAAATGTCTTACAGTATCAAACATTAAGTATTTTTTAACAAAGTGGAAATTGGATCTGGGGCGCGTTTTCGCGACTGTAACCAGAAACATGTTTGGGCTTTGGTCATTGGTTAAGCCTTTTCGCGAGTTCAGTCGTGCTGCGATGACGTCATTGTTCTGACAAAACGTGAACCGAAATTTGTGATCGCTTACGCTTGGTTTCAAGATGGCGGATTGTAAAAAGTAACAAAAGTTTTGTTAATTATTTGTTAAAACATGATGAAATGATTGTTCGTATACCCACCCCCTTCCTCACCAACCACTGCTACTCCTCCCACCACCACTTCCCATAAACCTCATTCCTCCAAATACTTTTGGGGAACTCCACCTCCTCTCCAAAGAGACAATTCTACACCTCTTTTCTCAGAGGTCTTGTCCAAGAGGAAGAAAAAGCTCTCACCACCTTCCAAACAAGCTGTCAATTCTAGTCTTGTGCCTCTCAAATCACCGTCTCCCCCGAGAAAGCTTTCTAAACATCTGGAGACAGCCAAAGACAAACCCACCAATACTGATCCGCCAACTCTTTCACAGGCTCTAGACTATTCTTCTCAAATGTCAATAGACGGTCCTTCTGCTTCAGAAAGCGACAGTGATATTCAATCTGTCACTTCAGAATCTACTGAGGAAGACTTTGGTGATTTAGTTACCACCAGGGGTCCGCTGTTTAACGCAGATATGACTAAATTTCTAAAATGCGTCAAAGCCAGGCGAAAGCCTCTAGATATTGCCAAAAGGTTTACAAACGACCTCCCAGGCCATGTTAAACAATTAAAACCCCTGCGAAACTCTCCTCTCTTCAAAGGGTCTAAAAACTTATCAAGACCCTATATCCAAACGACCCCTCGCAAACATTCTAAAATGACTAAATACATTACATTTTTTTCTTATGGCACTCTCCATTCTTACCCTTAACACTGGAGGGTGTTCCATCATGCCTGTTAGGAACTCTTCCTTTCTTTTATAAATCTTTTTTGCAACTCGCCTGATGTCATCTTTCTCCAAGAAACAAATGATCTGAACACTGCCCTCTGCTTGGAATTCCTGGCCGTACCACATTATTTGTTCTTCAAGTTTATCTCGGGGAACAGGAGTTGGGATACTCATTAAACATACTTACCCTGTCCTTTCTTCTGATGTTAACTATGAAAGTTATGTTATATATGCTAAGATAGAGGTAGGCTCCACAATCTATCATCTTTATAATGTATTGATCCCTCAAAACAATGATCCTACCGTAGAAGTGTTCAACACCATTGCGACGATCACGATAGTGGCATTGTCGTTGGCGGTGACTTCAACTGCACTATTGAACCCACGTTAGATCGTTTCGGCATCTCTTCTGAAAAACGCCGACAAATCGCCTCGTCTTTACTCAACCTCTATACTGATCTCTCTCTTTGTGACATCTGGCGAAGACTTAACCCTAGCGCATCTAAATACACCTGGTTTAGACATAACTCCAGTATGCCTGGAGAAATGTCTAAAGCTCGCCTTGACCGATTTTATATATCTCCCACTCTTACTACATCTGTTCTGTCCTGTGATATTTATTCCTTGCTCACTTTCTGATCATAGTGCTGTCCTCCTGAAATTAAAACTTCCTTTTTTTACAAAGCGAGGAAGCGCCTATTGGCAGTTTAACAACAGCCTTCTTGAAGATAAAAAATTCTGTAATTTTTTTTCTCTATTCTGGTCCGACTGGCAAACTCAAAAGATAACTATCACAATATCTGCACTTGGTGGGACCTCGGGAAACGTCACATCAAAACCCTATCCCAAATGTACGGAAAGAAATGCGCTTCTGAAAAGAAAACTAGATACAGAAACAAGAAAAAGAAATAGACAAACTCCAATCACACCCCACAATCACACCAGACATGGCTGAAACACTGAAAGAACAACGAAATGCACTCAACAACATACTCAAACACGAAACAAAAGGGGCACTTATTCGATCACACTTCCATTTTGCTAAAGATATCGACACATCTTTCTCATTTTTCTTTAATCTCGTAAAATCTCACTCTGTCAAAAAACACATCTACAGAATCCGTCTACCTTCCAGTGACGTAACAGAAAATCCCTTTGAAATAAAGACATGTATTCACTCCTATCAAAATCTTTATGCCAACGTAGATGTTGACGTGAATGCACAAGACTCCCTCCTGGAAGATATTCCCTCCTGGGATTCGGTGACAACTTTCTGTCATAATTAGGCCAACATTTTTTTTGTTGAGTTGCCCTCCAGTGAAAATATTTGAAGGGGTCGGTCGGTCGGGATTTATTTTATTTTATTTTTTTTCTCCTTGACTGTCATTTTAAGATTGAAATGCATTGGAACTGAAACCACATACCATGATTTTCATTTGTATACCTATCAGCAAGGAATTTTGCTTCAGAATAAAGGTATGCCAAGCATTTTTGTTGTACTTTTCGCTGTGATTGACACAGCAAATTCATCCATATTGCGTGCAAATGCAATGCTCAACATGCAACATGTGAGTGGCCATTCGATTTGAAAACGTGTAGATTGAGTCGCAATCGTTGACACACGTACAGTGCGGGGAGCCAGTGCACAACGTGTGAGGGCCTTTGATTTGAAAACGTGTAGATTGAGTCGCATTCTTTGACATACAAAACAGTGCGCGAAGCCAGTGGAAAACATGTGAGGGCTAGGGGCCATTCGACTGGAAAACGTGTAGATTTGAGTCGCAATCGTTGGCACACAGTGTGCGCGAAGGTAGTGCACCATGTGAGGGCCGGGGCCATTCGATTTGAAAACATGTAGATTGAGACTTGGGTACCGGTAAATTTACCGGTAAAAAAAGTGGAAAATTTCACAAATCAAACGTATTATGTTTTATACAAAGAAAATTGGTAAGTTTCATTAATAAATAGGCCTATGAATGACGGGGAAAAAAAAAAAAACCCGACCCGAGATTTCAGCACTTTTGGGTCGGTCGGTGGAAGGCAACTCAACATCTTTTTTTTTGGCCTTATATCAAATTACTGTACAATAACGCACAGAGTCTTGTTAAAATTAATTCTTCTCTCACTACCCCCTTCCCCTTCGAAAAGGGTATTCGCCAAGGATGTCCATTATCGGGCCTACTATTTTCCTTGGCAATAGAACCTTTCTTGAATTCTCTTAGACAAAATGCTGCTACCTGCGGCTTTTCACTACCTCTTGACAGAAAACATATTATCGTCTCTGCCTACGCAGACGATGTTTCTATCTTTATCGGGTCCGAGTGTGGCTTCCAAATCGTCGACAATATTTACAATTTATATAGCAGAGCGTCTGCAGCTCGCCTAAATTTTCAAAAATCACAAGGTTTATGGGCAGGATCCTGGATCCTCAGAAATGATAATCCCCTCAACTTCACGTGGAACAACGAAGGTCTCAAGTTCCTTGGAGTTCATCTGGGTAATTCCAATAAATTCACTCAACAAAATTGGCAAACATGTAGAAACAAACTTCAGAAAACTCTCGCTTGTTGGAAGAGCATTTCCAAAACCCTCTCATATATAATTTTCTTTGCCTGCGTTACGTTTGTATAGCAGGCAAATTGTGTCTGTTCGTTTAATATTTGCATATTACGCAATGCTGTGTGTTTTGCAGGGTACAGGGTCTTTAGAGAAGGCATATTTTTGTTGTACCTGGGGGGTATATAAGAAAAGGGCGTTTGGAATGTTACTATTCTAGCTTGCAGTCTCTTTCGACTACATCATTATGGAGCTGGCCGACATATCCGACCTTCTAGACACGAGAATCCAGGATTCTCAGTCAGTGTTGTTGAACCAACTGGACACGCTGATATCGAACAAGTTGAGCGGCTTTCAACAGCAGATCAAGAAAAATCAACAGGAATTGAGTGACGTACAAGTAGCAAAGATAGAAGAGCTAAGCAAAGACTCGTATAAGTTCCGAAAACGCGGAAACGAAGAACAGTATAAAGTGAATGTTAAGGTGTTATCACATCGGGGGCCGGGGTTCAACGCCAGAGCTATGGTGGAAGAAAGCCCGGCGTATGTTTCGCATGTGGTGAGGCGGGGCACTGGAGGGCGGATTGCAACCAAGTAGCGAGGCAGGCCAAGGATAGCTATAAGTTAAGTACAATAACCACTTATTGTGAATGGGATTGCGTTGTCCATAAAACGCAAACGGGTAGTGCAATAATAACAGATTGGGGCCGGTCAGATAAAGAATTATCGCCAGTAGGGAGATTAAAAATGCAATTATATTATTGGAAGTATATTACTACTAATGACAATGTTTTGCATATTTTGGAATATGGTTATAAGCTACCTTTATTCACGTTACCGCCCACAGCCGAGCTTGAAAATAATAGATCAGCATTGCACCATCCAAAATTCGTACACGGTGAAATTAAAAAATTACTCATCAGGGGTTGTATAACGGAGGTGCATAAGAAGCCATACTTAGTAAATCCATTGACATTTTTTGATAATAAAGGTAAACTCAGAATGGTGCTGGACTGCCGTCACTTAAATCTTCACTTATTTAAAGAAACGTTCAAATATGAAGATGCACAGATAGTCAAAGACGTGTTTAAGAAAGGCGATCACGTAATTACTTTTGATCTAAAGTCAGCCTATCATCACATAGGAATTTCGGAACAACATAAGAAGTTTTTAGGTTTTGCATGGGATTTCGGAAACAATAAGAAGTATTTTGTGTTTAACGTGCTACCATTCGGTGTATCAACTGCAGCATATATATTTTCAAAAGTCATGAGATGTGTAATAACTTATTGGCGGGGAAAAGGTCATAAGGTTGTTATTTTTTTGGATGATGGTATTGCAGGATGCGCAGATTTGTGCGATGCAATAAAATTAAGCAAGAAGATTAGAAACGATCTAACAGATCTAGGTTTTCTAATTGCAGAAGAAAAATGCAGCTGGGATCCAAAAAGCACAGCCACGTGACTAGGACTAAATTGGGACTTCGGTCGTGGTGAGGTGCACATCACAGATACCAGAATATATGATTTAAAAAGATCAATTGACGGCTTATTGAGTCATACTCGGGTAACAAATACACCCGTGCAAGTCAGGATATTAGCTAGGGCAATAGGCCAGATAGTATCAATGCATACAGTCTTGGGACCACTAGTTCAATTGAAAACGAAAGAAGCATTCCGATGTGTCAATAGTAGGGCTAGTATAGTTGGAATGCATGTGTTCTGTTAACGCCACAGACAAAATCCGAGTTGGAATTTTGGAAATGTAATGTGGACAGGCTGAATGTTTTACCTATTGAGAACACAATTTCTTTTAACTATAATGTATATACTGATGCGTCGGGTGTCGGCTATGGTGGGTATGTTTTAGAGAATAAAGAATTAGAAGTTATGGGAGCCTGGTCAGAAATCTGAATTACAACAGAAAGCAGTTGAAATTCATGAAATCTGTGAAAAGGGCTGTGTACAGATTGATCCTGTGTGGATTCCTCGAAAAGAAAACAAGAGGGCTGATATGTTCAGCAGAATAGTTGACAGCGATGACTGGCAGATTAATTGTCAGACATTTAGTAGGCTTAACAAGAAATGGGGGCCTTACACTTGTGATAGATTTGCATGTAATTATAATGCAAAATGTTCAAAATATAACTCTCGGTGGTGGCTTCCCGGAACTGCAGGAATTGATGCTTTCAGACAAATTTGGACAAATGAAACAAATTGGTGGGTACCACCCCCTAAACTGGTTGCCAAGACGATCGACAAATTGGTGAAGGAGGGGGCAAGTGGAACGTTAGTAATGCCATATTGGAAATCGGCTCCATTTTGGCCGAAAGTATGGAACGCCTTGGGTTTCATGCCGTTTGTAAAAGATCACGAGTGTTTGCCTGCAAACATTGTGCAGAGAGGAAAAGGCAATAATGGGATTTTTGGAAATCCTAAAAGTAATTTCAGATTATTAGCATTGAACATTATATTTTAACCATTTTTCTTTTCTTCTCCCTCTCACCAGGTCTAGGTATCACTGTCGCCATATCCAGCGCAATGGAGGATGCGGGGGTCAAGTCGGTCAGGTTGACGGAGCTTTCCAGCAGTATGTCAAAGCAGCTAATTGGTTCGAGGAGTGACAGCACTATTAAAAAATATTTCTCAGCTTTTCAGAGATGGAAGTTATTTATAGAAAGGGAAGGTGCTAAAGCAATACCTGCCCAGCCAATTCACGTGGCTTTATACATTACGAGTTTGATTGACCGAAAAAGTTCACAAAGTGTTGTTCAATCGGCAGTATACTCGATAAAATGGGCCCATAGTATTCGGGGGTTGTCAGATCCTACGGATAATTCGTTTGTAAAGAACCTCTTAGAGTCTGTAAAGCGTCAGAAAACAAACCCAGTAAAGAAAAAGATATTGTCACGGCTGACCAAATTATTGCACTATGCAACAAATACAGCGAATCCAGTGACATTTTGGTGCTGCGAGATCTAGCTATTATTGTTTTGGGGTTCTCTGGTTTTTTGAGGTTCGATGAAATTCATTCATTGCAAGGTACAGATATCAAATTTTATGAGTCCTATTTATCGGTGCATTTAGGTAAATGTAAAACGGACCAGTATCGTAAGGGTGACACAGTGGTAATTGCTCAGGGGTCAACTTCAGCATGTCCAATAAAAATTTTAAGCAATTATATTTCAAAAGGTAGCATATCGTTAGAATCTGACGAGTATTTGTTTCGTGCAGCATATAGCAATAGGGGCAAGAAGGCCTTAATTAAGAAAAACAAGCCGTTGAGCTATACAAGAGCTCGAGAAACAGTGTTGAGCCGTTTAAGGGAAGTTTGCCCTGACGGAGATTTAGGGCTTTATTCCTTAAGAGCAGGCGGAGCCACAGCCGCTGCGAGAGCCTCGGTACAGGATAGGCTCTGGAAAAGGCATGGTAGATGGAAAGGAGAAAGGGCAAAAGATGGTTATGTAGATGATAGCTTAGAGCATAAATTATCTGTTACGAAAGCGTTAAATTTGTAACTTAGAATGTGTACACTTAGCTAAGCATGGTAATAATTGGTTAAGGCTAACAATATTTGCACTGTAAACGAACGATTACATGTTTAAAACCAAAATTTTCCCGATCTTTTGGGTCTAGCCGTCTGGCAAGCGATACCAAAATTGTGTATTTGTGTACTTAGTAGGTTGTACAATGTGCATTAGGGCAAGTGTTGCCGTTATTATAAAAGACTTTTCTTTGCCTGCGTTACGTTTGTATAGCAGGCAAATTGTGTCTGTTCGTTTAATATTTGCATATTACGCAATGCTGTGTGTTTTGCAGGGTACAGCTAGGGTCTTTAGAGAAGGCATATTTTTGTTGTACCTGGGGGGTATATAAGAAAAGGGCGCTTGGAATGTTACTATTCTAGCTTGCAGTCTCTTTCGACTACATCATTTAAATAACTGGGAAGTGGTGAAAATGTAGAAAATAATGTTGCGAAAGTCATAGCTTAATTAGAGTTAATTTCGTTAAATGTGTTTTATTAACGGTTTTTTGTCACAAGGTTTTCCAGAGTGTTTTGCTCATAGAGTTTTATCTCTGGTTTTTAACCCTGGACGTAGGCCTATGTAAGTGTACTACTGGACGGAAAGTGTTTTAGGCAATTGTTCAGTCAAGTTATTAATATAATGTACAGACATGTGGTATGTGGTGTTCAGAATAAATAGCCAGCTCAGCCGTAGCCGTCTGGCAAGCGATACCAAAATTGTGTATTTGTGTACTTAGTAGGTTGTACAATGTGCATTAGGGCAAGTGTTGCCGTTATTAGAAAAGACAGGTAGAATCCTCATAGCTAACCAAATCGCCACTTCCAAATTGTTACACTATCTAGCTGTCCTTCCAACACCCGATCATATACTCGATGAACTTCAAAGGAGTAGTATGTCAGATGGGGGTTCTGGGCCATGTACCCCAAAAGGGGCGTAACCTTTTTGAAATGTAAAAAAGAGGGATGGATGTATGTAGGGAGGGTGTGTAGGGTATGTGTAAGGTGTATGTAGGGATGGTGTGGTGGTAGGGATAGGGGGTGTTTGGTTGATTGATGACGTCATGAATGTATTGATGACGTCATAAGTAGATGTGGGTGGTGGTGGATGATTAAATTTTTTTGATCAAAAAAATTTAGAAAAAAATATTGAAAATGAGAGTTTAAAAATTTAAATAACGAATTAATATTATGTAGATTAATAGTAAAGACGAGATGACGACGAAATGGCTTTTAGTGGGTAAAAAGAAGTGTTATAGACTAAGTGTGCTCAGTGATGTATTTTGTCCATTACATTTGTGGCGTATACGACACGGGCAAAACATACCAGTTCCATGTGTAAGATGTAAAAATGGAACAAAAGCAAAGTTAAATATATGTACGAAATGTAGTAATGTATTAAAAATGTATTTTTTAGCTCGCGTTGAAGGGAGAGTTAAAAGAAATTATAATATAGTGATGGAAGAGTTGTTAAATAAAACAACTCGTTTATAGTAAAAATAAATAGCCTATATACAGTGCGTATAAAAAAAAAGGTAATCCGAATTCAGGGGGTTAATATGCCAAGGTTATTTAGTTTGACAATTTACATGTAGTGTACCAAAGAAGAGGAACTCCTCAGCTTTCCATTGATACCTTTATTGACCCATTGCTGTCACACATGACCGAGTACATTGTTATTGAAAATGACAAATTCAAATCGCATTTTTGCAAGTTTGGGTAATCAGTGCAAGGCAGGATAATTAGTGAAAGTCAGTACGATAAACCAGATTTTCTTTAGGAATGACTGGACATTATTCAAGAAGAATCTCTTCTAACATTGCCCTTTTATGCACCCACACCTTCAACATGTCCACCTCCCCTTTCGACACAAAGCTGACAGTGACGGAGCATGTCCTGCACTGCTCGTCTCACCATAGCCGGATTATTGCGTAAAGCATCCACTTCATTTCGAATACGGCCCTGCAATTCATCAAGATCACGGGGAGGAGTTGCAAACACCTTGTTCTTCAAATGTCCCCAAAGGAAATAGTCACATGGTGTGAGGTCAGGTGATCTTGGTGGCCATTCCACCTCATGGTTGACGGCGATGACTCGTTCGCCAAAGAGTTCCCTCAGACGATCTCGGACAGCGATAAGGCGATGTGCTGGGGCGCCATCTTGGGCCCACCAGAGTTGTCTGAAGACCCCACGAACCTGTCGCTCAAAGTGTTCCTGCAGCTGCGGTAAAACGTTATCATTGAGCATCTGCAGATACATGTTACCATTGACATTCCTTTGAAAGAAAAACGGTCCGATCAGCTGACCACTTCCACAAAGTCCTAACCAAACAGTCCACTTTTGTCGACTCATGTTAACCTCAAAATTGAATTCTGGGGGTGTCTTGCTGGTGCATATTCAAGAACATTATGCGTATTGACCTTGCCGTTCATGGAGAAAGCAGCTTCGTCGCCGATTACGAGATTCCGCAGAAAATTGACATCTCTCTCGGTACGGGCTATCAACCATCTGGCAAACGCCAGCCTTCTAGCAAAATCTCCTGGCGTAAGTTGATGTCGGATGTGAATCCGATATGGATGCTGGTGGAGGTCCAATCTCGTGATTCTGTTGAATGTCGCCGAAGGCAATCTCAGCCCATTTCGCCTTGCGCTGGTGTCCCTAGGATGCTCCAAAAGTTGCTGCCTTACTGCTGCAATGTTCCCTTCTGATAGCCCGGTGCGCCTCCTGCCAGAATTCCCCTTGTTGCGGTTGAGGCTAGTGCCATACTCTTGATATTTTCTAACATTCGCCCAGATGGTTTTGGCTGCTGGGGGCTACCGTTCTGGGAAACGTTCCCTGAAAGCATCGCGAGTTTGCTGCAAACTGTGAGTTTGGTGAAATGTTGTAATCACGAAAACTCGCTGTTCAGTCGTTAGTTGTACCATTTTTCCAACTACCTGTCACTAAACCCAGGCCCTTCTTAAATACCCAACTTGAAGAAAAGGATGTCGTAACAGACGATTACCGCACCAGCTTAAAAATCTTACATAATCATCTAGGCAGTCAAGTGATGCGTCCATTTCAGACTGCCTTGAACTGATTACCCAAACTTGCAAAAATGCGATTTGAATTTGCCATTTTCAATAACAATGTACTCGGCCATGTGTGACAGCAATGGATCGATACAGGTATCAATGGAAAGCTGAGGAGTTCCTCTTCTTTGGTACACTACATGTAAATTGTCAAACTAAAGGCCTTTTCACACTATGTACCTCTTACACGTGTAGAAGTGTACACGGTTCCACTCCGTGTTGACTCTGAAGAATTTCAACACGGTTCAATTCCGGTATGATTTCACACTATCCGTTTTGGGGTTACACGTGTAACTATCCGACACGGATCCGACACGTGTAATTGCTCGATCATTTCACACTACGCTCGAGTCTACACTGGTCACAGCAGAAAGTCCCACACTGCATTGCGACACTGCGTTGCGAGCAAAGGTCATTAGTTTGTTCGTTGTTTCATAACTACAATAATGCACACGGATCGAAAATCAACCCAGTGACTTTTCACACTACGCTTTCGCGGCGCTTTCAACACGTGTCGGCGGTCTCAACACGGATCGAAAGCTCTCAACCCACCTCATGAGCAGGGTTAGTTTCGACACGGATCGAGCATCTTACACGGATCGGCGCCGTGTTACATTTTACAGTGTGAAAAGGTCAGTCAAGATTACACGTGTCGGACCCGTGTCCAACCCGGAGATTTTCTGTAGTGTGAAAAGGCCTTAAATAACCTTGGCATATTAACGCCCTGAATTCGGATTACCTTTTTTTTGATACGCACTGTATATATATATATAAAACTATTTTAAAAATTTAAATTATACGGGGGAGGTTTTTTCTACAGTAAAGTTTACTTTAAATTCAAAAGTTTTTCTATGAGATCTTTTTTTTTCTTTATCTACATCGACGACGGCTTTGACCTCTGTTTTACCATCAACGAAAATTGTTGGTGTAAATTTATTTCTGATGTTTTCTTTCATTCGACAAAATTTGTCTCGCTGTTGACAGATTAAATGAAATTCTTCTTGACTTATTACACCGTCTTCGATCGCTTTTGAAACGTGGTTTTCGATAGTATTGAGTTTACTCTCTGCTAAAACTCTAATCTCGTCGTGTTTCTTTGCTTTTTTATCGAGTTTGGATTTTGCGTATCTGATCGCAAACGCCACACCGCCTAACCCTAAAGCTAGTCCTAAAGCGAATCCTACGGGCGTCGCTACGACGGTAGCTAGACTGGCGATTCCAATCCCTCCCGCTCTCATACAGCCCAATTCCGCCAATGTTTCTACGATACAACAAGTTTTGATGATTTTATTATATTTATTATATGTTTTCTCGCGCTCGTTTCTCTCTTTTAAAATTTCTTTTTGAATGTCATCGATTTTTTGTAATCGTGAGTATCCATCATATACCGTACATCTGGATAAAGTTTATTTGTTTCCGTAGAGACGCTCATTATTCTAATAATAATAAAAAGATTAACATTTTATTTTAATGCAATCAACGTGGAAAACTTTTAATTTTTATATCGTAACAGATTCCCGTATTTACAGCACCTAAAAAGTTGACTCGCACGATGTATTTTACATCTTCTCTACTTTGTGAAACGTAGCATAATACATATTCTAAATAGTGCGGTTCACTCGAAAAATTAAAAAAATCGACGACGGGGAAATCAATTAAACCTCTTAAAACATCACTCTGTTTACTTTTCACGATAGAATTAGAATTATTTTCACCACTTGTCAATTTAGAATATAGAGAATAAAAAGTTAATCCATGAACAATAAAATTTACATTATTTAAACCGCTATCCCAATGTAAGTTTATGTATGGTTCTTCTCACGAAGAAAAAGATAAAAAATTTATATCTCGTAAAAGTTCACTCGGTTCAATGTGACCAACGCGTTCGATGATGTTTGAATTGGATTAGATTTCTCGCGCATTATCGCTAACGATTTTACGACTAGGTCCGTAAATACTCGCCATTTTATATATTATTATTATTATGTTAAAACGGTAAACTTTAAATTTTTATATTGAAACAGATTCCAGTGCTCAAAGCACCGAAACAGCTAGCTTGTATAAAACTTTTACATCTCGCATTTTGTAGCAAATTTCGTATTCCAAATGCTGCGATTCGTCGCTAAAAATAAATGTATTATCTCGAGTCGGAGAAGGAATATTGTGATATACGTGAGGTGGAAAATTGCGCGTTGCTAAATGTGAATAAAGACTACCACCTTTTATAAATTTTACAAAAATTGAACAGTACGTAGGTGATTGATTAAACATGTAAAAGGGTAGTTTTAATATACCGTGCCATCCGACGTTAATCGAGTTTTTCTAATAAATTTATCAAAACTATCGTTTGTTGAATTTCATTCGCTTCGACGTATCCGTGATGCTCGTAAATGTACTGATTTTGCAGTTGTTGTTGTTGTTGTTGTTGTATAACGTTGCTGACGATAGCACTTTTACGACTAGGACCGTAAATACTCGCCATATTTATAATATCGCATTAATTTTTTATTTAATTTCGACGGTTAAAATAATCGGCATGCCGTGATTATTTATGTCTCTGCCGACCGAATTTTTAATTTTAAAACTCAATTCGTTAAAAGTACAGGTTTTAAGATTTTTTCGCAACGGATTAGAATATTCTATCCACATACTTTCCCCCAACGATTTATCTTGCAAGGGAAAAACGTTTAAAATAGTACAAGGTTTACCGTCGAGAACATTTTCGTTCGTAGAAATTTGATCGCAATGAATGTATATTATTTTAAAAGTTTTTTCCTTCGTGCTCTCCCTCGCCTAAATATTCATTAGCTAACCCTAGTAAATTAGCTAATCCCGAGGAAAATTTGATTTTTCGTTTTTGTTGAGTGATATTTATAAACGTTTTTCCAAATTTTTCGTCGACGAACGTAATCCAAGGCGTGTTTTTTAAGACAATGTCGATAATTTCGTTAATGTTATAAAGTCCGGGCTCGATAAACTCGACCTCTTCTTCCTCACTTTGCTCATTTCTTTCATTTATCCAACTTTTCCACCGCCATATTTTTTCTTTTTTACGCACGTTATAGTAACCGATCCAAATGCTAACGCTATTTAAAGAAATGGTGAGTTTACCGTTTTGATTATTGATCGTATTTAACGAGATTGTATTATTTAAATTTTTTATTTCGATCGTATGATGCATTTTAATATTTAAAATTTATAATTTATATTTATATTATAATAAAATGTCGATTCCGATAGCATTTCAGAGCAATTTATCGAAACGGTATCCGCAATCTTGAAATTTTACACCCACTCATAATTTTACTTCTAACGATTTGACAAATATAGATATTTACGTTAACGAAAATGAGTTTTTTAACGTAGAACTCTATAATCCTTTTGAAAAATACAAGTTACCCCGCGTTGATAACAGCGTAATATTAAACGAACGGAAATACAATCCTATAAAGTTTTATCAAAATCAAATAAACTTTGTAACGTGGTGTAGCACGGCGGGTTGCGGGGTGAGTTATAAACATTTATTTCATTCGAATATGATGATTCGTAGTTTTTTCAAATTTCACGTTTATTATCAAATTAGACGAATGCTCAAAGAAATGAGTTGCCCTGAACCTTCGAACGCAATTTGGAACGCGTTCGAAAATAATATAGACATTGCCGCGTATAATAAAATATGTAGAGAATTTCACGCATCGTCAGTTTCAAATTGGAGACAACGAGCAGATTTAACTCTTTCTGGACAGCAAGCCATTTAAAAGGCTCGCGCGCGTGTCGCGTTTTGACAACGAGCGTTTTAAAAGGCTTGAACGTCATCATCCTGACAATGGGTCTTGTTTTGACTTGTTTTGACTTGTTTTGACAACAGAGCCTACTATTGACTAATACGAATCATAACCTTTATTTACTCTTACTCTCTTTACTTACCTTACTCTCTTTACTTACCTTACTCTCTTCAATAGTCCAAAGATAAACAAATTATTAATAATTTCCAGACTTGACCTTGATTGTTTACAGTATCAAATTACAATAATGAAAACAATTAATTCCGGAGAGAAAGAGTTAAACTCGTGGGGTTAGGTACGGCTTATTATTTTGATAATGATGTATGGACCCCCGTACCGGGTAAAAACTTTAATGATACTCGTATTAGACACGGCGTATATGAAAAAGATCTGCCGATGATGAATTTTTATGACACTGCACAAGCTGAAAAAACCAACCCCAATTGGCATAAAGCCGTTAAACAAAATCGATGTTATTTTCAAGTCGGTTATATCGAACAATCTCCTCAAACTGAATCGGCTTGGGCAAAATTTATACTCGAGTCTAAATTAGCGCAGGGTTTTACAGATAGCGGTACAGAACGAATCAACGATTCTATAAGAACGTACGTTTACGCGATATTGGGAGCTCAAGCTCAATCAAAAACTGGAATTCTCATCCCCGGCACCGGTTTAGATGCGAAAAGAGAATTTTTAAACATTCTCGACGCTTCGATCGATTCTCCCATCGATTTACAATATTCTATTCAACGATATCAAGATTCTTTGCAATGCGCTCGTTCTCAATTAAACATGAATTTGCAAATAGGTACGTACGCGGGATACAACAATAATATTTTGATCGCCACGTCGGATCTATCGCTCGGTTCGAATCGAGATACGAATTCGTCACCCGCTCCACCGCCACCACCACCTGCGAGCATCGATGAGGATATAGATCAAAGCGATAATCTTATTAAATCCTCTACTACTACATCGGCGCAAGACGCTACCCATGAGAAAATCTAAAAACCTTTGCCGCCCGATTTAGATTCTCAACCGTTAGATGATGATAAAACGCAAAGCTCATCGTCATCATCATCATCATCTTTTGCGACTCGAGACGCTACTCTTCAAGATAAAAAAAATGCGTAAATTTTCGGTTTCGCGATTATTACCGGATTAGGCGTTTTAATTTACGAGTTGTCGACTTAACGTTGACGCTGTATATAGCTTAAAATTAAAACTCCGACTCCGGTCAAGGCTAGCCACAAATGTTCCGCAGCATATCCGACTACTTTTGAAACTGTTTTAAATAACCAATTTAAAACTGCTCAGATAATAGCGGGTAAAGCGGCCAAAGCTTTTAATCCGAGTTTTGTAACCAGTCTTTTACCGACGTTGTTCTCCTCCTCCTCCTCCTCCTCCTCCTCCTCCTCCTCCTCCTCCTCCTCCTCCTCCTCCTCCTCCTCCTCCTCCTCCTCCTCCTCCTCCTCCTCCTCCTCCTCCTCCTCCTCCTCCTCCTCCTCCTCCTCCTCCTCCTCCTCCTCCACCACCACTTGGTGGTGGTGGTCGTGGAGGTCGTGGCGGTGGAGGTGGTGGCAGTGGTGGAACAGCTGAATTTGTGATCTTTTCAACGATAAATGTGATGATTATACTAACGGCCGTTAATATACTGGCTATCGTGATGCCTTATTCTCTAAATAAAGTTTTAATTTTTTTCGCCTAACGTGACGTCTATTTTCATCATTTTTTCGATCGTTTCTTTAATTCTGTTGATTTGACTACGAAGAGCGTTATCGCGTTCATTTATTACATTTAATATAACTCGTTCTTCCTGTTTATATCAGACAATCTGTTTCTGTTAATGCCTTCAAGAAGGCTCTTAAAACTCACTTGTTTCCTCATTAATTTTGTATCAATTTATGTCTTATTCTATCCTGATTTGTATTTATTATGTCATATTAACTTTTGTAAGCCCCATGAGCCTCTCGGGAATGGCGCATGATAAATACTTGTTGTAATGTAATGTAATGTAATGTAATGTTCTTTGTCTCGTAGGTTTCCTAGCTTTTCGCGTAGCCTCGCGGTTTCTTGAGTATCCTCATCATCTCGATCTCGAGCGTTTACGTATTGTTTTTCAACTTGTTTGATTTCTCTGGTCTTTGCGTTCTTTTTAGCGACAAAGTATAATAGTTCTCCTCGCGTATCTTGCATGAGTTTATCTAAAGCCATCACGTCTCTCCACCGATTTTTATAATTCGATTGAGTTTCTGCATCTTTCATTGAAATAACGGTATCCGTTTGAGTTTCTGCATCTTTCGTTGAAATAACGGTATCTGCCTCTAAAATAAAAGTACTTACATTTTCCGCTTGTTTTGCGCGTTGTTCCGGTAGAGATGGTAACTTTCGACTTGTTTCTGTTCTAAGAGGCGATTTATCGATAACAATATCTGGTATTTCTATCACTTTTAAAACATTTAATATAGCCTTGTCACTTTCTTCCAAGATTATTGGTTTCGGTAAACCTAAAAGTTCGTAAAATAAATCTTTACCGCCATCTTTTTGTTTAAAAAAAAAGTAGATTCTGCTAAAAATGTTCCCATCGTTTTTTCTTGTATGTTAGTTAACCGTATTTGTTCACCGTCTTCTTTTATAAACCAAAGTATTCCGCGCTTGTATCTAAATTTACTATATAGTGTCTTTCAGCGTTCGGATAGTTCAGATGCTTGTAAAAAGCATCAACGGCATCTTCTTTACTTTTATAATAGTCTTGGTCGCCGACACGACTGGGCGCGTCCCAATTGGTAGCACCCAACTGGATGTTGACGTTATCATCATCATTATATTCGTTATTAGCATCTTGAAAATCATCATCATGATCATCTTCTTCGTCGGGGTGATTAAAAGCCGGATCCATCTCGATGAGTTCATGCCATCCTTCCGCCATACTGTTTACAATTATTTTTTATCTTTTTTTAAATAATTTATAACTCGCGTACCCTACTATCGTCATACCTAAAATGACGAATAAAATTTCTCTCGTTTTTTGATCTTCGCTCGGAACGTAAAAATCCTCTAGTTTAGGCTCGTCGTATAAATCTTCCGGTAAATAAAGTCGTTTACCGGTAACGTTATAATATTCATTCATCGCTTCGTCAATGTCGTTGTATGTTTTTTTTAGCGTTCGATTATTTTCGTAATCGTTCGTTTAAATAATCTACATGTTTCAAGCGCTTTTTAGACCATTCGTCGCGAGCTTTAGTAAGTTGTTCTAGCGCTAAATCGTGCCTCTTTCGTTGTTTTCAGCATCGTTGGAACGTAAACCACCAAATAAAAAAATTGATCCCGAAAAAGCCAACGCGTTTACTTCAGCGCCTCCGATCATCATCGCTATAGACACCATTTTTATAATTTAAAATTTATTTAAAAAAATTAAAAAATTAAATAATGACATGTAGTAAATATGAGTCGAGCGTACGGAGATAAACTAAATCCATACAGAAAATTAAGAGAACCTTTCGGTTTAAAAGGAATACGACAAAAAGTCGTCATTACAAACAATCCGAGCACAATCACCGAAAATCAACTGTTGACCGTTCGTTTTCCAAATTTAGGAAATAACGACGTTATCGTTCCGGATACGGTCAGATTAGCTTTTAATATTAATCTCGAATCTTCGGACGACGATACGAGAACGATAGTACATAATATAGGCAGAGCCATCGTAAAAATATAACCATTAAAATGGAAGGAAATGAAATATTTAGTTTAGACGATGCGGACGTGTTCAATTGTTTCAAAGACGAGTGGTAGACGAAAGATCAACGAGAAAATCTAGCCTACCAAGGAATCGAACCCGCTAACGTGAGTAAATTAAGAGTAAATGCCAGCGACGCCGTTCCCGCCGGCGAGGGAGGAAAAGACAAAGCCGTCGCGGATACTCTAAAAAATAGATATCACATTCCGCTCGATTTTGAATTATTGACCGATCATCAACCCTATTTTCAATCGGGAATCGGGGATCGTCTGACCTACGAACTCGAGTTTAATAAATTGTCTAAAGTGATCTAAAGCACGGACGATAATGCTAAATATATCATAAGCGGAATTTCTTTAGAATACGAAATCGTTCATATGCCCCATCTTGCGCAAACGATTAAAAATCAATATAGCAACAAGTTGGCGATATTGTATGATAGAGTTTTGAGACAGAGCGTGACCCCTTTAAACAAACGGGATACGACGTGGAATATAAATCTAAATACGCCGGCAAAAAGCATGAAAGGAATATTGTTTTTATTCAAAGAGCCCGACGTAAAAGAAACGAACAAGTTTTATAATCCAAAAATCGATAAAGTTTCGATTACTATCGAATGAGTTCCAAATCAACTCTACGCGCAGGGAATGCGCAGGGAATGCGCAGGTATCAACACTGGGAAGAAATTCAAAAATATTTCGGAGATTCGAAAAAACAACACGGTATGCGAGTGACCAAAGCTTTAAATTTATCCAACGTCAAACAAGCCGATTATTTACTAAATAGATACGGTTTGTTTTCAGATATGAGAAGCATCGACGACAACAAAATTCACGGAAGCGGAAGGCGAGTAGAAAACTTATCCGAAGAAATTACCCTTCAAATGGATAAAGAAGCGGAAACCGCGGGCGAATTATACCTCTACATTTTTATCATCATGGACGCGCAACTCAATATCGAAAACGGACGATTTCATTCCGCGGTATATTAACATATAGAGTTTTTACTCTCTTGACTATTATTACAAACTACGTTACCTAAATATCCCCACGCCGCCTTAATTTGCGGACAGACAGGATGCGGAAAAACATAATTTGTTTTAAATATATTACAAAAAGAATATCGTAAATATTTTGAATATATCGCGGTAAATCTCGCTTATCAAAATAGGAAATGGATTTGGAACGACGAGCGAGTGTACGTAGAGGATCTGAGCGATTTATCGTTAAACAAAGCGATATAAATTTATAGCGCCCTTTTCAAAGGAGACGAAACGTTGTTTATCATCGACGACTGCAGCGCGAGTAAAGAACTGCAGTATAAAAAATACGACGAGAATAATAAATGCATGATCAGTCAGTTGGCTTTTAGCGGCAGACACGCAAACCACAGCTGTTGGATTCTTTCGCAAAAATATAATAGCGTGTTGAAAAGTTTTAGAGAGCAACTAAAGTGGACGTGTATATTTTATTGTAAAGATAGAGACTCGTTCGAAAATTGTCTTCGAGAAAATGACGTCGTACCGACTAAAGAGTTGAGAACGCGAGTACACGAAAAATTAAAACGAGTCAAACATAGCAAGTTGATTCTAAAAACGGATCAACCTACCGATTACGCGATACTCGACTAGGTGACTTGACTAGGTCGCTATAGGTGACTTACTAGGTGACTTGACTAGGTCGCTATAGGTGACTTACTAGGTTGCTATAGGTGACTTGACTAGGTCGCTATAGGTAACTCGTTAGATTATAATAAAATTTATAGATAAATATGCTCGTCGAATATTTAGTTACGTTTTGCATATTTACAAACTGTTGTACGTTCGGTGTAGTCGTATTTTTATTTCGTAAATATTCGCGCGTCAACGATGAAATTATAAAACCGATGACTAAAGCTAAACAAATTTTTAATAAATATAAAAAAACTTATATAATAATGGAACAAGTTGCAAAAATGTTAAACGAAGAACCATCTGACCATTCTCAATCAAGTTGCGTTGAATCAATACCCGCACCCTCTAATCAACGCAACGATCGGCTCGTTGCCGGAGGATACTCGAAAAAATATTTAGGTAAAGAGTATAGTATTAGCGAAATCGAAGCTTTAAATTTAGTCGAGCGAGATAAATTATACGCGCGATACGAAGCGCGATTAGGTCGCGAAATGGTATCTTCATTCGGCTCCTCGATCATAACTCTATACGCTAAAGCGCTAAACTCGAGTTTAAACATGACCGATGTGATGGGTTACAATACAAGTTTACGATCGACGACGAAGATGAATTAATTACGGATTTATAAAAAGATCCGCTCATTTCGCGCGCTCTTTCTAGCGCATTATGCGAAATATACTACAAATACGAAATAGTCTTGGCACCGATCACGGCGGCGTTAATTTCGGCAAAACATTTAAAAAGAAAAGATTCTCGTCTAGATTATAAAGACGATGGAGATAGAGAAGCGAGCAGAGACGACGGTAGAGAATCAACCAAAGCCAGTAGAGACGTTAGTAGTAACGAAAACACCGACTAAAATTTAAAAAAATCCAAACAGAGTCGCAGCTGGTAAAAGACTGGCGGAACTTAATAAAAAGAAAAAACAAAATTTAAAAAAGAAAGCAGTCGCTGTTACAAAAATTAACGTAAAAGATGAATCTAACGACGATCAAAGAATCGCCGATGCTAATAAAACAAATCCGCTGTACATCGGACTAACAGTAATAGTTTTAGTAGGTTTTGTATATTATATTTCCTCTAATCAAAAACCACCACCCACAACAACTTTCGAGCGACCAAAACCACCGTCAAAAGTTGTGAACGAAGATGCTTCAGCCGCCGTAATCGAAAAAGAAGTTAAAATGGAATAAAAAAAATAATAAAAATATTGTCTATACTATAAAATATGTCTTTAGCACCGACAGATACGAAAGGAATCGCAAATTCGGTTTATCACGGCGCCGTCGTAGGATTTATAACCGTTATTTATAGCATGGCCGCTAAAAAAGTGTTAAAAATAAATCCACCCGATTTAGGAAAGCTAGATGTAAACGACGGTCTAAAACTCACGGCTCTAACCACAGGGGCGCTAATGACGCAAAATTGGTTAGTTCAACAGAAAATTTTACCCGTTAGTATTATGAATTCTACTACTTAAAATATTTATAAAATAATAAATGGATAAACGTACGAGACAAAAATTTGGAAACGTTTACTATAGTCCGAAAGGATATCAAAAAGGTCTATCTGCGATCGACAAATTAGCTCGAGAAACTAAAGTATCTAAAAGTATAGCTCGTCAATGGTTAAAAAAGCAAGCGTTGTGGCAAATTTATTTACCCTATCCTAAATACATTCCTAGACCGACGAGCTCCAACTCGAATCTAGAAAAACCAAACGAGGTTCATCAAGCCGATTTGTTGTTTATTCCTCACGATACGATCGGTAGCGGTAAAAGCAAAATTACGTACAAGTACGCGTTAACTGTTGCAGATGAAGCGAGCAGGTACAAAGAGGCCGAACCCTTAATCGATAAAACCGCAGCTCGAGTAAGTAATGCGTTTGAAAAAAATATATAAACGTTCTTTGCTGACTTGGCCTAAAATTTTAAAAGTCGATCCTGGAAAAGAATTTATGTCGGGCGTCAATACTTTAATGAGTAAAAATAATGTAAAAATCCAAAGAAGCGAAGCCGGTAACCATAGAGCCCAGGGTATAGTAGAGCGATTTAACAGAACTTTAGCCGAGAGATTATTGTCTCATCAATACGCGCAAGAAATAGTTACGGATAAAAGATCTAGAGAATGGGTCAAAAGATTGCCGCTGGTTATAAAAGCTTTAAATAACGAAACCACTAAACTCATAAATTTAAAACCTAAAGATGCCATTAAACGAGAACTCGTCGAGCAAAATCCAGCCTCACCGGCTATTAAAAAGAACGAAAAAAGAATTTCTTCGAACTCTCTAGTTAGATATTTATACGCGCCCGGTAAGCTGAACGAGATACGAGAAGACGCACAACCGATCCCATATGGAGTATTAAAATATATAACATTAAATCTTCTATGAAAGCTCAAAATCAACCCATCTTGTATTATTTAGAATCGGGTCCCGCTCGTAGTTTTGTGAGAGAAGAATTACAAATTGTTCCTCGAGATACAGAAAATCCACCTAAAAAATTATAATCTTAAGTCATTGTTGATATACTATAATGACCGTAAGCTAAAGTGCGTATTCCGTCTTGTAAAATATATCTCTTTGTATCTAAAGCAGATAAGGAGATTTTATTTACTCGCGTTGTATATAATTTATGTTTTTCATTTCTAATAAAATTCATAGAGTGATAAAGCGTATTATTTTTTGGATAAAACTTGTTTAAAATGCTCGTGTAAAAGTTTCTTTTTCAAAACGTTCTTTTTTACACCTTTAGCTCGTTTTAGTTCTTCTTCATTCGATAAAAGTATCGAGTACATTTTTGGTCTTAAACCGACATTTTCAGAGATTATAGTTCCAGATGTCTCGTCTTTCATTTTACCAATCACTTTTTTATTCTCTTCAGAATATAAGAAATGATCTTTCTTATAATTACTAAAATCGTAAAGATCTTTGTTTTCTGACATGTCTTCTGTTTGAATCTCAACCAACAAGCTATCCGTATCCGTGTAAAGTAGATTACACTTGTCTTTGTACTTGTTTTTTAAATGATTGTAATAAAAATCATACATTAAATGTTTAGATAAATCCAGCATGCTCATTCCTACGTATACTGGGCGGTTGAGTACGAGTTTTGTTTTATGCATGTGAATCGCCGCTAGATCATGATCGAAAATCTTAACCTCGGCAAAATTTGGTTTCGCGATTAATTTACGAATTTGATTTTCTGCTTTTTCATCGTTGAGACGCTTCAAATTCATGTTGACGTGCTTTCGTACATTTCCATCGTTTTTCCAAATACTGCATTGTTCATGAGTTTGTACAAATCTTTTTCAAAATCTGACGTTGCATTTTTTCTCAAATTCGTGTTTAAATTAATATACGATTCCATCCAAAGTGTCTGATCGAATTTTAAAACGCGATGAATTTTAGTTAGTTTCATACAGAGTTGTAAATACAATCGTAAATTACGATAATGAAGCACGTAATTTTTTTATCGTATAAATTGGGAACTAATTTTTTCACGTTTGGTGCTGGTTTGTCGTTAAATAACTCGAGCTGATAAGGCGACATCCATTTTTTCGGTGCCACCGACGAATCTGGCGCGAGTGGAAATGCATTGTGAGAATCGTGTAATTCTTTAACATATTCTAAATCCACTTCTAAAATGTAGCCTTGATTCGAATTCATGTCTATTCCATTCGATACTAACGAGTTAATCCCGGCTCTCGATAACCATTTAAATTTCCCGATAGGAAGAGGTTGACTCATCGCCCAGCCGTACAAATTATTCGCGTCTAAATATTGTATATAACCCGAAGGTTTCGATCGGTCGTAATCGTCTAAATAGTGGTTGTTTGCTTTCGCGTATCTATGGCTTACCATACACGTTGCTCCTCTAGTACCTTTTTCTATAAATAAATGCATGTCGTAATTTGTCAACAATTCTAACTTTATTTTCGAATGTTTCAATAAAGCGTCCCAACTCAAGCCCGGACTGGTATAATAATGAGTCGGATCTAACCCGTGCTGTTTCGTGCAAGTGTTACGAAAATGTTCAAACACGTCCGCCAATAAGCAAGTATCCGTACGCACGTACAAATCGTGATAATCGCCCAAATTTTTACATTCGAACGTATTCCAAATCTTCTTTGCATTACTCTTCTTGAGTAATACCTTCACCGTTCAAATTACTATAAAAAGCGTCTTTACAAGGAAGTTGTTTTTCCTTCAAACCGTTCAAAATTATCCACGTACTCGTATGGATAAATACCCTTTTGTAAAAGAAGTTTAACTTTGTTCGGATCTGATTCAAACTTTTTTGTGATGTGAAAAGATTCGTTTGATTTAACGAGTTTATCGAGCGAAGCTGGTAAAAATTGAGCGCTGTCGATAAATCGCAGTTGACCGATTGAAAAAGAAATATACTTTTCCATATTGTTCGGAATACACGTTAGATTTCCTCGCGTTTGACTCGCAGCCTGCATAATGAGATGAGAGTCGTATCCTCGCAAATTATGAAATACGACCGGAATAAATGTTTTATAAGGCTTTAAACTTTGTTTCAAGTTACAACTATTGTGCGCCGCTCCTCTATATTTTCCAGTGACGTGACAATGGTCGCGTACTTGGCTAAACTTGAAGCTAAAAGTGTCAAATTTCTTTTCGCACTTTTCACATTTGATCGCGCCTTTTTTTTTTTTTTACAACACTCGCTAATTTTGTAAAAAAAAGTTTTCCAAATCATCTTTTCTCATAATTTTTTTTCCGCATATCCATTTTTTTTTAGCAGAGTTATAATCTTCTACATCGTCTCTTTTCATAAACATTTTTTTAGGATTTTTAAATGTCTCGTTGATGTTTTCTACTTATTTTTGTAATTCGTTTAAAAAACGCTTTGCGGCATCTTTTCCTCGGTATACAACGGGACAAAAAGTTTGGCCGTCGCACCGAACGACTACGTACGAATAACCACAAACGACGTGTTCTTGCAGTTTTTTAAGTATTGGTCGTATTCGCATCGTCAATCTTTTTAATAATACTTTCAAAGTCAGCGTATATAACGAAAGGAACTTTCATCTTTTTATGAAAATTTATAATTTTTATCGTATCGTTTTTACCTTTTTCCGGCATGACGATCGCCATTGGTCTGTCGTTAATTCCCTTAGACATTTTATGTGCTCTTCAAGATACGCTTCTGTCGAGTAAACGTGTAAACATCTCAAACAAAAATGTTTACGTTCTTTATGCTTCGTTTGGTCAAAAAGTAATTTATTTATATCCTTAATCCAAACGTAGTGCGATTTATTTTCTTTATGAATTAACAATACATTTATACACCGTTTATTTTCGGGTTGCTCGCAAAGTCAGTAAACTACGAATGATTTTGATTCGTAACCGAAAACGTTTATCGAGTCAACTTGTTTTGTTTCTCTACTTTTTTTATTTGACTGATCGGAGTTGGAGCATCGATACCGTCAAAATTTAAACCATCTTCCGTCGGATAGCGCAACGTTCTATACGAATGATTGTTTACGGGAAAAAGAGCGGAACAAAGCGCCCACCTCAAACAATCATCGTCCTTGTTTTTTACGTTGATGCACGCTTTTTAGTTTTTTACGTATTCTGGTAGCTCGATATAAGAACCGCCTCTCAAAGGTTGATATCTCGCGATGGTAATACTCATACCTACAATACGATCTATCGCCCATCCAGAACGAATGTGCATATATCTTTCTAAAGACTCTTGAATTTGTGAAAAAATAGTATCGAATACATTTTCGATACCATCCAAATTTAATAAAACAATTTGCCTATTATTATGAAAAATTTATTCAACATAATCGATCGTACCGTCTGGTCTATTTTTACGTAATTTAATACGTATATATATCATAAACTTAAATGACGTAAATTCTTGCAAGTCTAAAGAAAACTTTTCGATAATCTTTGGCTTTGCCGCTTCCCAAAAAATGTTTAAATCTACTTCTTTGCTATGACCCATCGGCACGACCATTCTTCGTTGACGTAAATATCTCCCACCGTCGACGGGTGGTTCCTCAAATTTCAACTCGAGTTCTAACCCGTGAAACCTTTTAATGGCAAAAATATAGTCTTTTTTAATGTGTCGATTTTTTTCCGCTGTAATTTCTGGGTAAAGCAATATTATTTATTCTTACATACTCTTTAAGTTGAGCTAAATTTAATTTATACAACCCCGTCAAATTTCGTCGTTTTATATATCTTTTTACACCCTCGTAATAAGACCGTTTATTAAGTCTACCCGTTTCTTCCGTCTCGCGTTAAAAAAAAGGGTATATGTTCTCGCGCAAATTCTCTCAATGTCCATTTCGATAAATACTTATTGTTTTCCATCTTTCTCGTCTTTACTATTAATCTACATAATATTAATTCGTTATTTAAATTTTTAAACTCTCATTTTC
>CM055828.1:11815276-11870276 GCA_029582265.1 Zoroaster sp. YZ-2022 | reverse complement strand
GGATCCCGCCCCATGATCCTTTGCTTTCCCTTTTCCCTATAAATGGATGAGTTTTTATGCTGTGCTTTGTCAAAGCCTCTGATGAAGGTCCGGATTGGATCGAAAGCTAAGGCCACCCTCCCGATTTTATTTATTTATTTATTTATTTATTTATTTATTTATTTATTTATTTATTTATTTATTTATTTATTTATTTATTTATTTATTTATTTATTTATTTATTTATTTATTTATTTATTTATTTATTTATTTATTTATTTATTTATTTATTTATTTATTTGTTTATTTATTTATTTATTTATTTATTTATTTATTTATTTATTTATTTATTTATTTATTTATTTATTTATTTATTTATTTATTTATTTATTTATTTATTTATTTATTTATTTATTTATTTATTTATTTATTTATTTATTTATTTATTTATTTATTTATTTATTTATTTATTTATTTATTTATTTATTTATTTATTTATTTATTTATTTATTTATTTATTTATTTATTTATTTATTTATTTATTTATACACATACATACATACATACATACGTCCTGTTAATTGTGTGATCCCCGCTACTGATGTTACTCGGGTTGTTTGCATCTGACATTACATCTTTGTTTACTTCCAACACTCGAATTGGCTTCACGAGATTGGTGCCTATTTTTAATTGGCTACTATTTTCCAGCTTTTTTGGATCCCTCCCATGACCCTTTGCTTACTCTTTTCCCTATAAATGGATGTGTTTTTATGTTTGTATCTTGTCTACGCCTTTGATGAAGGTCCGGTTTGGATCGAAAGCTAAGGCCACCTTCCATATTTAATTTATATATCTTCACGTCATCAGGATTTCCTGCCTGTAGCTCAGTGGTTGCAACAGATCCTCACCTGTCATAGTAAGTCACTATTTACTGTTGTTGTATCCCTCCGTGGTGATCCCTCTGAGTTACCTGTTTTTTTCGTAATGTTTGTATCATATCCATTTTATTCCTTATTTATTTATCCCACTTCTTCTCTCGTTCTCTCCGCAGGTATTTGTTTTAACCCGCTCTCTCCACAGCTTTTTGTATCAACCCATTCTCATGTCAGATACTTGTTTTAACCCATTCACTCCACAGGTATTTGTTCTAACCCGCTCTCTCGACAACGTTTTATATCAACCTTTTCTCTTTTGAGGTATTTTTCTCTAAAGCTTTTTGTATTATCCCGTTGAATGCAGTGAATGAGCGCCTAACAAGCAGCCACTAGCACTCATAACAGCTCTCCAGTTTTTGTGCTAAGTAAGTGTTTTGTAGCTGCAAGCTTGTCTTCATTTTGATACTAGTGGATTTCTTATTACACCTGGAATCTACTGGACGTTTTATGTGAGTATTGGTACATTTGTTTTCTTATAATAAGTGAAAAAACTGTTGAATTTTGTCTGTCTCTGCTGTAAGATTTTACTGTTTAGTGTATACACATCTTGTATCTTCATTTTATTTGTGCAGTCAACTCTGACTTAGATTATAACCTGTAGCATGACCACAAGCCTTTTGTTTGGGTCAACAACTTTGTGATAAGACAATGGAGGTCTACATTCTGTTTATTCTACTCCAGCTATCTGGACCATTGTGTCTCAATGACTCATCTTTAGAATACAGCATGCAACCTACAAGTAGCCCTACACTACATACAAAACAACAAATCCGCCATCTTAAATTATTGAGTCATCCTATATCATATTATAATAATTCATCTGCCACCTTTCACCTGGACCTCTTAATTTCTGGTGACATAAACCCAAACCCTGGACCTGAAACACTGAACAACACACCCACAAACGCCACTCAGCTCCATACAATTTCCTACAGCCGCAATGAACTACTCAATCTTCGCAATGCTCCGTGTACTGATGCAGCTCTATCTTATTCAGCATTGAGTCATTTGAACTGTCTTGGAATACTTGCCAATCAACTCCAAACATACCGCCGCACACATAGAGGTAAAAAAGCCGGTCGCCGTAGAATGGACAGACTTACACAACTAGCACTCCGGCCTCACCAACCCCCAACAGTGAATTTAACCACATCAACAAGCGACATTGGCATAACTTCAACTCCAAATGTTCATGATGAGTCTCAACTTCAGCTCTGTGTCTTGAATACTCAATCCATATGTAACAAATCGGATGAATTTGTTGACTTTGTACTTAAAAACAATTTGGATCTTGTTGCTATATCCGAGACATGGTTTAAACCTGATGATGATCTGCTTCCCCGCGAGTGCACTCCTGCTGGCTACTCTCTCCATCATATCCCCAGACCAAAAAAGACCGGTGGAGGGGTTGCACTTCTCTTTAGGTCCAGTTTATCTGTCAGTATAAAAAATGTTAACATTGACTACCTAACATTTGAATCTCTGCATGCTGAGGTAACGTGCAACTCTAGATCTGTTCGCCTTGTTAATATATATCGACCAGAAAGGGATGTTGATGGTAAACATGTAAATTTCTCCATTTTTCTGCAGGAATTTGAGAAATTAATTGTGGATTATCTCTTGCACCCATCTGACATTATTTTAACCGGCGATTTTAACATTCATAAGGACATCACTTCAAACAATTATGCAAATCAGTTTAAAGATGTGCTCTCTGCTCATGGACTTATCCAGCATATCACAGCACCCACTCATCGATATGGTCACTGTCTTGACCTCATGATAACGCGTGAAAATACTTCACCTCTCATCTCGAATATAACTATCCATCCCGGCTTATCTGGTCATTATGCAATCATGGTAAATATGAACCTTAAAAAACCTCCCATACCTACCATTTCTGTAACTACTCGCCACTGTAATGTAAATATTAAAGATTTATGTCATGATATTGAATCTCAACTGGAAAATGTAAACCTTGAAGATGGTGAGCTGGATTCTTGTGTCAGTCTATTTGAATCTACTGTCCGTAACATCTTGGACGATCATGCTACAATCTGAATCCCCCTGGTTCAATGATGATATTCGTGCTGCAAGGAAAATCCGTCGTCAACTTGAACGAAAATGGCGTGACAATGGGAAACTTGGAGTACATCGGCAAGAATACTGTAACCAACGTGATATTGTGAAGAGCATGATTAACCAGGCAAAAATAACTCACCACTCATCTCTTGTGGAAGAGAGCTCTGGCGATCAGAAAAAACTCTTTAACATTGTTGAAAAGCTGCTTCATAAACCCAAAACTCCAGTGCTTCCATCTACACACTCCGATCAGGACCTCACAAATACATTTTCAAACTTTTTTATCACAAAAATTGAGAATCGCCATCAAAATCATGTGAACTTGATCCAGTACAAACTTCGCTAATAAAACAAAATATTGATGTGTTTGCTAAGTATATCACAATTATTGTAAACAGATCTCTTTCTTCTGGTTGTTTCCCTGATAGCCAGAAAGTTGCTCATGTTAAACCACTCATGAAGAAACCAAATTTGGACAAGGAAGTTTTCAAAAATTACCGACCGGTAGCGAATTTAAAGTACCTTGGAAAAACAATCGAGCGAGTTGTTTCATCACGGATCTCTGACCATGTTCGTGCTAATAACCTGTCGGACACATTTCAGTCAGCCTATAAACCATTTCATGGAACGGAAACTGCTCTTCTCCGCGTCAACAATGAAATTTTATGTGCCATGGATGATGGAAAAATCACTGCATTAGTTTTGTTAGACTTAAGCGCCGCTTTTGACACGGTCGATCACAAAATCCTTCTCTCCCGCCTTCAATATCATCTTGGAATACATGACACAGCCCTGGATTGGTGTAGGTCCTACCTTTTAAATAGGCCCCAGCATGTTTGTATTGGTAACGCTATCTCCGAGCCTGTTATTCTTGACTATTCTGTACCCCCAAGGCTACGTGCTCGGCCCACAGTGGTTTACTGTTTATACGTTTCCAGTTCGTGATATCATTTTGAAGAATAATTTAAATTACCATGTCTACGCTGATGACATGCAGCTTTACATTACTTTTAAATCTTCTCAAGAACCTGCCGATTCCTGCATTACAACACTGGAGAAATGTATTCAAGAGATTCGAAGTTGGATGAGACAAAACTTCCTGAAATTGAACGACGAAAAAACAGAATTTGTTCTATTCGGATCACGTCAGCAATTGTCTAAAGTTTCTCTTCCATTTATTACAATTGGTGACTCGCAGATAACCCCCTCATCACAAGCACGTAATTTGGGTGTTATATTTGACTCGACAATGACTTTAAAACCTCATATCTCCAACATTGTTCGCATATCATCATTTCATATCAGAAATATTAGCCGAATAAGGAAATACTTGAATAAAAGTGCTGCTGAACAAATTATACATGCGTTTGTCACATCACGGCTCGATAACGGGAATGCTCTCCTCTACGGTCTCCCGCAGAATCAAAATCTCGTCTTCAGCACATACAAAACACAGCAGCTCGTGTTGTGACTTTGTCCAGAAAGTCATGCCATATCACGCCAATCTTGAAAGAACTGCACTGGCTTCCTGTTTCACAGAGAATTGTTTTTAAACTTATGCTAATTGTTCACAAATCTTTTAATAACATTGCTCCAATTTATATTTCTGAACTGCTTAAAGTCTACACTCCATCACGTAATTTGCGCTCCAGCAACATGTCACTCCTAAAGGAACCAACTTCAAAACGGAACTGGGTGATAAGTCTTTTTCTGTCGCGGCTCCGAGACTCTGGAATAATTTTCCATCTAAACTCAAATCTTGTCATAGTATAACTAGATTTAAGTCGATGCTTAAAACTCATCTTATGTCACAATTCTTCAAAGATGATGTATATTTGTAATTCCATTGTAGGTACATGTATCTCAGTACATAATTTTTCCCTATGCTATCATTGTATATTCATGCTTTTTCTTTGTTTCCGCGCCTTGAGCGCCCAGCAGGGTGGATATGTGCGCGCTACAAAATAATAAATACAATAAATATAAATATAAATATAATATAATAAATATAAATATAAATATAAATATAAATATAAATAAAAATATAAACAATAAAAATATAAACAATAAAAATATAAACAATAAAAATATAAACAATAAAAATATAAACAATAAAAATATAAACAATAAAAATATAAACAATAAAAATATAAACAATAAAAATATAAACAATAAAAATATAAACAATAAAAATATAAACACTATAAATATAAGTAAGACTGATTGCGGTGACACCATGTGGAATCTCAATTGAGTAGTAATTAGTTCTGAAAAGAACTGGGGGTACAACTCGACGTTTCGATCAGTATGCTCTGATCGTCCTCAGGAGAATGCCGGACTCTGGGAAAATGCTGCTGCTTAAGTAGACTGCTGGAGGATCATCCCATGAATGGATGCTGGAGGATTAGTTCGTTGAGGCGCGCAGGCGGGAAACTGAGACTATGAGACTAGGATCCTAGGGGTTGGGAGAAGGTGTGTGCTCACTGAACTGAATCAGTTGTTAACAAGCACAGGGGAAGGAGGGTGGTTGACTTAGGATATAGGGGATCCCTCAGTCTGGGGTGGGTTATGGACTTTGGATATAGAGGATCCTTCAGTCTGTAGTATAGGTCGCCAAATATAAACACTATAAATATAAACACTATAAATATAAACACTATAAATATAAACACTATAAATATAAACACTATAAATATAAACACTATAAATATAAACACTATAAATATAAACACTATAAATATAAACACTATAAATATAAACACTATAAATATAAACACTATAAATATAAACACTATAAATATAAACACTATAAATATAAACACTATAAATATAAACACTATAAATATAAACACTATAAATATAAACACTATAAATATAAACACTATAAATATAAACACTATAAATATAAACACTATAAATATAAACAATATAAATATAAACAATATAAATATAAACAATATAAATATAAACAATATAAATATAAACAATATAAATATAAACAATATAAATATAAACAATATAAATATAAACAATATAAATATAAACAATATAAATATAAACAATATAAATATAAATAATATAAATATAAATAATATAAATATAAATAATATAAATAAATATAATATAAATATAATATAAATAAATATAATATAAATATAAACAATATAAATATAAACAATATAAATATAAACAATATAAATATAAATAATATAAATATAAATAATATAAATATAAATAATATAAATAAATATAATATAAATATAATATAAATAAATATAATATAAATAAATATAATATAAATAAATATAATATAAATAAATATAATATAAATAAATATAATATAAATAAATATAATATAATATAAATATAATATAATATAAATATAATATAAATAAATATAATATAAATAAATATAATATAAATAAATATAAGATAAATATAATATAAATAAATATAATATAAATAAATATAATTTAAATAATTATAATATAAATCATTATAATATAAATAATTATAATATAAATAATTATAATATAAATAATTATAATATAAATAATTATAATATAAATAATTATAATATATAAATAATTATAATATAAATAAATATAATATAAATAATTTTAATATAAATAATTTTAATATAAATAATTATGATATAAATAATATATAATAAATATAATTATAATATAAATAATTATAATAAATATAATTATAATATAAATAATTATAATAAATATAATTATAATAAATATAATTATAATAAATATAATAATAAATATAATAATAAATATAATAAATATATATAATATATATAATAAATATAATATATATAATAAATATAATACATATAATAAATATAATAAATATAATAAATATAATAAATATAATAAATATAATATAATAAATATAATAAATATAATAAATATAATATAATAAATATAATAAATATAATAAATATAATAAATATAATAAATATAATATAATAAATATAATAAATATAATATAATAAATATAATTAATATAATTAATATAATTAATATAATATAATAAATATAATATAATAAATATAATTAATATAATATAATAAATATAATAAATATAATAAATATAATAAATATAATAAATATAATATAATAAATATATATAATAAATATAATATAATAAATATATATAATAAATATAATAAATATATATAATAAATATAATAAATATAATAAATATATATAATAAATATAATAAATATATATAATATATATATAAATATAATAAATATATATAATAAATATAATAAATATATATAATAAATATAATAAATATATATAATAAATATAATAAATATATATAATAAATATAATAAATATAATAAATATATATAATAAATATATATAATAAATATAATAAATATATATAATATATATAATAAATATATATAATAAATATATATAATATATATAATAAATATATATAATAAATATAATAAATATATATAATAAATATATATAATTAATAAATATAATAAATCTGTATCTAATACATAGATATAATAAATATAATAAATATATATAATAAATATATATAATAAATATAATAAATATATATAATAAATATATACTAAATATAATAAATATAATAAATATAATAAATATAATAAATATAATAAATATAATAAATATAATAATATAATAAATATAATAATATAATAAATATAACAAATATAATAAATATAATAATATAATAATATAATAATTATAATAATATAATAATATAATAATTATAATAATATAATAATTATAATAATTATAATAATATAATAATTATAATAATATAATAATATAATAATATAATAATATAATAATATAATAATATAATAATATAATAATATAATAATTATAATAATATAATAATTATAATAATTATAATAATTAAATAATTATAATTATAATAATATAATAATATAATAATATAATAATATAATAATATAATAATATAATAATATAATAATTAATAATTAATAATATAATAATATAATAATATAATAATATAATAATATAATTAATAATATAATAATATAATTAATAATATAATATAATTAATAATATAATATAATTATTAATATAATTATAAATATAATATAATATAATATAATTATAATTATAATTATAAATATAATATAATATAATTATAAATATAATATAATATAATATAATATAATATAAATATAATATAATATAATATAATATAATATAATATAATATAATATAATATAATATAATATAATATAATATAATATAATATAATATAATATAATATAATATAATATATAATATAATATATAATATATAATATATAATATATATAATATATAATATATAATAATATAATAATATAATATAATATATAATATATAATATATAATAATATAATAATATAATATATAATATATAATATATAATATATAATATATAATATATAATATATAATATATAATATATAATATATAATATATAATATATAATATATAATATATAATATATAATATATAACTAGCGGGATGCCGCGCTTCGCGCGGCACCCGCTAGGTGTGGGTGATGTGTGAGTATTAAATGTTGCGGGTTTTGTGCCGACTTCTTTGCTGGTTTATGTAATGTAATATGGGGTAACGGGGTCTAATTTGCAGGGGGCACTCAAGGGTCATCATTTTCTAGAATGAGCTTGGTGATTGGTTAATTTTTGAGCGGGGGGCATGTAAAAGTCAAAGTGACATAACACAACAGCGCCCTCGGGTTTTTAACATGGTAGGACAGTGAATATTGAATAAATAAATGTACTGAAAAGAAATACATGTACACAGAAAACGGGTATCCTAGTATTTTCGTACAGTTCAGACACAGATATGTGCACAAAATGTCTCTTTGAAATTGATTGCATGGCCCCTTCAAGTCATGAAAAAAGGGGGAAATAAATATGAATAACATTAAAGTTGCAGATGAAATCTGCACTGTTTCCTGAGGCCCCCACCCCCTTAATATAAAATAGGACGCAGTTTGAGTTTAAATTGTTGCCATGGCGCTGTAGGTTTTTAAAACCTTTTTAAAATATTCAAATTGGGAGAAAAGATTCCCAAAATTGTTTTGTGTGAGAAATGTCCTGAAACCTAAGTGCATAAGCTGTTGTGATTGTCAGATCTGAAATCGTTTTATATTACCTCAAAGTTGAAAGACTGATGGTATCTACACTGGCAATTGTGAAATCATTTTGGGCTTTTCTAACAGTTCAAGTTCTACTTCTATGTATGTAAAATCAAAGGTCAGAGTCCCTATTTCATCGGTTGAAAATTGTTTTCACAAATCAGCAAGCGGAGGAATACAGAACTGCTATAAAAATATATTATAACATAGGGCCTATATTATAATATATCTTATAATATATATTATATGAATCTGGGACTGAGAAATAATTTAAATTGTGTTAAACTTTACTTTGAAAATGCAGTGAACTCTCAAAAGACATGAATCTGGGACTGAGAAATAATTCACATTGTGTTAAGAAATTATTTGAAAGTGCACTGAACTCTCCATAGACTTTGTACACAATCGAGGACATGGCGTCTGGATACTACAGGCTTTCAAAAGTATTACATGGGTACTGAGGTTAATTGATGTTTGGTATTTATTATCAAATATCAAACAACAAAAGGGTTTTGTAAATGTTGATCATGTTGATTAAAATTGTTTATTGATGTTTGGAGATAGCTGTGATAATCGTAGCTCTTGGTCACGTCCCTAAGACCTAGGACTAAAAGGCTACGCGAAATAAATGCATCAACAAAGAGTCGAGTCGACACACCGACGTCATTACCGACCAATCAGGAGGTCCGTCTGAAACAGAGAATCAGACATTTCGCAACGCGGCAGTTCGGTACTGTTCGTGGTATGTGGCACCCGGCCTCCTCGACCAACGCTCACCGAAAGCCGCGGGTAATAACCAATGTTGCTCATGTTGATTAAAAATGTTTACGGATGTTTGGTATTTTATTGTTTTATTCAAACAACAAAAACAACAAACATTCCAAACGTGTGTTGTAAATGTTGATGAAAATTGTCTTTTGAGAACAAAGGTCACGTGTAGGTAAGGAGTTCATTGATGAAAAATAAGACCAATAATGTGTTCCGTCTGAAACAGCCAACCAGACATCTCGAACCACAGCAGTCAGGGAGTGTTCGCCTCATCTGGCACCCCGCCCGACCCCTCGATCACCGAGGATAGCCGCGAAGTCACCCGACCAAGCTTAACGATCATTGCGGGTGTCCGGCTGCCGTTGCACGCAATGCACGCAATCGCGGGTAGACGTCGGAACACCAACAACGCAGACCCCAACCCACGGGTACCCCGAAATTGACCCCAGGACGCATCAATTCAGCAGGGTGCGGGCGCCAGTTGACGCGAAACATGGCGGCGCCCTGAAAGAAACATGGCGGCGCCCTGAAAAAAACATGGCGGCGCCCTGAAACAAAGATGGCGGCGCCCCGTGTTTGCACTAACAAAGATGGCGACTTAACGATCATTATAGTATAGATATATAATATATAATATATAATATATAATATATAATATATAATATATAATATATAATATATAATATATAATATATAATATATAATATAATATAATATATATAATATATATAATATAATTATAATAATAATAATTATAATAATAATAATAATAATAATAATAATAATAATAATAATAATAATAATAATAATAATAATAATAATAATAATAATAATTATAATAATTATAATATATACAATATATACAATATATACAATATATACAATATATACAATATATACAATATATACAATATATACAATATATACAATATATACAATATATACAATATATACAATATATACAATAATATACATAATATAATAATATATACATAATAATATATAATAATAATATATACACAATATATAATAATATATACACAATATATAAATAATAATATATTAATACAATATATACACAATATATACACAATATATACACAATATATACACAATATATACACAATATATACACAATATATACACAATATATACACAATATATACACAATATATACACAATATATACACAATATATAATAATATATTAATAATATATACACAATATATACACAATATATACACAATATATACACAATATATACACAATATATACAATATATACACAATATACACAATATATACACAATATATACACAATATATACACAATATATATACACAATATATAATATATATATAATATATATACACAATATATACACAATATATAATAATATATACACAATATATACACAATATATACACAATATATACACAATATATACACAATATATACACAATATATATACACAATATACACAATATATACACAATACGTACAATACGTACAATACGTACAATACGTACAATACGTACAATACGTACAATACGTACAATACGTACAATACGTACAATACGTACAATACGTACAATACGTACAATACGTACAATACGTACAATATGTACAATATATACAATACAATATATACAAGGGGTGCAGACTGTAAAACCCTTTATCACCTTTATCAAATGCTTATTAAACCCCTCTTAGAATATGGGTGTGAAGCCTTTAATTCCGCAGCCTCTAATTATAAGCAGAAACTTGACAGCATCCAATATCAAGCTTTAAAAACATGCACTGGAGCGCTCTATGGGACTTCTCTCAAGAAACTTCAAATAGAGTGTGGTGACCCCCCACTACAACTACGCCGCAACTTTCTTTGCAACCTATATGGTATCAAACTAAATATTCACATTTCTCATCCTAATAAAACCCTCCAACTTGACAGCTGGCAAAAACAGTATTTCGCTGAAAAGTGGAGTAATAAATTGCACCACACTCCTTTTGAAGCGAGGTGCAACCAACCCACCATTAATATATTCCTCTCTTCAACCCATTTCCATATTGGCACTACACAAATCCCATTATCTCCACAGAAATATTTAACCATACTAAACATATTAAAAATATAATAATGAAAAGGTCTTATTGCTACCGAAATTATTCACACCACCTGGAGTAATTCCTTCATATTTACACAGATGGTTCCTTAAACCCAGATACAAATACAGTTGGATGCGGTATATTTATTCCCCAACTCAAATACTCTAAGAGCATTAAAATAAATAATGAAGCCTCCATTTTTACAGCAGAGCTCTTTGCTATTCTACTAGCCGTTGAGTGGATTGAACAAGTCCAACCAATTCATACCTGCATTTTCAGTGACTGCTTAAGTGCAATCCAAGCCATCTCTCATCCTATTCCCAGTAATAAAATAATCTGTGACATACGACACACTTTAATTAGCATTCGTAATCAAGCAAATACAGTCATTTTTGAGTGGATTCCTGGTCATTGTGGAATAAAAGGAAATGAAAAGGCTGACGAAATTGCCAAAAGGCTACAAAGCAAAAATTATATTGATTACAATTTACCACTTACCACCACAGAAACTAAACACCAAATTAAAAAACACCTCAAACAAAAATGGCAATTAGAATGGAATGAGTCCAAAGTTTCTACACTCAAATTAATCCAACCTGAGGTTTCCTTCCACATAAACTCATGGAACCTTCCACGCTGGCAGGAAATTATTATTCATAGACTTCGTATGGACATGTGTAACAGTCTCAACAGTTTTACTACAAATTGGAAAACATCCCGATGGTCTCTGCGAAATCTGCCACGTTTATGATAATACCAATCACTTTCTCCACATCTTGTAAAAAATATGACAACAACAGAAAAAAACTTACAAAAATCACTTAAATTTAATAATAACCAAATGACCCTTAAAAATCTCCTTAGTTCCAAATATAACATTATTCATATACTTCACTATATTAAAAAGTGTAATGTTAAGCTTTAAAACTTTTACAGATCTTTTCATATCAACCCATCTTTCATTTCATTATTTTTTATATTTTTTATTTAAGAGGGTAGTTTCACTCAACTTTGCTGAAGTGCGGGGCATTCAGTGACTGGCTGGACAGAGCGCCACCATTTCTTCACCTGGAGCGTTGCGGGCCTGAAAATTTACCGGCGGGGCCCGGGCCCTTAAACTGCATGAGAAACGGCTCGGTTTGCAGGAGCACTGTGGCGCTCCATGTCTGGAGGATTACTGGCGCCCTCATTTTCAGCACGACCCTCAACTTCTCTCATGTCACTGCTTGACATACATGTACACATACATATACAGTGCGTATAAAAAAAAAGGTAATCCGAATTCAGGGCGTTAATATGCCAAGGTTATTTAGTTTGACAATTTACATGTAGTGTACCAAAGAAGAGGAACTCCTCAGCTTTCCATTGATACCTGTATCGATCCATTGCTGTCACACATGGCCGAGTACATTGTTATTGAAAATGGCAAATTCAAATCGCATTTTTGCAAGTTTGGGTAATCAGTTCAAGGCAGTCTGAAATGGACGCATCACTTGACTGCCTAGATGATTATGTAAGATTTTTAAGCTGGTGCGGTAATCGTCTGTTACGACATCCTTTTCTTCAAGTTGGGTATTTAAGAAGGGCCTGGGTTTAGGGACAGGTAGTTGGAAAGATGGTACAACTAACGACTGAACAGCGAGTTTTCGTGATTACAACATTTCACCAAACTCACAGTTTGCAGCAAACTCGCGATGCTTTCAGGGAACGTTTCCCAGAACGGGAGCCCCCAGCAGCCAAAACCATCTGGGCGAATGTTAGAAAATATCGGGCGATCAGAAGGGAACATTGCAGCAGTAAGGCAGCAACTTTTGGAGCATCCTAGGGACACCAGCGCAAGGCGAAATGGGCTGAGATTGCCTTCGGCGACATTCAACAGAATCACGAGATTGGACCTCCACCAGCATCCATATCGGATTCACATCCGACATCAACTTACGCCAGGAGATTTTGCTAGAAGGCTGGCGTTTGCCAGATGGATGATAGCCCGTACCGAGAGAGATGTCAGTTTTCTGCGGAATCTCGTAATCGGCGACGAAGCTGCTTTCTCCATGAACGGCAAGGTCAATACGCATAATGTTCTTGAATATGCACCAGCAAGACACCCCCCAGAATTCAATTTTGAGGTTAACATGAGTCGACAAAAGTGGACTGTTTGGTTAGGACTTTGTGGAAGTGGTCAGCTGATCGGACCGTTTTTCTTTCAAAGGAATGTCAATGGTAACATGTATCTGCAGATGCTCAATGATAACGTTTTACCGCAGCTGCAGGAACACTTTGAGCGACAGGTTCGTGGGGTCTTCAGACAACTCTGGTGGGCCCAAGATGGCGCCCCAGCACATCGCCTTATCGCTGTCCGAGATCGTCTGAGGGAACTCTTTGGCGAACGAGTCATCGCCGTCAACCATGAGGTGGAATGGCCACCAAGATCACCTGACCTCACACCATGTGACTATTTCCTTTGGGGACATTTGAAGAACAAGGTGTTTGCAACTCCTCCCCGTGATCTTGATGAATTGCAGGGCCGTATTCGAAATGAAGTGGATGCTTTACGCAATAATCCGGCTATGGTGAGACGAGCAGTGCAGGACATGCTCCGTCGCTGTCAGCTTTGTGTCGAAAGGGGAGGTGGACATGTTGAAGGTGTGGGTGCATAAAAGGGCAATGTTAGAAGAGATTCTTCTTGAATAATGTCCAGTCATTCCTAAAGAAAATCTGGTTTATCATACTGACTTTCACTAATTATCCTGCCTTGCACTGATTACCCAAACTTGCAAAAATGCGATTTGAATTTGTCATTTTCAATAACAATGTACTCGGTCATGTGTGACAGCAATGGGTCAATAAAGGTATCAATGGAAAGCTGAGGAGTTCCTCTTCTTTGGTACACTACATGTAAATTGTCAAACTAAATAACCTTCGCATATTAACTCCCTGAATTCGGATTACCTTTTTTTTGATACGCACTGTACATTGTAGACCTACGCATCAAAATTCTGTCACTCCTGATTTTTCAAATAGTATATTTTTTTCAGTTTCACCTTTTGGAAACCAATTACATACGCTCTTCCCAACTACATTTGACTTTTCTTAGGACAAAATCCAACATTTGTGAAACTATAAAGACCATGAAGTGGAATTGACCTCAGCCATGTTAGCACTATACTGTAGTGCTAGTAGGATACCTCGTTATCATCAAGTGTTTAATCTACTGCGTTCTCGCTCCAGGCTACCTCTTGCTGTATAGCGACTGGCACAAAGGGCACATGGACTGCCAAAAGTGCCATTAATCTACAACAACAACAACAACAATATATACAATATATACAATATATACAATATATACAATATATACAATATATACAATATATACAATATATACAATATATACAATACATACAATATATACAATATATACAATATATACAATATATACTATATATACTATATATACAATATATACAATATATACAATATATACAATATATACAATATATACAATATATACTATATATACAATATATACAATATATACAATATATACAATATATACATATTATATATAATATATACAATATACAATAATATATACAATATATACAATATATACAATATATACTATATATACTATATATATACTATATATATATATATACTATATATACTATATATACTATATATACTATATATACTATAATACTATATATACTATATATACTAACTATAATATACTAACTATAATATACTAACTATAATATACTAACTATAATATTAATAACTATAATATTAATAACTATAATATTAATAACTATAATATTAATACCCATAATATTAATACCCATAATATATATACCCATAATATATCATACCCATAATATATCATACCCATAATATATCATACCCATAATATATCATACCCATAATATATCATACCCATAATATATCATACCCATAATATATCATAGGCCCTACCCATAATATATCATACCCATAATATATCATACCCATAATATATCATACATATATAATATACATACATATATAATATACATACATATATAATATACATACATATATAATATACATACATATATAATATACATACATATATAATATACATACATATATAATATACATACATATATAATATACATACATATATAATATACATACATATATAATATACATATATATATATATATATATATATATATATATATATAATATACATACATATATAATATACATATATATATATATATACATATATATAATATACATACATATATAATATACATACATATATAATATACATACATATATAATATACATACATATATAATATACATACATATATAATATACATACATATATAATATACATACATATATAATATACATACATAATATAATATACATACATAATATAATATACATACATAATATAATATACATACATAATATAATATACATACATAATATAATATACATACATAATATATATACATACATAACATATATAATATATATACATATATAATATTAGCGCTAATGGGACCTTTCGGAGACATTTCGCAGTTACAGAAGGACATTAGGGAGACACTGACATTAGGGAGACAATTTCGTGTCTCCTTAACGTTTCAGCCTATATTTGTTTGTACTTCCCGCACACTAGCAGCTAATCCAAATACATCGTTGCATGCCGGGCACCATGCTAAAGCTAAGGCCGGTTCCATTATGCTTGGGAGGAGCTTCAATTTGGAGAAAATGGAAGGGGCGTTTTGGGTGTGTATATCTACCACAGTTACAAGCGGTATATTAGGGAGACTTCATGTTTTTCCTTAATTACTAATTAACCATGCGCTATATTTTCATTATATTACCAAAGGTGTCTTATTTTGAGTACATGGCAGTAATGTTCACAGTTTTCAACAGCAGTTGTGGCTTTATTCAAAATATACACCCCTATTTGATCCCAATTTGGTCCAAAACGTGTGACGTCATCAGCCCCATAAGCACAGCGCATAAAGCGAGTTGCATACTGTATTGTACATACACGATCCGACGTATAGCGCGTGCGTGGTGGTATGTGTATGTATGGGTCGATCTCGTCTTAACCGGCCGATGACATGGATGAGCGGTGACTTTTTTGTTCGGCTTGTCAAACTCTTTAAAGTGAAAAAAATCTCTCAATTTAACAAAGAAAACAAGGAGTGCTTCTTAAAAGGTAAGATTGTATTTTATTTCACTTCCTTAATTGTAGGCCTAACTGTTAGCCAAATGTGTGTGGAGGAACGATGGAACTCGAGTAGGCCTAACGACTAACGTTAACGTTAACGTTCCTCTGCCAAACCACTTTGTTGAAAAACTTCAATTTCGTTTACTTAAGTTACTACTAAGTACTAGTACTACTACTTTACTAGTACTAGTACTAATAGTAGGTAGTGGTACTAAAACCAGAATTCTACATGCTGTTGAACCTTTGAAAACAATTTCAGTGGAATTTGGACGATGTGGTTGAGGGCGAAATGGGTCAACTCAACTCGTTAGTACTAGGCCTACTAAGTACCTAGTACTTTAGTAGTAGTACTTAGTAGAAGTACAAATATAACTCCTCTTTTTCGAATTTTGGATTTAACTTGTCAGTTGTCGTACTACTAAAAAGTACTACTAACTAAGTAATAGTAATACTATACTAACGTTACTAATAAATACATGTGATGTAGTACTATTAATACTGAGTACTACAGACAGTACTACTAGGGCCCCACGCCAACTAATATTCTCAAGGCAAAATGTATTACATGTAAATGTAGTTCAAAAAGTCGCCCAAACCACAACAATACTTAACAAAATACCTCAATGTTGATCTTGGACACATGGAAGGCTATTTAGGAGTTCTAGGGCCCCAGTTAGTGGGTACCGGGTCTATACCCAAGTTAACTCGTACCCCAAAATTTACACCGTAGTCAAGTTGTACCCGAGTCAACTCATACTCAGGTACCGTACCCTCGTGCTCGTGCACGAGGGTACCCTCCCGCGTGAAGATGCACCATATTGGAAACGAAAAGATATTCCATGCAAAGTTGAAAAAAAAGGAATTGCTGAGCTACCGCTGGGCGTTAAATTGATTAAAAATATATCCACATACTGTACAAGTGCAGTAGCCTACAAAAGAAACAGAAAATGTGATTTTCCACGTTGCCACCACCGGGTCTGTGCGCGCGATTCCCAGGCAACGTGCTTGTGCACGCTCGCTCGTGCACGCCCGGTGGCACAGACTGTGTCGCGCGGTACATTGCACACGGCGGCCGCATCGTGTGTTCCGCGCGGCACATGCTGTTTTTAATGTCATTTCTGTGCATTAAAATCTCACAAATCTGGGTGTGCACTAGGTACGAGTTGACCAGAGTACGAGTTGACTAGGGTACGAGTTAGCTCGGGTACGAGATGACCCAAAAAGCGGTTGAGGGCAAAGTGGCTCAAGGCGAAGTGGTTTTTGGGCGAAATGACCGACATCGCCTGGGACAACTCGTATCCTTTTCATCATGATCATGACGAATATCGGCAGAAAACACAATGGGATGTCACAATTTAAAGATATGTGCAAGCCGACGGTACTCTGTACATTATGTAAAATTGCACATCAGACAAATGTTTTTTGGTGGCTAAACTGACTTTTTGGACTGTGTCTAGGTACAATGATTCGACAAAGAAAGAAGCGGAGATGTACATGTATATCAAGAAACGTGAAGACAAACCAGGTGGGGTTTTATACATGTACGTGCATGCAGTCTGCATTAGGGGGCCCTATTATTTTTGGGGAGAATGCACAGGGGTACCTCGGTGGCCATCACCATATCATTCCCCTCCCACCCCTGTGATCACTTCCTAAGTGTGTGTGTGCAACATGTCTCCTGTGTGGCGCAATTTACTTATGCTGTTAATATACATGTGCATTGTGCTGTTCAATTCCAGGAAGAGGAGTACTAGTGACTACAGAGGAATTTCACATGGGAGATTTCCTCTTGCAGTATCCAGGAACATTGCTACCCTGTAATGTGGCCGAAGCTTTGGAAGAGGATGATGACCAATCAAGTGTTTTTCGGTATTTCTTCTCATTCAAGGGAAAAACCAGCTGGTGAGTCACTTTGGCAAATTGTTTATTAACGGGATCGTATACGTTTGGTAATTACCCAAAAATTAATGACCATTAAAACTTACTTGGTAATATGCACTGCAGCTGTTGATAGTATTAAAACATTTTGAGAAAGATTTCCTTCGAAGTAATGTGGTTGAAGAGAAAGAGATCATTTTCATCAAATAAAAATTTAATCTGAGAAACGTGACTGCTGTAACGTTTCTCAGATTTCTGACGGTTGACTGAAATACCGCCCTCGAGTAACTGCCTGAAAGTTGATTCATAATCCGGCGTTGTTGCCGTTCCATATCCATGACTGGGCAAAATGTACAATATGACCCGTAATATAATGCATTTTCTCCCGAAAAGCTGGATCACTTTGAATTGTCAATACCTTTTACGGATTCTTCGTCTGCGTGGTAATAATCGCTCCAGATTTTCGCCGATATCTCCAAAAACGCTACCACTTTTTGACATTAAATTTTCACAAGTTGGTTTTATGGTATGCATCTACAACTTTATAGAATTGAAACAAACGTACGGTTCAAAATACCAAACTTGCACGATCCCTTTAAACCAAACCAAAGGCTCTATTTTCTTACCTTTTGCATGTGGCAGGGGGGAGGAACAGCCACTGCTCTGACTCTATTTACTGACAGTTATGACGTGTTATCAGAGTCACCGGGCAGTAACTTTGGTTACTAATTCACGCTCGCATTTTTCATCAATGGTGTTTAAGTACGGTGCATTGTATTTTATTTTTAGAAGAACGTACTCAAAATCAAGGGCTTCTTCGGTTTGTTTTACCTATGGTACTCCCATACCGATATACTACTCAGTCTTATTCTGTGATGGTTGTAACAGAAAAAAATTGAATGGAAAATGGTTTTTGTGTAAAATGAATGGACATAACCGTTGCCATGCAAGTAGCGTGAACTGTTGTCAAAGCAGAGAATGCGACCTGAGCGTAAATTGACGTCACACACAGCCAGCGAATTGCCTGACACATACATGTAATGTTGTTTTATTGAAATTGTGAAACTACTTTTCTACAAGTATTGACTTACTTAAACAACAACTTTTGACTTATTTAAACAGAGCTACAGTGTACAAATGTCCCATCAACTCATTTATGTTTTATTTTTTATTGTTTTCATGAGCTTTCGAATGTACGGACACACCAACTTTAAGCCGTAACATCATCTTGGAACCATTTTGCCAAAAACAGGGTGAGTAAAATAAAGAGTACATTTGAAGACCATCACCATGATTAATATTATGGGCTCTTTTGGCCTCTAAATCTTGTATACATTCTTTATACATCCTGTATTATGTTGGTTTTATTGCCAAAGATTACAATACAAAAATCGTTTCAGCGAGCATGCACATGCCTTGTATGTACAACACGATTGCAAATCTGCTCAGACATGGCCTGAAATCAAGTCACATTCAAACATACTGCACATTCAAATATAACGCACTTACACGGTGGCCACACGTGTGTAATAAAAAGCCATTTACCATGCATGTTTTCATGATGCAGTGTTTTTGACGATATGGAAAAGCCAACACCCACACAAACTTGTTTTTCTCTGGTAATATCATACTTTTTGACGACACCACAGTGCATATTTGTAGAAAACCACAATTTCCTCAAGGAAACTGCTAACCTACAGATGTTAGAATGTTCACGTTTTGTGCATGTTTTAAAGCGGTAACAGTCAAACTGTTTAGTACTTTCTCAACCTTTTGTCATCTGTAATGTGATTTTATTGCAGGCCGCAACTACACGAGATGGAATAAAGTAAATACAGCTTTGGTTGCCAGGCATTTCTGTGACATCATTAAAGGAAATTCCTCAAGTTCCATCCCAGGTTAGTACCTTTGGTATTGTTTACAGATTGATAACAGGATTGGAAAACTTTCACCAACGGCGTTATCTCCACGTGTATAATATAAAACCAACCTGAAGTCAGCTCAGTACCTTGTCTGTTTTGAAAATAAACATGATGCCACTATCGTTATTCTGTTGGTTCCCCTTGCAATGCTGCTCAGTATACACTTTGCACACTATCCTCCATACTCTCAAGTTTATATTTTAAGGCAATTCTTTGGGAGACACACTGGAGTCATCTTGTGGAGACAAAAACAATTTTTTAGCCAACTTTTAAATCTGATTGCACAGTAAATGAAGCCATAATGCCACAGTAGTCGGTCGTAGTTTTGTGCACATGAGGGAACTCTTGTCAAAAAAAAATTGTGGGTACATGCATTTATGTAAAACCATCTTTAGTTTCTTTTGGACAAAATCATGACATCAATTTTTCATTTGAGCAATTTTTTTTGTGGTCATCAATTGGTTGAAACATAATAAATCCTACATAAGGGCTTTAAATCAATGTAGTGTTTGCAAGTACAATGTAGTGTTTTACACTCCATTTTTGCTCTATTTTTGATAAACAATGGGATCAAATTTGGCATAAATGGATTACTCTTGATATGAATTATTGTATGAAAGTAATATCAATTGCCAAGCTATCATCAATATGATCGATAAAGTGAATCGCAATGAAATTCCTGCTAATTCTGTTATATCCACTTATTTTGCAGGGAAACTGGAAGTAGAGGCATTGAAAACGCACCAACTGAAGTACACTTGGGAGGCAGTCCGCAATAAAGTCATGAATGAGCGGGTGAAACGGCAGCGCCTTGTTAAGAAACGAGCTGACAGTTTTATATAAATAAAGTACAACATCCAGTATTTGAGGACTGATCTAAAATGTGCCAAGTACACTATTAAAAAGAGTAGTACTACATGTCAAAAAGTCCTACTTATGATCCTAAATTTTAGGACATGTTTTTCTTGGCACAGAATAATGTAGTACACGTATGCCTTAATCTCGTATGCTGCAAGGCTTAAGGATAGTGACATTTGCATGGGACATACTTATCAACAGACTTAATGCGCAGAAAGGTCCTCACGAAATGTGTCTGCTACAATTATTCCACCATTCGGACATGAAAGAACAATTTTGCACATGGATGGTAATCCGTTGATTATATGTGCATTATAAAGAGAACACAGGATCATTATCTTCTCGTGGGTTTCTTCAGGCTTGCAAGCCACAGTATCTCGGGGCACCTTTGAGGAACTTTGGTTTCATTAGCAGAAAGATATAAATAAAATGGGCAAATTTATTGTTTTCTCTTAATGATTTAATAACAAATTTAAAGCTCCAGTACAATATTAGTATTTGTTTAATTATAAACATGCAAAATATAACCTGGATCAGGCTTCGACCTTCACCAAGGCCACTGAGGCCAAGTTGGCCAGCATGCCTTTTTTATTGCATACTAAAAAGCAACAAACAATACAAACAGTAAAGTTCTTGCCAAGTTACAAACTTATGTGGGTACAAACTTAACACAGAGTAACAAATACAACCTTCATTAAATTGTTCAAAGGAGTCTTCTGTTCTTGATGGCAAACAGTGAACAATAGTCTTTTTAATAGTCGTAGTTTAAAATTGTAAAAATTTTGTAAAATCACATTTATGGTAACCAAAAAAAAAATTGTGTATGTCTTTAAATATAACTTAAGTGATGGCCCCATGTAAGTAATTGTGGTAATTCAGCAAATCATGTAAACCCAACCCAAGGAAACCCGGAGCATATACAATGTTGGTTGTTACTTGTTAGTTTAAATTGGATTGTTTAGTGGAACAGTTCATGTCCCCTAACATGGTGTACTTCGATGTTCGCTTAACTTTCGATGTTCGCTTAACGATTTTTCAAAATTTCAAATTTGTTTGAATACAGTTACCTTCATAATACATGCTGCTAAACCTTTGTACACAATTTAATGCATCTGCTTTTTGTCATCGTAATTAGCATTTTGCGTGTAACATTTGCATAATGGCTGGTGCCCCAAATTCTTCACTTTCATACGGAGGTGGTTTACAAAGTCACAAACTATGCTATTATTGCTACGTAGTGCACACCATTGCTAAAGCACAGGAATACAGTTCACTGGTTTCAGGACTAGTGCCCCTTTAATGCAAGCCGAGTATGGCTCCACATATTGTATAGGTTTTGTATATATACTGTACATGTACTATGCAAAAATAATGAATTAAATACATGTACTTGGAACTAGTATAAGTTGGCCTCGGACCAGTCTGTGCCCTTTGAAATGTTGGTGTTGATGAGGCCACGTCGGAGGACGTATTACATAGTATACACCATTTGCTTTCGCTGTAATTTCCGATGATGGATGGGTTAGGAAGTTCATATTTATAGTAAATATTGTGATGCTGACCTATTTTTTAAATTGTGTTCATAGATGCTGGAAAAACCAAGAAATTTAATGCTGTTTTTGTAGTCTGGCTCCTTGACTTCTTTCAGAAGAAACGGAGCAAATAGTCAGGTTTTTAGTACAAAATCCCACTTTTCTTGAAAACCACAGCACACCAGATGCTGTGATTTCACAGGATGCTTGAGACTCATTCATTTACATTTTAGTAAGGTATTTCATAATAATTCAGTAGTTTTGTTTTTTATGTTTGCAAATGGTGTATACTACCTTTTTAAAGCTTGACCATAATATGTGTGCTATTGCTCAGTATAATGTTTACAATTGATTAATAAATGATTGTGCAATCCCATTTAGTGACGCTGTATCTTTGTTGACTTGTTTGTCAAATTGTATTTTTCGTACAAAATGGTGTGAGTCCGTTTTTGACTATTCGTTGTTCTTCAAGATGACAAGATAGGTTGCGGGAATAGTTGACCTTTGTTCCATTTCTTAAAGTGATGGCCCCATGTAAGTAATTGTGGTAATTCAGCAAATCTTGTAATCACAACCCAAGGAAAACCCAGGAGCATATTGAATGATTGGGGGCGTGTCCAATTCTTAAGTGATGAGAACTACATTGAAAAACTGAGTAGATGTATGGTTTTATTATAATTTTACAGAAACAAAAATAAGGGCCTGTGTACAAATTCGCCAAACCGACAGTTCACTCCTTATTCCTTCGCTATTGCCTGTACACCCTGTGTATATGTCCATGCACTTCATATTTTAAGGTACTTTGGGAGACAATGGAGTTGGTGAAGTCACCTTGAGGAGACTATTGCCATATGCGTCACTTAGTCAAACCGCTGATGTGTGCACATACTGTCATTCCTTTCTTAAATTCTTGGTCATAACTGTTTTCAGAATTAAACGTTTTTACATCCAAATTTTCTGAATAGAGCAAAACCACTGTAAGTGTAAATGTAATATTGGTTTTCTCGAAACATTTTTTTTCAAATTGACAAGGTTCCAGCATCGCGCCCACGACCTGAAAGTTTAAAATCATGCAGATTTTGAATTTTCAGGTTTTTTGTTTTTCTGAATTGATTTTTTTAAAGGGAGACCCTCGCCCAATACACAGCCGAAATAATCACCTTCTGTTAGTTGCCTAGATAATGGCTCCAATGAGTAAAATCACTCCAGTGTCCTTGTGCTTTTGCAATGGCTGCCTTTGCTGACGACTTAATATCTAGAGCCAATTACCATACGCCACAATTTGGCTGTTTGTGCTTCGAGACACGCACTCCCCCATCCCCTTCCCCTTTCCTCGTTGATGTTCCTGATCTATTGACCTATTGGTATACTCAGTGTATGCTACCTTGGGAACTACATTGAAAAACTGAGTAAAAAGTATGGTATTAGAATTTATAACAGAAATAAGCGCTTGTGTACAAATTCGCCAAAGCTGATAATTAAGTCCAATTTCTTCGCCATTGCCCCGCACACCTTATGTCTTTTGGAGGAGGGTAACAGGACAAAGCCTTGAAGTGGTATGCGAGCATGAAGGACTAGGAAATTGCCTTGCCTACTATAATGATGATAATATTCTCCATGTACTTGATATTTTAAGGTACCTTTGGGAGACATATTGGAGTTGGTGAAGTCACCTTGTGGAGACACAAAAAGTCATATTGGTGTTTTCAAGAAGTGCCTGTTTTTGCAGTGGAAAGTGAAAATGTTTCAAGAAAATGATATTTAAAATGTTGTGCATTTTAAAACCAGCATTTAAAGACGAGGCTCGTCAATGCGCGACGAACAAATTGTGCCACGAAATTCACCGCGCTCCATACCTTGCCCGAACTCTTTCGGTCCCGGAGCTGAGGGTGCAGGCTCGACAGCGAACAGTATTAATTTCTCGCACTGTGTGTAAATGCGTTGCTAGGCTAGTCGAATCACGTGTGCATAACGGTACGTACACCAATAAGCCTGCACCCTCCGGGATCGTAACAACTGGCTGCCCCACTAAGAAAAAGATTAAGGAAAATTTAAAAAAATTATTAATAAGGTAAAGCATAATTAAACATTTTATTGTATGATATTCAAATCTCTTTTGGAAGTTGTGGTGGCTCTGAAAAGGGCCGGGTGGTTTATGTTTGTTTTACACAGCGAAGGTCCCGTGAGTGTTTGCATGCAGACCAGGCCAGATGTCTTGAGCTCACCAGATTGGTATTTGTCCCATAACTTGAATATTTTTCCGGCATGTTTTGAAATGCTTCCGCTGGTACCTTTTTTCGAAAGCATGCGGAATGTGTTCATGTGGAAGAAACGGAGAGACAGCAGCATAGAGTTATATGTTCTTATAATATAACTCTATGGTACGAGTTGACTTGGGTACGAGTTGACTTGCGTAACGTAACGTTACATGTAGCTAGCTGTACATTGTACCGACGTTAGTCGGGTGCGTGTGACGAACGAGTTGACTGCCCCATCTGCCCGGGTCGGCTGGCCCGGTTAAAAAGCTTGCCTTGTCGGTACATCATCATTATCGATACGCGTGATGAACTCGTACATGTGCAAGTCTTCGCACCTTTTTTTCTCCATAACAATTTATTTTTGGCATGTAACGCGTTGAAATTTTCAGACATGATGTGAACCCCTGTCTCGATATCATGACTTTCGGGTTTTTAAGTTGAAAAGCGTAAAAATATTTTGGGCAAAAATAGTGAAAAAGGGTTGTGATCCACCCAATAGAGTCTAAGTAAATTTGTTTAAAATTTTCTCCATAACAATTTATTATTTTGGCATGTAACTCGTTGAAATTTTCAGACATGATGTGAACCCCTGTTTGGTCACCATAAAAATGTTTCTTTCATGAACTGAAAGTACAACCAGTTTGTTTTCCTTCCTCCGCGGATCCGAAATTAGTGTCAATGATAATTATATATGGATTTCCCTACGTATTGACTGCCGTTCGCCTTGCCTGTTGGTGTATCCCCACAGTGAATAAAATATACCAACCAAATTTAAGATCACGCATAAGACCATCAAAATAAAACAGAAAGCCGTGGCAGTTTACACCGTTACTGTCATCAGAGTACGTGCGGTTGGGGAATTGTTACTTTACCATGCTTTTACTGCACCAGCCGTCTATCACGGCCAAACAGCTATTAATGATAAACACCACAGAGTAATTAAAGCTTGTTAACAGGAATAATCCTTTAATCTACGGCCCGTTAAAGTATAATCTTTGTGTGTTTTGCTGGGTAGTAGCTGACGAACGCTCCGTCGAATCCACGACCTTCCACTGTTAGAGTGAACATGGTTTAACTCTGAAAAATTACTGTACATAGAGCTCCGTTGAAATCACGGACTGTTTGTGGTTGAATAAATTTATGGTCAGGACTCAAAGAACCAGTATTAAATCAACGGAGGTCACGGGAGATGATCTACGTTGAAAAGAGAATCAACGGTAAAAGTGCATTTTTAACGGAGGACATTCCCATAGTGAGAGTTGTATATTCTGATACTTTAAATTATAACGCATTGAACAAATAAATTTAAATAATATCAGTTGTCACTTCGTGGGTCGTGAATTTCAGCTCATTCGGTATTTTCATGTTTTTCTAATTATTATTTTGTTTTCGTGTTATTATTGTAGTATGTTTATTATATAAAATGAAGCTATATACATTCTTTCATTTCACAATAAATAGACTGAGTTCCATGAATAGATACAATTTGCTGACGGTTAAAAAGATAATATCTGTGGTCGCTTGTTGACATAAAATTATTTCCGATCAAATCCGGTCTGACGTTGGTAACCTCACTGACGTCTTTATCAGGAGATTCGGGATCTCTTTGCAGATTTGTCCTTTTCTGTCGGGTTCATCATAAGCTTCGGCCTACGTAAAAGAACAACAGCTTTGGGAGATATTTCTGTCAAAGTTGGGGTCGTTGGACTCCTTCATTAATAATATTGTTGTCACTTCGTGAAACAAAATAGCTATATACATGTACTTTATGCGCAAATTTCTTCCATGGAGATAGGCTCACACGTTAAAAATTAAAAGATGACAGCACACCCGAATTTTCTTCATCATTTTCCTGCGGTCATTAATTCCGAAGTGGGAAAGAATACGGTTTTCAGTGATCGTCGATATTATCCTCGTCGGTATTGGAAGTTGACAAAGGCTAGTTCCCCATTTTTGTCTCGAAAACTAGATTGTCAATTTCAATACATGTACATGTACTTTTGGAAAACTAGTCTGCCCATTCTCATGCAGACCATGTTGTATTTGCATATTATATATGATTTTGCTTATAAAATACATTGGGGAGACATGTTCTCCAAAGGTACCATTAAAATACATGTTGGCGACCTTGTCTCCCACAGGTACCATCTGGAGTAAAACAAAAACGTTAAGGAGACACATGTATCCAGTAAATGTAGCTATGTCTGGAGTCGCTTTTTTGACAGTCTTGAATGCTGCCGGCATAAATTTTGGGTCTGTTTGGGAGCAATCTCCAATTGTGTAGTAAACATTCCTACGTCTAATTGTTGCGATGTGGACATCAATGTAAATTGTCTCCCAAATGTACTCATCATAACGGTGTCTCCCAAAGGTGCTATGCAAAGTAATATAATATATACACATATATACACATATATAATGTATACACTATAATACACAATAATACACTATAATACACAAAATACACTATAGTACACAAAATACACTATAGTACACAAAATACACTATAGTACACAAAATACACTATAGTACACAAAATACACTATAGTACACAAAATACACTATAATACACAAAATACACTAAATAATAATAATACACTAAAATAATAATTCAAATACACAAAATAATAATTAAATACACAAAATAATAATTAAAATAATAAAAAATACACTAAAAATAATAAAAATACACTAAAATAATAATAAAATACACTAAACAATAATAAAATACACTAAAATACACAAAATACACTAAAATAATAACTAATACACTAAAATAATAAAATAATAATTAAAATACACAAAATAATAATAAAATAATAATTAAAATAATAATAAAATAATTAATTAAAATAATAATAACTAAAATTAACTAAAACAAATACACTAAAACATAAATACACAAAATAATAACAAAATAATAACAAAATAATAATAAATAATAATAAAATAATAATAAAATAATAAATAATAATAAAATAATAATAAAATAAAATAATAATAAAATAATAATAATAATACACAAAATAATAAAATAATAATAATAAAAATAATTATAATATAATAAAATACACTATAATAATAAAACACACTATAATATAATAACAAAATACACTATAATACACAAAATATTAATCTATAATACACAAAATACACTATAATAATTATAAAATACACTATAATAATACAAAATAATAATTATAATACAATAATAAAATACACTATAATAATAAAATATTAATTAATACACAAAATACACTAATAAAATAATAATAAAATACACTAAATAATAATTAAATACACAAAATAAATAATAAAATAATAACAAATAATAATAAAATAATAATAAAATAATAAAATACAATAAAATACACAAAATACACAAAATACACAAAATACACAAAATACACAAAATGCACTAAAATGCACTAAAATGCACTAAAATGCACTAAAATGCACTAAAATGCACTAAAATGCACTAAAATGCACTAAAATGCACTAAAATGCACTAAAATGCACAAAAATGCACTAAAATGCACAAAATGCACTAAAATGCACTAAAATGCACAAAATGCACTAAAATGCACAAAATGCACTAAAATGCACTAAAATGCACTAAAATGCACAAAACGCACAATAGTGCACAAAACGCACAATAGTGCACAAAACGCACAATAGTGCACAAAACGCACAATAGTGCACAAAACGCACAATAGTGCACAAAACGCACAATAGTGCACAAAACGCACAATAGTGCACAAAACGCACAATAGTGCACAAAACGCACAATAGTGCACAAAACGCACAATAGTGCACAAAACGCACAATAGTGCACAAAACGCACAATAGTGCACAATAGTGCACAAAACGCACAATAGTGCACAATAGTGCACAATAGTGCACAAAACGCACAATAGTGCACAATAGTGCACAAAACGCACAATAGTGCGCAATAGTGCGCAATAGTGCACAAAACGCGCAATAGCGCCGCACAGCGCACAGCGTAATAAGGCGCAATAGCGCGCAATAGCATTGAAGCGCGCATAGCGCCGTTAATAAGGCGCAATAGCGCCGCAATAGCGTTAATAGCGAATAGCGGGCAAGTAATAGCGCACAGCAATAGCAGCGCAATAGCGCCGCACAGCGCAGCAATAGCGCGCACAAGGCACAGCGCCGCACAAGCGGCAATAGCGCCGCCAGCGCGCATAGCGCACAGCGCAGCGCGCAATAGCAGCGCAATAGCGCGGCACAGCGCAATAGCGCAATAGCGCCGCAATAGCGCGTTAATAGCGCGCATTAGCGCAATAGCGCCGCACAAGGCACAGCGTTAATGGCGTAATAGCGCGCATAGCGCCGCACATGCTGCATAGCCGCACAGCGAATACAAGGCAATAGCGCAATAGCGCGAAGAAGCGCGCTGCAATAAGCGCAATAGCGCCGCACATGCAATAGCGCGCAATATAGCGCAATAGCGCGCAATAGCGCGCAATAGCGCGCAATAGCGCGCACTAGCGCGCAGGCACAGCGCAATAGGCTATTAGCAGCCGCAATAGCGCCGGCAATAGCGCAATAGCGCCGCAATAGCGCTGGCATACAAGCGCGCAATAGCGCATAGCGTTGCATACGCATTAGCGCAATAGCCGCATAAAGCGCAATACCGCGCAATAGCGCACAATACACACAATAATGCGCACATAATATTGCACATAATACGTAATAATACTGCATAATACGCATAATAATGCACACATGCACAATACTGCATAATATTGCATAATACTGCACACATACGTATAATACTGCACAATACGCAATAATACCGTAATAATATGCATACATACTGCATAATACTAATAATACTGTAATAATACACATAATACTGCATATTACACACACAATACTGCAATAATACTGCATAATACACATAATAATACACACACACACACACATTGCATAATATACTGCATAATACTGCATAATAATAATAATACACACACACTTACACACACATACATACATACACACACACATAATATAATAATAATAATACATAATACATTAATAATACGTATTAATACTGTAATACATAATAATACTGCACACAATAATAATACTGCATAATACTGCATTATTGCATAATATAATAATATCATATTAATATTAATAATATCATATTAATACTGTAATAATACTGTATTAATACACATAATAATATATTAATATAATAATAATAATTAATAATAATATAATAATTACATAATACTGCATAATAATAATAATAATATATAATATAATACCTATTAATAATAATAATAATAATATAATAATAATACACATACATATATATAATACACACACACAATAATACACACACACATACATAATAATAATAATAATAATAATAATACATACATACATACATAATACATATTAATATTAATATACATAATAATAATAATACATAATATAATAATAATATAATATTAATAATAATAATAATAATAATAATAATAATAATAATAATAATAATAATAATAATAATAATAATAATAATAATAATAATACATAATAATAATAATAATATAATACACATAATACATAATATAATAATATAATAATAATAATAATAATAATATAATAATAATACACACATACACACACACACACATATAATACACATAATATAATAATATATATAATATATATAATATATATAATAATAATAATATACATAATATATAATAATAATAATAATATAATATATATAATAATAATAATAATAATATATATATAATATTAATATACATATAATATAATAATAATATATAATAATACACATATATAATAATAATACACATAATAATAATAATAATATATAATAATATATATATATAATAATAATAATACACATAATATATAATAATATAATAATATAATAATAATAATATATATAATAATACATACACACATACATATAATAATAATACATACATATAATATATATAATATATATAATATATATAATAATAATATATATAATACACATAATACACACACACACACACACACATAATATATACACACATAATAATAATACACACATACATAATACACACACACACACACACACACACATACACACACACACATAATATAATAATAATAATAATAATAATACACATTAATAATAATACACACACATAATACACATAATACACACATAATACACACACATAATAATACACATAATAATAATATAATAATAATAATAATAATATAATAATAATATATAATAATATATAATAATACACATAATACACATAATAATAATAATAATAATAATATACACACACACATAATATAATAATATATTAATAATATAATAATAATAATAATATTAATACACATAATAATAATACACATAATATACACACACACATAATATTAATAATAATAATAATAATAATAATAATAATAATAATAATAATATAATAATAATAATAATAATATTAATAATAATAATAATAATAATAATAATAATACACACACATATAATAATAATACACATAATATAATAATAATATTAATAATATAATAATAATACACACACATATACACACACACATAATAATAATAATACACATATAATATAATAATAATAATAATAAAACATAAAATATAATACATACAAAACACACAAAAACACAAATAAAATAATAATAAACATTAATAAACACAATAAAATACATAAAATATAATAAAATACATAAACATAATAAAATACATAAAACACACAAAAATACAATATTAAACACATAAAATAATAATAAAATAATAAAATACATTAAAATAATAATAAAATACATAAACACATTAAAATATATTAAAATACATAAAATATTAATAAAATATAATAAAATATTAAACACATAAAACATAAATATTAATAATAAAATTAATAATAATATTATTATAAATATTATTAAATATAATAATATTATTTATAATAATAATAATAATATTAATAAATAATATAATAATATTAATAAATAATAATAATAATATTAAAATATAATAATATTAATAAAATATAATAATAATATTAAATATTAATAATAATATTAAAATATATAATAATAATAATAAAACATATAATAATAATATAAATATAATAATAATAATAAAACACATATAATAATACATAAAATAATACATAATAATAAAATATAATAATACATAAAACATATAATAATAATACAAAACATATAATAATATAATAAACATAATAATAATACATAAAACATTAATAATAATACATTAAACACAATAATAATAATAATAAAATATAATAATAATATATTAAAATAATAATAATAATAATAAACACAATAATAATACATAATAAATACATATTAATAATAAATAATAATAATAAATATTAATAATATTAAAATACACATAATACAAATATAATAATAATACATAAATAATAATAATAAAATAATAATAATAATAATAATACATACACAATAATAATAATAAATAATAATAATAATAATAATAATAATAATAATAATACATAAAATAATAATAATAATACATAAAATATAATAATAATAAAATATAATAATAATAATAATAAAATAATAATAATACATAAATATAATAATACATAAAATAATAATAATAATAATACACAAAATACACACACATAAATAATAATAATACACAAAATAATAATAATAATACATAATAATAATAATAATAATAATATATAATAATAATAATAATAATAATAATACATAAATATATAATAATAATACACAAAACACACAATAATACACACACATAATAAATAATAATAATAATACACAAATATAATAATAATAATACATAAAATATATAATAATATTAAAATAATAATAATAATACAAATAATAATATAATAATAATAATAATAATATAAAAATACACACTAATACAAAATATAATAATAATAATAATAAAATATTAATAATATTAATAAAATAATAATAATAATAATAATAAATAATAATAATAATAAATACATTAATAATAATAAAATAATAATAATAATAATAAAATCATAATACTAATAATAAAATAATAATAATACAATAAATACACACACACACAAAATAATAATAATAATATTAAAATACACACACACACAAATAATAATAATAATAATAAAATAATAATAATAATACATAAATACAATAATAATAATAAATACATATACATATAAAATATTAATAATAATAATAATAAATACATAATAATAATAAAATACACATAATACACAAATAATAATAATATAATACACAAAATACACAATAATACACAAAATACACTATAATACACAAAATACACTATAATACACAAAATACACTATAATACACAAAATACACTATAATACACAAAATAAAATAATAATTATAATAATAAAATACACTATAATACAATAAAAATACACTATACACACAAAATAATTATAATAATAATAAAAATACACTATAATAATAATAATACATTATAATACACAAAATATTAATTATAATAATAATAAAATATTAATTATAATAATAAAATAATAATTATAATAATATAAAATACTAATTAATAATAATAAAATAATAATTATAATAATAATAAAATACACTATAATATTAATAAACTAATAATTATAATAATAATAAACCACACTATAATACACAACCACATATAACACACACAACCACACTATAATAATAAACTACACTATAATACACAAATACACACATATAATAATAATAATAATAATATTAATAATACATAATAACACATTAATACACATAATAATAAACTAATTAATAATAATACTACACTAATAATACACACATAATAATACACTCATACACACAATAATACACATACACATTAATAATACACACACCACTAATAATAACACACCTTACATTAATATAATACACACTACGCATACACACCACATAATAATAATTAATAATACATAATACATTAATAATACACATTATATTAATAACACACATTTAATAATAATACACACTACGCATAATAATACACACTATTAATACACACACACCACGCATTAATAATAATAATAATTACAATAATAATAATAATAATTACACACATGACACAATTACACACACCACACACATAATACACACATTTAATAATACACACACACACGCACACAATACACACTACGATACATATACACACTACGCATAATAATACACACACACACACAATACACACCACGCATTAATAATACACACCACGCACACAATACACACCACGACACAACACACATACACGCACATAATACACACTAATACACATTTATTAATAATACACACTACTTAATAATAATAATAATAATTCACACACAATACAATAATACACACAATAACACACACCACACAATACACACACACACACACACACACACCACGCACACACACACACACCACGCACACACACACACTTAATAACACAATACCACGCACAATAATACACACTAATAATAATAACACACACACCACGCACAATAACACACACCACGCACACACACACACCACGCACATCAATAACACACTACGCACACAATAATAACACGCACACACACACACCACGCACACAACACACACACTACGCACACAATACACACTACGCACACTATACACACTACGCACACTATACACACTACGCACACTATACACACTACGCACACACACACACACGCACACACACACACGCACACTAACACACACTACCACACAATAACACACACACCACGCACACTATACACACCACGCCATAATTACAATACACACCACGCACACTATACACACTACGCACACTATACACACTACACTACGCACACTATACACACTACGCACACTATACACACTATGCACACATACACACACTATATGCACACATACACACACTATATGCACACATACACACACTATATGCACACATACACACACTATATGCACACATACACACACTATATGCACACACACACACACACACACACACATGCACACACACACACTATATGCACACACACACCCTCACGCACATTGATTTGTGGGGTATTCCTTTGTTCGTTCTATTATCCCTTTTCCTTATAATTCTCCTGTGGGGTACAAGATTTTCTATAGTTACCTTGTGGGGTCCAATTGTTCTATTGTGTTTTGGACCCCACAACGAATGGTGTGTACGTTCACTATATGCACACACACACACACGCACGCACGCACACACACTATGCGCACACACACTATGCGCACGCACACACACACTATGCGCACGCACACACACACTATGCGCACGCACACACACACTATGCGCACGCACACACACACTATGCGCACGCACACACACACTATGCGCACGCACACACACACTATGCGCACGCACACACACACTATGCGCACGCACATTACCTGCGCGCACGCACACACACTATGCGCACGACACACACTATGCGCGACACACACACTTGGCGCGCACACACACTATGCGCACGCACACACACACTATGCGCACGCACACACACACTATGCACACGCCCACACGCCCACACGCCCACACGCCCACACGCCCACACGCCCACACGCCCACACGCCCACACGCCCACACGCGCACACACACTATGCACACGCGCACACACACTATGCACACACGCACACACTATGCACACGCACACACTATGCACACGCACACACTATGCACACGCACACACTATGCACACACACACACTATGCACACACACACACTATGCACACACACACACTCTGCACACATACACACTATGCACACATATATAATATAACATCCCATAAAATAACATCCCATAAAATAACATCCCATAAAATAACATCCCATAAAATAACATCCCATAAAATAACATTCCATAAAATAAATACTACTACTACTACTACTACTACTACTACTACTACTAAAAATAATAATTTCAACGCTCTCAATTTGAAAACAATATTTATTACCCCCGTTCCTCCCATTTTTGAAGGGCTATTAACAGTGGCTCTTTTCATCCTGTCGCCCTTGCCAGCCCAGTAAAACTTCCATATAATGTCATCTAGTTTTTTCATCAGATGATCAGGGCATGAAAGGATTGACCCATAAAAGGCCAAGCTACTACCAATTAGACTATTAATAGCTATAGCGCGGCCCTTCAAAGTAAGGGCCCGTCCTTTCCATCTATTGAGACAATAATTGATTTTATTGATTTTTTCATCCCAATTATCTTCAGGTGTAACTTCGTTACCAAAATATATTCCCAATATTTTTTGTTTATCATTGCACCATTGAAAATTTACTGGTTTGTCTATTCTGTTTTTCCATGCCCCGAGCCAAAGACCAGTGTTTTTTTTAACATTAATTTTGGAGCCCGATCCTTCACTGTACGTATAAAATAATTTTTCTAAAACATTGAAATCGTTGTTACTTGTAACAAAAATGTTCGTGTCATCAGCATGTTGTATAATGGTTATATTTTCCTGTGTGGGTAACATAATACCTTTGATTAAATCATTTTTCCTAATAAGATTACTCAATCCTTCAGCACATATAGCATATAACAAAGGAGAAAGAGGACAACCTTGACGAATTCCTCTCTTTGCTTGGAAAGGTTCTGTAAAGAAATTATTAACATTTATAGTAATTAAAGGATCCGAGTAGAAAGTTCTAATCCAGTTAATGAGTCCCACAGGTATATAAAAAAAATTCATAATGGCATACATATATTTCCATTCTATTCTGTCAAATGCTTTCTCTTGGTGCACGCTGATAAGAGCGGCTTCTTTGTGAGTAATGTTGATGTAGTCAATAGTATCTCTAATTGTCATTAAATTTTCCTGAATACTTCTTCCCTTCACCCCACAAGTTTGGGATTCATTAATCAATAAAGGCATGAGTTTGGCTATTCGTTGGGTGATAACTTTTGATATAATTTTATAATCAACGTTGAGTAAACTAATAGGTCTCCAATTCTTCAGATAGTCTCTTTCTCCTTTGTTTTTATATATCATTCTAATCAGAGCCATGTTCATTGACCTTGGCAGTTTCCCATTAATATTACAATATGTCACTACATCAATAAAATCATTTTTAATAATATACCAAAAGGTTATATAAAATTCGGCTGTAAGCCCATCTAAACCAGGCGCTTTGTCCTTAGACATAACTTTAAGTGAATTATGTAACTCCTCGCTACTTATATCATTGTTCATTTCAAGAATGGTTTCTTCGTCAAAAGAAAAGGAATCTACCTTATCTAGTATTCTATTCAAATGATGATTGTTTATACCTTCAGAGGAGAACAGACTGACATAGAAATTCTGGACGTGGTTCATCATATCATTAAGCTTACTTATAATTTCCCCCTTTTCATCTCTAAGACGAGCAATATTATTTGATTTTTGCTGTTGTTTTACAGATGAAAAAACGGTTTTGCTTGGTTTCTCACCATCAATTTTTTGTTTAGTGTGTAATTTGAATTTAGCTTTTTCCCATTCCCGGTGTTCGTGAACTTTAAGCTTTCTCTCGATTTCAATAAAGTGGCTTTTATCCATTTTACCCGGAAAATTTAAAAGGTTTTCTAATTCGTTTTGAAGATTGCATTTCTCTTTCTTTTCTTCATGTTTCTTCCCATTGCTATAATCCTTTATAATTTCCTGTAATCTATTTTTGCCTATATCCTACCATTCAAGAATGTTAACATATTTATATTTTTGATTGGTCCAGAATTTCCAAAACCATTCTATTCTCCTCTTACATTCTTCATCTTTAAGAATCGTATTATCACATATCCACCTTCCCTGACCCAAAAGTATAGACGAATTCTCCAGTCGAACAATGACTGCTCTATGATCCGATAGACCGGTACTTTCAACTGACATTTCTTTTATTTGCGTTATTAGATTTTCCGAAACAAAAACATAGTCTATCCGACTAGTTTTATTCAAACCTTTATGAAAAAAAGTAGGGTTGGTAGGATTTATATTCCCTCCAACGTCAAACAAATTATTTTCATCTAAAAAATTACTCAAAGTTTTGGAACTTGAATCCTGAATATCAGTGTTTATTTGACAATTAAAATCACCGGCTATAATACAGTCATCTTCTTCCATGTTTCCTTCATAAAAGGTTTCCCTAAATTCTTTAAAGAATTGGTTTCTCTCTGCATTTATGTTAGGGCTGTATATCGAAAACAAAGATACTTTATGTCCGTTTATTTCTATATCTCCCTTAATCCACTTCCTTCTTTATCATGACTTTCATTAGAAATAGTTAAACCACTTTTATATGATGTTAAAATTGCAACCCCTCTAGAGTTTTTCGTGCCATGGCTAAACAAAACCATTTCCTCCCCACTGCTTGGCCCAGTATGTTTCATCGCACTTTTCACTGTGTTTCTTGGAGGAAAACAATGGCTATTTTCTTTCGGGTAAGATAGTTGAAAATCACTTCTCTTTTCTGGCCACATCCGAGTCCATTTACATTAAGAGTAGCTATGGTTAGTGCCATCAGAATTGAAATAAAAAAACTAAAAGAAACCAGTGTATTAAGAATTTTGTAAATTTACCTATCATTCTTTCTTCCCCTCTCTCTTCCTCTTGTTGGGTACGAATCTGAATGTTGAGTACTGTCCCGATATTGTGTTACTGTTGCTCCTGTACCTCTCTTCTTCCTGATATGTTGAACCCCTTTTCTAATGTATGGAACAAATTCTCCGTCGTCACCCTGTTTTTCAGAGTCCGTAGCATTTTCGGAATCTATATCGTGTTGTATGTCTGATTCATCAGTTACCTCTTCATCTTCTTTGGCGAGTTTACTTGCTCCTGACTGTTCTTCGAGTTTTCGTTTTCTCCAGCGCGAAGGGGGCAGCAATTCTTTGACGCTTTCGTCCCAAAAACCCCGTGGCTTCCCTGCTGCTTTTTCCTGTTTCTTCTCGTCTCTTCGTCCCCTATGCCTCGCTTCAGCTGGCCCATCAGATTTTTGCTCATGATTTGCGTTTACCCGTTTCTGTTGTTTCTCGTACCCTGGACTCTGGTGGTTTTCTTTTTCTTTTCCTTGTTGTGTTTCTGTCTCTTTCCCTTGTTTTGGATTTGCCTGTCCCGTGCGGGTTTCACCTCCCTGTCTCTGCTGTTTATCCTCTGTCGGTTTCTGTCTTCTCTCTGTCTTCCGCTTTTCTCTCGCTACTTTTTCTGCCCAAGTTGCTTTCTTCTCTTCATTTTCTTTTTCTCCGGTCTGCGTTTCATTCTCATCGTGTATTACTTTGGTTGGGTCTGCTGGTATTTCAAGTACTGTATACGATCCGTTATCGCTACCGTCATCATAGTTGGCCCGAGTTTCTTCGTCGTCTGATACCATGGTCACCTGTGTCTGTAATGATTCTTGGTGGTCTTCAGCCCGGTGGTCTTCAGCCCGGTGGTCACGATTTCCACATATGAAACATCTCCCCTTCATATTGCAATCTTTCGCAAAGTGGCCAGGTTGCTGACAGATTCGGCACGTTCTTTCTTGCCCTCTATGTCTTATCGGAATTGTAAATGCTCCAACCTTAATAAAACTGGGTATTGGTTTCATAACGTTTCTAATCAGGAGACTTCTGACTCCATTTTCTACTGCTTCATCGAAAGAATGGTATTGTCTTCTGATGTTTGCCACAGTGCCAAATCGCATGAGTGCATTCACGATCACGTTATCGTCCATTTCGTAAGGCGCTTTCACGTATGCCACAATTGAATTGAAAATGTTAGCGCGTTCACACTGGATTAACATTCCATTTATTGTTAACCCTCTAGCTGCTATTACATCACATTGACTTTCATCGGTGAGAGTTATGTTGTACCAGCCATTGTAGAGTTGAGCAATGCATTTTGTGGCCCTTGTCGTCTGTAGTTCCTTGCTGACTGCTTGATAAACCTCTTCAGGTGTTATTTCCATAGCATTGTTAACAAATCTTATTGTGTTTGGCCTCTTCAGTCCTGTAGATTGGGTATGTGTACCCATGACAAAATGGCGTCAGTGGTTCTGAAAACCTCGATACCGATGAAAAAAGGGAAAAAAAGGCCCTAATGGGCCTTCTTTCTTCACCGTATCCTCAAATTTCTGTCTGTAAATGATCTTGAATTACTTACAGTAATATACTAATAAGGCTAAGCTCTGTTGGTCTGCTTTCTCCTTTTCTAGGGGCGAAAATCCGGAGCTGATGCTAAAGCACGTCTTGCGCCCATGAACGCATTATTATTATTATTATTATTATTATTATTATTTTGTTTTTATTGGTAGTGGAGATATACGTCTCCTTTTATTTCATTCAACCACACATTCCACAGTATTACAATAATATATTACAAATCAGTGAATGCGCTTAATTACGGAGTAGGACAAAAATACAGACTTTAACAAATGTTTATACAAGCAAAATAACAGATAAAAACTAAAAGGTAAATAATACTTTTTCTCCGTTTACTTGACACAAGGCTTGATTTTTTGCATAAAAGTTAACAAAACTATCTATGGTGAGTCTCTGTTTTTCCAAAAGGATGATTCTTTTCAGGATGTGTTTGAACTTTCTCAATAAATTCTGATCCGACAATGGATTAATTTCACCTAAATTGAGACATCTGGAGGTCCAGATAGTTTTGTGAAGTTTGGCGATCAAGATTAAGCAAAAAGTGTCAATTTGTTTTCCGTATCCCAATATCCTATTGCTATCGTTGAGATAAAAATGTTTGTTACCCTTATATTTACGAAGGACATATTCTAAAAATATCCAGGATGTCCACGTATTTTTACAATATATAAAAACATGTTCTATAGTTTCTTTCTCTTGTTTACATAACCCACATTGATTGTCTTTGGAAACTATTGTTTTCATTTTCTGTAAAACATCATTAGTTGGGAGGATACGGTGGCGTAAACGATACCAGAGATCTCTATCATCAAAATCAATACTTTGATTGTTAGCTTTTTGCCAAATCTCTTTCCAGTCAAAAATTGCTTGTGGGCTAATGTTTAGTTTAACTGGCCATATCTTTTCAACTACAGGCAGTATGAACATTTCCCTAACCATACTTTTATAAATACTTTTAACGGTAATATTCACAACATGAACTGTCTCATCGCCTATTTGGAGATATAAAAAACTGCTGACATGACGAGCTGGACCTTCTCTGTTTTCTTGTAACAAGTTACTATCAACATGTTTCTTTAAACCTGCCACTATTTTTCCGGCATTAATTGGCTTTATGTTACATTTCTTAGCCAGTTCTTGGGGAGATATAAGTCTGCCTTTGTTGGCAACATGTTCCAGCAATAACATTGCATGAGGTTTTAATATTTTTGTATCAAGTTTTTTTTGTGTATTAGTTATAATTGTATTGTTCCACAAAGGTATTTGGAGAGCTTCATTAATACAAGTCACATTTAGTTTTATAACACCCTTGGCTTTTTGAAAAGCTTTCACAAGGTCTCTATAAAAAATGGGTAATTTAGGTCCAATTAAATTGAGGTTGTTAAAAACAAACCACCCAGGTGTTTGGTCAGTGTTTGTTTGCTTGATCCAAAAGTCAAAGAGATACTTCCATTTTCCGTGTCTGGTACAGTATTTCTGAAGCCATTTTAACAACAAAGCATCTAATTTACAAGTTATGTTAATTAGACCGGTTCCACCTAATTCTGGTGGTCCTCTGATAGTATCTCTTTTAATTTTATCAGGTTTGGAGGACCAATAGAAATTGAAAATACTTCTATCTATTTCTTCTTTCAAGTACTGCGAACAAGGAATAACTGAACCATAATAAGCTAAACTACTACCAATAAGACTGTTAACAACCACCGCTTTCCTTTCATAGTCAGTGACCTTTCTTTCCATCTATTAAGGACATTTTTATTTTGTTGACTCTTTCCAGCCATATGTCTTCAGGTTTAATACCATTTCCGAAATAAATACCAAGGATCTTAATCTTTTGGTTGTTCCAATTGAAATTCCCCGGATTATCTTTCCTGTTTTTCCACGCACCGAGCCACAAGCCTTGGGTTTTTTGCTCATTTATTTTAGAACCCGACCCTTCGCCGTAGGTATGAAAAATATTTTGTAATGAAATATACTCACTGTTATCGGTAATAAAAATACTGGTATCATCAGCATGCTGGACAATTTGATATTTAACTTTTTGGCCTGGTAGACCAACTCCTTTAACTCCATTTTTACCTCGGATAAGATTGGCTAAACCTTCTACACATATGGCATATAAAAGAGGGGATAGTGGGCACCCCTGTCTTATGTCTCTTGTTGCTTGAAAAGGCTCGGTGAAAAAATTATTTACGTTAATAGTAACCGTTGGATTTTTGTAAAATATTTCAATCCACCGCCTCAAAACACAGGGTATTCCCATTTTTTTCATCATGGCGAACATATATTTCCACTCGATACGATCAAAAGCTTTTTCTTGATCAACGCTTATAATAGCAACTTCCTTGTTATAAAAAATCACATAATCGATAACATCTCTAAGAACCATTAAATTATCTTGAATATCTCTACCTTGAACCCCGCAAGTTTGATCTTCAGCAATTAATTCAGGCAAGATGATTCTGAGGCGTTTAGTAATAAGTTTTGAAATAATCTTGTAGTCAACGTTGAGGAGACTGATCGGTCTCCAATTTTTAAGTTCGCTTCTTTCCCTTTGTTTTATAAATTAACCTAATTAATGCTCTGTTCATAGAGTCTGGTAACTTTCCTTTTTCGTAACAGTAATTAACCAAATCAATAAATTCACTCTTAATAAGATGCCAAATATTTAAGTAAATTTCGACCGTAAGGCCATCTAATCCCTGCGCTTTATTTTTTGCCATATCTTTAAGCGCCAAGTAAAGTTCTTCTTCAGTGATTGTTTTCTCCATGTTTTGGACAGATTCTTCTTCAAATTCATATTTTGAGACCAAATTTAGAATTTTCTGCAGATAAAAATTATTAATTTTTTGGGTAGAAAATAAGTCTTTATAAAAAATTCTAACAGCATCCACCATTTCTGAGGGTTTATTAATTATATGATCTGTTGTGTTTTTCAATTCCCCTATAAGGTTGTTTTTTTTTTGTTTTTTTTTCAGTAGAAAGAAAGTATTTGCTGGGTTTCTCCATATCACACTTATGTTTAACGTGGACCCTGAGTTTGGCTCTTTCCCAGTTAGCAGTCTCATAAAGTTAAATTTTTTGTTCTATATCTCTAATTTTAAATGAAATATCTTCGGAATTATTGCTAATAAGGTTTTGGTATTCTTTTTTTAAGGTGTCTTCCTCTTTTCTTTCTTTATATCGTTTTTCTCCATCATACTCTTTAAGAATTTCTTTCAACATGTTTTTACCCAAATCCCACCAAATAAGCGGGCATTCGTAAAAAACTTTCTGGGTTTTCCAAAAATTCCAGAACAACTCTAACCTCAAATTACATTGGCTGTCTTTAAGTATTTCATTGTTACAAAACCATCTTCCTTTACCGGTAGGAACAGTTTGATTTTCTAACCTGAGTATAAGAGTACTGTGATCCGAAAGCCCAGATGAATCAATGCTAATTTCTTTAAATTAGTTCTTAGCGTTTTGGACGTTGAGAATATAATCGATTCTACTAGGTTTCTTGATCCCTTTGTGATAAAATGTAAACCGGGCTCATTTCGTAATGCGGCCCACGTGTCACTGAGGTTATTTTCCTGAATAAAATTTAACAGGAGGTTTTTGCTTTGATCATAAATCCATTAGCATTGATATCACAGTTCAGGTCACCAGAAACAATATAGTTACAGTCAGTAATAATGTTTTTAAAAGACTTGCCAAATTCCACAAAGAAACGTTTGCGTAACGTAGCGTTATTTGGCGCATACATAGATATGATACTAATCACCTCTCCACCCATTCCTATGTCGCCTTTGACCCATCTGCCATTAGAATCATGTGTAATATTAGTGAGATTTAGACCACTCTTCTCAGAAGTGACAATAGCAACCCCACAACTGTTGTTTTTTCCATGGCTGAAAGCGATCTGCCCACACCACTGCTTGCGCCACTCCGCTTCATCCTTAACCATACTATGAGTCTCTTGGAGAAAAACAATGGCCGCTTTTTTCTTAAAGGTATTCAAAACAATGTCCCTCTTTTGTGGGTTCCTAAGTCCATTAACATTTAGTGTAGCTATTGTGTATACCATTTGAAAAAGAATGACAAATCTAAACATCGGTTTATAATAAAAAAGACACCTCACCATTAATAGTGTTGAAGTCTTGAATTTTTACTTCTGTTTTGCTTTATCTTTCGTATCTTGACGTGTTGGGCCAATGTGATATGGTCCTTTTCTGTATTGCGCGATTGCTCCACCACCGCGTTTCTTCCTGAATCGTTGGACTCCTTTTCTGACATATGGCACCAGTTCTTCTTGACTTGGGGGTTGTTCATATACATGATGTTCTCCTCGAATCTGGGTCTCTTGTTCCATATCTTCCGTTTCTTCGCTGTTTGTCATTGTCTCTGTTGTTTGCCTGTCTTCTGACAAATTCTTTTTAACAGCTTCAGCCCATCCAATCTTCTTCTTGAGCATTTTTCTAGCCATCATGTCTGGTAGAGCTTGACCTTTGCTTTGGGTATTAAGTTCTTGTTCAGTTTCTTGCGTGTTGTCTCGTTGATCGTCGGCTGATTTTTGGCTGGCCTTGTCGGTATTCGAATTCTCTGCTCGTTTTTGTTTGAGGACTGTTTTTTTGTTGTTGGTTTCTCTCTGCCGCTTCTTCTCTTTCAGGTCTTTGGCCACTGCCTCATCCCAGAAACCGTTCTCCTTTTTTTCGGGAATCGCGTTTCGCGTTGCCTTGTCTTTTTGGGTGTTTTGGGTTTTATTTGGCTCTTTTGTTCTTTCTTCCGTGGTGCCTTTGTCCTTCCTTTCTGCGTTTTCGTTTTTGGCTTCTTTCGCTTGTGGGGTTGGCGTAGTTTCTTCCGTTCGATTTTTAATCTCTGTGATGATAATTTCTGTTTCTTCCCATTCTTCCTCAAGGGTTGTTGATTTGTTGTCAAAATCTTCTCCTTCCTCTTCTCCTTCCTCTTCTCCTTCCTCTTCTCCTTCCTCTTCTCCTTCCTCTTCTCCTTCCTCTTCTCCTTCCTCTTCTCCTTCCTCTTCTCCTTCCTCTTCTCCTTCCTCTTGTCCTTCCTCTTCTCCTTCCTCTTCTCCTTCCTCTTCTCCTTCCTCTTCTCCTTCCTCTTCTCCTTCCTCTTCTCCTTCCTCTTGTCCTTCCTCTTGTCCTTCCTCTTGTCCTTCCTCTTGTCCTTCCTCTTGTCCTTCCTCTTGTCCTTCCTCTTGTCCTTCCTCTTGTCCTTCCTCTTGTCCTTCCTCTTGTCCTTCCTCTTGTCCTTCCTCTTGTCCTTCCTCTTGTCCTTCCTCTTGTCCTTCCTCTTGTCCTTCCTCTTGTCCTTCCTCTTGTCCTTCCTCTTGTCCTTCCTCTTGTCCTTCCTCTTGTCCTTCCTCTTGTCCTTCCTCTTGTCCTTCCTCTTGTCCTTCCTCTTGTCCTTCCTCTTGTCCTTCCTCTTGTCCTTCCTCTTGTCCTTCCTCTTGTCCTTCCTCTTGTCCTTCCTCTTGTCCTTCCTCTTGTCCTTCCTCTTGTCCTTCCTCTTGTCCTTCCTCTTGTCCTTCCTCTTGTCCTTCCTCTTGTCCTTCCTCTTGTCCTTCCTCTTGTCCTTCCTCTTGTCCTTCCTCTTGTCCTTCCTCTTGTCCTTCCTCTTGTCCTTCCTCTTGTCCTTCCTCTTGTCCTTCCTCTTGTCCTTCCTCTTGTCCTTCCTCTTGTCCTTCCTCTTGTCCTTCCTCTTGTCCTTCCTCTTGTCCTTCCTCTTGTCCTTCCTCTTGTCCTTCCTCTTGTCCTTCCTCTTGTCCTTCCTCTTGTCCTTCCTCTTGTCCTTCCTCTTGTCCTTCCTCTTGTCCTTCCTCTTGTCCTTCCTCTTGTCCTTCCTCTTGTCCTTCCTCTTGTCCTTCCTCTTGTCCTTCCTCTTGTCCTTCCTCTTGTCCTTCCTCTTGTCCTTCCTCTTGTCCTTCCTCTTGTCCTTCCTCTTGTCCTTCCTCTTGTCCTTCCTCTTGTCCTTCCTCTTGTCCTTCCTCTTGTCCTTCCTCTTGTCCTTCCTCTTGTCCTTCCTCTTGTCCTTCCTCTTGTCCTTCCTCTTGTCCTTCCTCTTGTCCTTCCTCTTGTCCTTCCTCTTGTCCTTCCTCTTGTCCTTCCTCTTGTCCTTCCTCTTGTCCTTCCTCTTGTCCTTCCTCTTGTCCTTCCTCTTGTCCTTCCTCTTGTCCTTCCTCTTGTCCTTCCTCTTGTCCTTCCTCTTGTCCTTCCTCTTGTCCTTCCTCTTGTCCTTCCTCTTGTCCTTCCTCTTGTCCTTCCTCTTGTCCTTCCTCTTGTCCTTCCTCTTGTCCTTCCTCTTGTCCTTCCTCTTCTCCTTCCTCTTGTCCTTCCTCTTGTCCTTCCTCTTGTCCTTCCTCTTGTCCTTCCTCTTCTCCTTCCTCTTCTCCTTCCTCTTCTCCTTCCTCTTCTCCTTCCTCTTCTCCTTCCTCTTCTCCTTCCTCTTCTCCTTCCTCTTCTCCTTCCTCTTCTCCTTCCTCTTCTCCTTCCTCTTCTCCTTCCTCTTCTCCTTCCTCTTCTCCTTCCTCTTCTCCTTCCTCTTCTCCTTCCTCTTCTCCTTCCTCTTCTCCTTCCTCTTCTCCTTCCTCTTCTCCTTCCTCTTCTCCTTCCTCTTCTCCTTCCTCTTCTCCTTCCTCTTCTCCTTCCTCTTCTCCTTCCTCTTCTCCTTCCTCTTCTCCTTCTCTTCTCCTTCCTCTTCTCCTTCCTCTTCTCCTTCCTCTTCTCCTTCCTCTTCTCCTTCCTCTTCTCCTTCCTCTTCTCCTTCCTCTTCTCCTTCCTCTTCTCCTTCCTCTTCTCCTTCCTCTTCTCCTTCCTCTTCTCCTTCCTCTTCTCCTTCCTCTTCTCCTTCCTCTTCTCCTTCCTCTTCTCCTTCCTCTTCTCCTTTCTCTCCTTCCTCTTCTCCTTCCTCTTCTCCTTCCTCTTCTCCTTCCTCTTCTCCTTCCTCTTCTCCTTCCTCTTCTCCTTCCTCTTCTCCTTCCTCTTCTCCTTCCTCTTCTCCTTCCTCTTCTCCTTCCTCTTCTCCTTCCTCTTCTCCTTCCTCTTCTCCTTCCTCTTCTCCTTCCTCTTCTCCTTCCTCTTCTCCTTCCTCTTCTCCTTCTCCTTCCTCTTCTCCTTCCTCTTCCTCTTCCTCTTCCTCCTCCTCCTCTTCCTCCCCATCCTCTTCCATTTCCCCTTCTTCAGCGCTGTTTTCTTTAAACTGTCTTTCCCTTTCGTCGTCACTGTCTCTTGTATGTTCTAACACTTTGTCTACCGGGGGCATGTTCTTCAGATGCTCCAGTTTGTCATGGGAGTCTGATCGGTGTTCTCTAGAGCCACAGATAAAGCAACGACCCCGCCGGTCACAGTCTCTGGCCATGTGCCCTGGTTGTTGGCAGATTTTGCATGTTCTTTCTTGTCCTCGATGTCGTACCGGTAAGTTGAAACTTCCAACCCTGATAAAGCTCGGGATTGGTTTCTTGATGTGTTTGAGAAGCAAGCTCCGGATTCCATTTTCTATGTTGTTGTCGAAAGAGTGACACTGCCTTCGGATATTGACCACTGTGCCATACTGCATTAAGGCATTCATGACTATGTTGTCACTCATCTCGTATGGAGCCTTCACGTACACTACAACTGAGTTGATCAATTCAACTCTTTCGCATTCTATTAACATTCCATTCAAATGAAGTCCTTTTGTTGCGATCAATTCACAGTAATGTTCGCCACTGAATGTTACATTGTACCAGTTGTTGTCCAGTTCAGCGATGCATTTGACTGCATTGTCCGTATTCAAATCCTTAGTGGCGGCATCATATACTTGTTTGGCTGTTGGTCTATTGTGCTTGATTGTGAATCTCACTGTGTTTGGTCTCTTCAGGGTGTTGAAAACATGGCGACACCTTAAGATGGCGTCGTCGGGCTGTTGCCAGCCCTGACAGCACAATTCCTCAAAGGTCTTCAGTCAGAACAATAATTTGTCTACAAAACTCGGTTGAAAGATTCCTCTTCTTTGGTGGTAAAACCTATTACTCACCGATATAAAAAAAAACTGTTGTTAAGACGCTGAAAAGGTCATTTTGCAGGAGCAAAGTTGACACACGTCTTGCGCCTTCGAACGCTATTATTATTATTATTATTATTATTATTATTATTATTATTATTATTATTATTATTATTATTATTATTATTATTATTATTATTATTATTATTATTATTATTATTATTATTATTATTATTATTATTATTATTATTATTATTATTATTATTATTATTATTATTATTATTATTATTATTATTATTATTATTATTATTATTATTATTATTATTATTATTATTATTATTATTATTATTATTATTATTATTATTATTATTATTATTATTATTATTATTATTATTATTATTATTATTATTATTATTATTATTATTATTATTATTATTATTATTATTATTATTATTATTATTATTATTATTATTATTATTATTATTATTATTATTATATATATATATTTTATTTTTTTTTTTTTTATTTTATTTTTTCCGTTCCATTGGAGTCATACAACTCCATTTATTTCACTCAGAAAATAATTTACAACAGTTATACATACCAGTAATACAAAATTACAATAAATAAAATATTACATTAAATTACATGAGAGAGGAAAGGTTAGAAAGAAAACAATATTGCCTCATCTTGAATTCTACAGAGAGCATTATTTTTACTGTAGATTGTGTTAAATTCATACTTTGACAGCCTCTTTTTCAAGGGTCAAATAAACTTTTAAATTCTTTTTGTAGATTCTAAGGGCTGTGAATCGTCAATTGACTGTTTTTCTTCCAGATTCAGACACCTAGTATTCCAAATAATTTTGTGAAGTTTGGCTATTAAAAACAAAGGAATATCAGTCACATGTTTCCCATATCCTAAAATTCTGTTACTGTCATTTAGAAAATAATACGGATTCCCCGTGTAAACACTCAATATGTTTTCTATAAATAACCACGACGGCAAAGTTTTACAGCAATAAATAAACAAATGCTCTAAAGTTTCTTTAGAAAATTTACAAAGACCACATTTAGTTTCATAAACCTTTTCATTTTGTACAATACATCTTTAGTTGGCAGAATCCTATGTCTTAAACGATACCATAAGTCTTTGTCGTCATGATCTAAGATCTTACTACAAGCTTTATGCCATATTTCTTTCCAATTAAAGGGTTTGGATGTTCAGTTTATTTTGCCAACGACTTTCTACACTGCTGGGAATATAAGCATCTTCAATCATATTAATATGTATCTTTAACAGTAATTTTTGATATTGAGAAAAACATCGTTTCTTAGTTTGATATCCAAAAATTGCTGAAATGGTTAACTGGCCCTTCTCTTTTTCGTTGAAGAATTTTTGGGCGATACGATTCTTTAATCCAGCATGGATTCTACCCGCATTTATTGGCCGAATTTTGCATTTCTGGGCTAAGTTTTTAATAGTTATCAGACGATTTTCTTGTAATATGTGTTTGAATTGGAACATTCCAAACTTTTTAAATTCTAGTGTCAATACTTTTATTCCTTCAGTTATGACAGTATTATTCCATATTGGAGTTTCAAGCTTCATTGAGGCAACTCATATGGAAGGAGATCTTGCCATTTAATTTGTTAAAAGCATTTATAATTTCTCTATAAAAGGAGGAGTACAAGGACTTATATGCTTACACTTGCTAAAAATGCACCACCCCAGTCTGTCTTCACCACTGGCTCTACTAATCCAATAGTCAAATAATTTAGCCCATTTACCTCGATTTTTTGTGTATCTTTGAAGCCATTGTAATTTCAAGGCTCTCAATTTGAAAACAATATTTATTACCCCCGTTCCTCCCATTTTTGAAGGGCTATTAACAGTGGCTCTTTTCATCCTGTCGCCCTTGCCAGCCCAGTAAAACTTCCATATAATGTCATCAAGTTTTTTTATCAGATGATCAGGGCATGAAAGGATTGACCCATAAAAGGCCAAACTACTACCAATTAGACTATTAATAGCTATAGCGCGGCCCTTCAAAGTAAGGGCCCGTCCTTTCCATCTATTGAGACAATAATTGATTTTATTGATTTTTTCATCCCAATTATCTTCAGGTGTAACTTCGTTACCAAAATATATTCCCAAAATTTTTTGTTTATCATTGCACCATTGAAAATTTACTGGTTTGTCTATTCTGTTTTTCCATGCCCCGAGCCAAAGACCAGTGTTTTTTTAACATTAATTTTGGATCCCGATCCTTCACTGTATGTATAAAATAATTTTTCTAAAACATTGAAATCGTTGTTACTTGTAACAAAAATGTTCGTGTCATCAGCATGTTGTATAATGGTTATATTTTCTTGTGTGGGTAACATAATACCTTTGATTAAATCATTTTTCCTAATAAGATTACTCAATCCTTCAGCACATATTGCATATAACAAAGGAGAAAGAGGACAACCTTGACGAATTCCTCTCTTTGCTTGGAAAGGTTCTGTAAAGAAATTATTAACATTTATAGTAATTAAAGGATCCGAGTAGAAAGTTTTAATCCAGTTAATGAGTCCCACAGGTATATTAATTTTTTCCATAATGGCATACATATATTTCCATTCTATTCTGTCAAATGCTTTCTCTTGGTCCACGCTGATAAGAGCGGCTTCTTTGTGAGTAATGTTGATGTAGTCAATAGTATCTCTAATTGTCATTAAATTTTCCTGAATACTTCTTCCCTTCACCCCACAAGTTTGGGATTCATTAATCAATAAAGGCATGAGTTTGGCCATTCGTTGGGTGATAACTTTTGATATAATTTTATAATCAACGTTGAGTAAACTAATAGGTCTCCAATTCTTCAGATAGTCTCTTTCTCCTTTGTTTTTATATATCATTCTAATCAGAGCCATGTTCATTGACCTTGGCAGTTTCCCATTAATATTACAATGTCACTACATCCATAAAATCATTTTTAATAATATACCAAAAGGTTATATAAAATTCGGCTGTAAGCCCATCTAAACCAGGCGCTTTGTCCTTAGACATTACTTTAAGTGCATTATATAACTCCTCGCTACTTATATCATTGTTCATTTCAAGAATGGTTTCTTCGTCAAAAGAAAAGGAATCTACCTTATCAAGTATTCTATTCAAATGATGGTTGTTTATACCTTCAGAGGAGAAAAGATTGACATAGAATTTCTGGACGTGTTTCATCATATCATTAAGCTTACTTATAATTTCCCCCTTTTCATCTCTAAGACGAGCAATATTATTTGATTTTTGCTGTTGTTTTACAGCTGAAAAAAAGGTTTTGCTTGGTTTCTCACCATCAATTTTTTGGTTAGTGTGTAATTTGAGTTTAGCTTTTTCCCATTCCCGGTGTTCGTGAACTTTAAGCTTTCTCTCGATTTCAATAAAGTGGCTTTTATCCATTTTACCCGGAATATTTAAAAGGTTTTCTAATTCGTTTTGAAGATTACATTTCTCTTTCTTTTCTTCATGTTTCTTCCCATTGCTATAATCCTTTATAATTTCCTGTAATCTATTTTTGCCTATATCCCACCATTCAAGAATGTTAACATATATATATTTTTGATTGGTCCAGAATTTCCAAAACCATTCTGTTCTCCTCTTACATTCTTCATCTTTAAGAATCGTATTATCACATATCCACCTTCCCTGACCCAAAAGCATAGACGAATTCTCTAGTCGAACAATGACTGCTCTATGATCCGATAGACCGGTACTTTCAACAGACATTTCTTTTATTTGCGTTATTAGATTTTCAGAAACAAAAACATAGTCTATCCGACTAGTTTTATTCAAACCTTTATGGAAAAAAGTAGGGTTGGTAGGATTGATATTCCCTCCAACGTCAAACAAATTATTTTCATCTAAAAAATTACTCAAAGTTTTGGAACTAGAATCCTGAATATCAGTGTTTATTTGACAATTAAAATCACCGGCTATAATACAGTCATCTTCTTCCATGTTTCCTTCATAAAAGGTTTCCCTAAATTCTTTAAAGAAACGGTTTCTCTCCGCATTTATGTTAGGGCTGTATATCGAAAACAAAGAAACTTTATGTCCGTCTATTTCTATATCTCCCTTAATCCATCTTCCTTCTTTATCATGACTTTCATTAGAAATAGTTAAACCACTTTTATATGATGTTAAAATTGCAACCCCTCTAGAGTTTTTCGTGCCATGGCTAAAAATAACATTTCCTCCCCACTGCTTGGCCCAGTATGTTTCATCACGCTTTTCACTGTGTGTTTCTTGGAGGAAAACTATGGCTATTTTCTTTCGGGTAAGATAATTGAAAATCACTTCTCTTTTATGGCCACATCTGAGTCCATTTACATTAAGAGTAGCTATGGTTAGTGCCATCAGAATTGAAATAAAAAAACTAAAAGAAAACATTGTGTTAAGAATTTTGTAAATTTACCTATCATTCTTTCTTCCCCTCCCTCTTCCTCTTGTTGGATACGAATCTGAATGTTGAGTACTGTCCCGATATTGTGTTACTGTTGCTCCTGTACCTCTCTTCTTCCTGAAATGTTGAACCCCTTTTCTAATGTATGGAACAAATTTTCCGTCGTCACCCTGTTTTTCAGAGTCCGTAGCATTTTCGGAATCTCTATCGTGTTCCATGTCTGATTCATCAGTTTCCTCTTCATCTTCTTTGGCGAATTTACCTGCATCTGACTGTTCTTAGAGTTTTCGTTTTCTCCAACTCGAAGAGGGCAGCGATTCTTTGACGCTTTCGTCCCAAAATCCCCGTGGCTTCTCTGCTGCTTTTTCCTGTTTCTTCTCGTCTCTTCGTCCCCTATGCCTCGCTTCAGCTGGCCCATCGGATTTTTGCTCATGATTTGCGTTTCCCTCCCGTTTTTCGTTAACCCGTTTCTGTTGTTTCTCGTACCCTGGACTCTGGTGGCTTTCTTTTTCTTTTCCTTGTTGTGTTTCTGTCACTATCCCTTGTTTTGGATTTGCCTGTCCCGTGCGGGTTTCACCTCCCTGTCTCTGCTGTTTGTCCTCTGTCGGTTTCTGTCTTCTCTCTGTCTTCCGCTTTTCTCTCGCTACTCTTTCTGCCCAAGTTGCTTTCTTCTCTTCATTTCTTTTCTCCGGTCTGCGTTTCATTCTCATCGTGTATTACTTTGGTTGGGTCTGCTGGTATTTCAAGTACTGTATACGATCCGTTATCGCTACCGTCATCATTGTTGGCCGGAGTTTCTGCGTCGTCTGATACCATGGTCACCTGTGTCTGTAATGATTCTTGGTGGTCTTCAGCCCGGTGGTCTTCAGCCCGGTGGTCACGATTTCCACATATGAAACATCTCCCCTTCATATTGCAATCTTTCGCAAAGTAGCCAGGTTGCTGACAGATTCGGCACGTTCTTTCTTGCCCTCTATGTCTTATCGGAATTGTAAATGCTCCAACCTTAAAGATGGACGTCAACGGAATATATTATAGTGTTTTGATGCTGTTAGGCTTACAAGAAGTGTGTAATGATTACTTCTATATGATTAAAATTCAAATAAAGTAATTTCTTAATGTAAAAAAAAATTCATTTTGATCAGCATTTCACTATCTAGAAAAGTCGTGTTTCATAAAAGCCCGAACTCATGAATAATTCATATCGTAGTTGTGACGTACAATCAAGGACTGGCATTCGCTGCTTATGCCCACATGTCATGAGTGTTCCCCAGCAAAGTGCATTAAAAAGCGACGTGTACGAAACGAGGACTCGGCCGACGAACTCCCAGTCGTACTCACTTGCCTTCTCTCGATATTTGACGCTTTCAAAGTTGGAACAGAGCCTTGCTTCAAACGATATTTGGTATCCAAACCAAAAGTTTCTTTCACTTGACTGGAAGAATCTCTACAGTCGCCCGTAAAATGGGCTGTACAAATCAACGACCATTTTGTCAACGTGAAATCCTTTCGTGTATTGTTCACGAACTTCACCCACTCCTTGGAAGCCGCCGGATTCCGCGGAAATCGGAAAAAACTAACCTCTGGATTCTTGGTGGCACTTC
>CM055828.1:11797776-11810276 GCA_029582265.1 Zoroaster sp. YZ-2022 | reverse complement strand
TGACAAGCACAGGGGGATGGAGGGTGGTTGACTTAGGATATAGGAGATCCCTCAGTCTGGGGTGGGTTATGGACTTAGGATATAGGAGATCCCTCAGTCTGGGGTGGGTTATGGACTTCGGATATAGAAGATCCTTCAGTCCGTAGTAGTGGTCGCCAAATGTCGCTGATGTAGAAGCCGATGTCCTGTGGCACAGTGTCGTGTTTGACGATCTCCATGGCCTCTCTGATGCGTCTGGGGTGCCATGTGTCGATGGGTGTGATGAGTTGGGCTGCCGCCAGTCGATTTGGTGGTCCTTGATGTGTGAGTGCTTGACGATAGCGGACTTCTCGAAATCTCCTCTGCGGCCGTGTGCTCGGTGTTCCTTCAATCTGATGGGGAGGTTGCGCCCTGTTTCACCGATGTACACCTTACCGCACTCACAGGGGATATTGTTCGTGTTGTTTCTAAGCCATGTAAAGTTTTGTTCTAGGGGGGTTCAGTCTGCGCCAGACGTCGCACACATCGTAAAAATACAAAGGTCTTTGAGAGCCGTGGCGATCTTGGGCCGATGCTCGGTTGGCATACGCAGACGATCAATTGATGGATTCTCCATACAATTTAAATCACCTCCGATAACCATGATAGCGTCACTTCTTTTGCCACAGTGATTAAAAAGGGCACGTAAGGCTGCTACAGCCGAGTTATTTTCTTGTGGGATGAGGACATTGTAATATGGTAGGTATTATTATTGAGTTCGATTTTGTGATATAGAATATAACCTTCATAAACAACATGGGAGTTGGAGACATCGATGTCTTTATTTTTAATGAGAGTAGTGACTCCCGATCCGCGTGTTGGACTGGGGTGCAGAAAGGGGTATAAGGCCACAGAGACCAGCACGAACAAATTTCACTGAGGGTGTAGGTCTCTTGTAGGAAAACAATGTCCGGGTTATTATGAAGTTGTTCGACATATGTTTTAAAAGCCGCGTTTCGAGTGGAAGTGGAACAGCCTCCAGTATTTAGTGTGCCAGTGACAGTGCCATCGTTAAAAGGAGAAAAAGCATGATTATCTTATCCATGACGAAAGAGATTACATGTCCAGTTTTTTTTATTAGTTTTTGAATCCTCTGCTGCAGGCTTGTTTGAAGGAGAGGGCTGTTGCGCAGGGGCTTTAGTTGTTTGACAAGGTATGTTTGAGGTGAATTTCCTAGCAATGTCTTCCGTTTTTTCCGTGATTTCACATTGGAGAGAAATTTTATCAATTCTTCATTGGAAAGTGGGCCTCTCAATTTGGGAAGTAGATCGACGGTGAGGTCATCGTCGGTGGTTTGCGTTCTTCCCACATGCTAGAGTCGGTTTCGGTGGCGTCAGCCGTAGAGGCTGGGGTGGAGACGGTAGGGGTTGTGGTGTTCAGAGCTTGAGATAAAGTGGGAGAAGTTGTTTGCGTGGGGCTGCTGACCTTTCTTGCCATTTTCCGAGGACCCCACTACCGAAGAGGATGGCGCTTGAGCTCACTTGCGCACTGTGGGCGGGGACCTCCGCTGGGGAGCTAGAGACCGTAGATGTTGACGGGCCAGTGGGAGGGGTTTGGAGTTTTTTGGTGGGTGTTTTGGATCTGATTTTTTGTGAACGAATTTGGGTGGTGGGTTCAGAGGATTGGTATGTTCTGGGTTTGATTTATCTAAGTTGGACTGTTTTTTTCACGATCTGCTTATGTGCCCAAACTCTCTACAGCTGAAACACCGCACCGACTCGGTGGAAAGGAAAACATGATAGTTTATACCGGCATGGACAGAAATTTATATGGTCTGGGTGTGTGATGTTAGTATGAATTAAGTGGACCCTGACTGTCAAACCGCGTTCGAAACACTGAAAGCCGCACTGACAGGGTGATGAACTTATGTCGTACCCCGATAACGACGGACTTTTCATTATTGATACTGACGCATCGAATACCGGTATCGGCGCCACCTTGTCACAAATTCAGTGGTGCGAACGAACACAGAAAGAAGAAGAGCGACCAATAGCGTATGTTAGCCGGTCGATGACCAAACCTCAACGGCGATACTGTACGACGCGACGTGAACTACTCGCTATTGTTACGTTTGTACAGTATTTGAGGCACAACTTGCTTGCAAGCAGTTCCTGATTCGCACAGACCACAGTGCTTTGAGATGGATAATGACATTCAAAAGATCCACTTGATCAAATGGCTCGATGGCTGAGATTATGGCCCAGTTTGACTTTAAGATTGAACACTGTGCAGGAAAGAAACATGGCAATGCAGATGCCCTCTCTAGGGTGCCGTGTGATCCTGACGAGTGCCCGTGCTACGACGGTTTGTGACAAGTGTGTCACTAAGAGTGAACTGTGGTCCGATTTCAACAAAGTCGACGACGTAATCCCCCTATCGACCAGACGAATTCATGCTACCTCTGCAGACAAGGTAGAATCCTCAGAACACTCCCGATATTGTCAAATCTTCATACAGTGAAGACTCCCAGGATGTTTTGACTTGTTACGTCCCAGGTCCTAACTTTCATCTGATGTACTAGAAAAGTTCAGCCTATCCCCTTCGCGACAGTTCTCATTGATGGCAACAGTGGTAACACTCCTCTTTAATGTTATTTGCAAACTCGGCAACTGTATTTGGCGCTCGTGCAGTACAGTTATCAATGACATGTGGTATCGACTCCCGTCGGCCGTTTTAAACACAGCTGGAGAAACTCCCAGACAAGCCGTGTTGTCCAACGCCTCGCCAGGGATATTGCAACAAAATGTGATGTCAAAGTCAGCAGAAAACTAGCAATGTTAACGGTGATATACAGGATGAACCAGAGAGAAGTGACATGAACTGTAACACGCCCTGCGCCCCGACAAAGGGCGCCTTAGCCGGTTTTAGTACTGGGCCGCAACTTACAGAACTATCCCACTTCACTCCAAGACCAAAATCCACGATAGTGACTTGTTCAACGTACATGTAATCTCCATGCACGACGACCCGGTTCAAATGCTGGTCAGCAACAAGACACACCTTGGGTGAACAGTTGCTCCTCTAAGGAAATCGCCAAAATGCAGAGAACTGATCCAGATATTGGCGTAATATTGGATTGGTTAGATAAAATCCCACTCCAGCGGCCAGGAAGAGACCTGGCCGCCAGTCAGAATCCAGCAACCCGAAAACTCTGGTTGTTATGGCAACAACTTATCGTCCGAAACAGGTGTCCTCTACAAAAGATGGGTAACTTCGGACAAAACTCAATCATACTTGCAGCTTGTGGTACAAAAAGAGCTGCAAGACACCATCTTGCGAGCAACGCATGATGCTGTGACATCCGCCCATCTCGGTGTAAAGAAAACTGTTCACAAGACAAAACGCAAATTCTACTGGTACCGGCTGAAAGAATCAGTCCGGAATTGGATAAGAAAATGTGCAAAGTGTGGTGCCCGGAAGCGGCCCCACAAAACACCACGAGCCCCCCTTCAAGACTATAGTTGGCACAACAATGGATAGACTAGTAACCGATATCCTTGGCCCCTTACCAATCAGTGAGCAGGATAATCGGTACATATTGCTTGTTGGTGACCAGTTCTCGAAATGGATGGAAGCCTATGCCATCCCTGACCAGACAGCAGAGACAGTTGCCCACAAAATAGTCTATGAATTTATCTCAAGATTTGGTGTCCCCCATCAGCATATAGAAGTTGCCAGCACGAGACGACTGGTTACTCCCCGAATATGCTTATGTTTGGTCGTGAGACTCACGTGCCCATCGACTTAATGTTTGGTGGTTTGGTGGCCCACGCCAAGATGAAGTTCATCCCCCAAATGAGTGCGAGTACGTCATTGCACTCAAAGAGAGGATGACCAAGGTCCATCATATAGTCCGTGAACACCTTGGTCAAGCCAGTCAACGACAGAAAAGAGACCACGACACAAGAATTTCACATCACAACTACGCAGTTGGTGATCTTGTGTATTTTATGGACAGCACCAAGACGCCGGGTCTTTCCCCAAAACTGAAAAGGGTTAAATGGATAGGACCTTGTATCATTGAACGAACACTTAAGCGATTTACTTTTTGTACTCCGTTTAAAACAGAGATGGATATCCAAAGTTTTATATCATGATCGTTTAAAACGATACTTCAGCGACGATGTGCCACCATGGATGAAGGACATGCAAAAACCTTTGAAAGAAAAGTCAGTAGTGGAACCAGCCGTCCATATCCCTGACACACGCGACCCCAGACCATCAGTACGAGTTCTGATGATTCCCCTTCCCAACCACCCAAGAAGACCATCGCCCCCTGTCATCTACGGTACCATCGAATGTGCCCTCCCACAGAAGAAGCCAACGTACCACGCGCACACCAGCCAGGTTTCTTACTTAGCTCCCTTCACTGATGCTGCTTGCATATTTGACCTCTTTAGGTCAAGGAACTTGTAGTAAACAAACAGAGCAGAGCAGTGACGACCCATTCATTCATAAATTTGCAGCCCAGACTGCACACTCTACAAGAACATGTGCGGTTGTAATCTGATATGACTGTGTAGGAGATGCCACGTGACAGCGTCCGAACTGTACTTGTACATTGTGTACATGTAACTGCATATGAAATTACGTGTTTTAAGTTTTCCGTAGTAGATTATAGATTTATTTACATAATTAGTTGCCTAGACGTTTTGTGGTTCGTAGACCAAAACTACAAAAGTGACAATTGATGAACTATTTTGAACTCTAAGATTATGCCTCGTCGAACGAACTCTATGACTTTTGTTTTCATCAGCACGACATCACGTAGCTGATTCACCGTGTGATCATCTATGAACTTTAGATTTTATGAACAGTAATATTGTCCAGTTATTTTCCAGAGTCCGGCATTCTCCTGAGGACGATCAGAGCATACTGATCGAAACGTCGAGTTGTACCCCCAGTTCTTTTCAGAACTAATTACTACTCAATTGAGATTCCACATGGTGTCACCGCAATTAGTCTTACTTAGTAATATTGTTATTGTTTTCTTAATGATTTTAACCTATTTCCATATGTTAACGTAAAACGAGGACGTTTGAAACTACAGGGGAATAGTGTTGCGCTTCTTACCCTTTGAATATGATAAATATTAGCACCCTCTATTTCACTTCTTCCACTTCTAATATCTTGCTTACGATGCAATTTCAAGCAGTCTAAGTCCTAGCGTTTGTTTCCCCGGACCCTCGATTGTCCGCTATGAATATGCAATCCATACAAGGACGCTACTTTTGCTCATGCATATCCGGCGCCAACGCAATGCATTTGCAACACTGCAGCGAGAGCCTATTGTGTGCGTGCCACACCATCCCACCACGTGGCTTGGGCCGTCCTTTGGACTTAGTCTATTTTCTCCTACTTTCCTTGGAGTCCACCATACACGCCGAACACGGTTCGTGGGTGTAGCACGGCCAAACAGTCACCGTGACTGGCCCGCTCAGTCATAGGCCTTGGTCCGTGTGCCGTGCTCCCATGCAGAACTGCTGCTATCCTCATGCAATAGCTTAGCATCCCCAGTGGCAGTAAGCACTACCCCTTGAACACGCCCTCCTTTCTAAGTTGTCACTCACTTTACTTTCGTCAAATACCTTACCTTATATGGAACAAGGACCTGTTGTATACCATGATTTTGCACACGTTTCTACCCTTAGACGCGGAAGGCAAGCTTCTCATTGGCTAAGACGCTAAATTATTCATTCCTAGGCCCCAGATTTCTATATAAACCCAGAGATTTCCTGATCTCGGGAAGTGCGGTTCCGAATGATACCTGTGCGATTCGATCCGATCCATGACATTGCGATATACCGAACTATTACAGTCTAGAGCCTCGTTCGTTGAACCAACGGTGCAGTGCGTCGATCGACCACACTCTGGCCCCGTCCAGACACCCCGTGTAGTCAAACCCTGGTGGTTCCCGTCGTTGAGACCGACCAGCCGTCCGTCTCTCGGTGTAGCAGTGCCCGTATCGTATACCGAGTGACAAGCCGCACGAACGAATGATAGTCCTGGCTGTATCCGATCCCTTTGTAGTTGGTATTACTCGTACATACACACCCAAATGGTGTGTACGAACGAATGATAGTCCTGGCTGTATCCGATCCCTTTGTAGTTGGTATTACTCGTACACACCATTCGGGACTATTAAGTCTAATTATTGAACTACGCTACCACTCTTTTTATATGTCATTAGTGCCTTTTATTGCTGTTGAATGCAGAAAAGATAATAAACCAGCCCCAACTGATATTGTCACAACAAAGTTTGTGTCCGCCCGTATTATTTTGTTGACCCACAATAGTTGGGAATGCAACAACGTGATGATTTCCTATACATGGTTGATAAGAAAAACAATAATAGGTCGGTCTTTGTTTTGTCATCATGTCTAGTTGTATGTTGAAAATAATGACGACTGTGATCATAGTTGAGGTGTTCTCCACCCTCAGTTTGAAAACGAGGTTTGGGAAAATCAGCATGGTCAATAAAAATATCTTGCATAATCTACAAACTTAATCATGTATGGGGTAATGCTTTTCCAGGTATAACGTTTACAAAGCAATTGATAGAAACATGTTTCTTATAAAGCAACTTTGCTTTCGTACTGTACTCCCATGTATAATCTTCTTTATGTAAAGAACCTTGAAGTTTTCCTGGGATTAATTGTGGTTTTGGATCCGTCTTTAAATTTTTACAACAATATCGTAGTCAGTAAAGGTGTCTGGAACATGTAGGCCTATGATCTGACGTTATCTAGAAGTGTGTTTGGTATTATTCGGTTGGGGACAACATTTTTCATAATAAGGGGAAAATCGCTTTCTCTCCCAAGTGGAGCAGGACTAATGATACCTAATGCATGATCTTTGTTAAGACTAATGGGGTTCTTGTTTCCGCTTTTATCGAAATGAATTTGAAAATTGTCTTGTCGTATGCCCCTTTTATTAATATTTGAAACTAAATTGTCGATAAGTTGCTTCGTTGAAGATGCGCTTTGTTTTAGTTGTTGTGCCTTGTTTCCTTCAGACATTATTTTTCAACTTCAAGGTTTAACCATTTTTACTACCCTAGTCAAACCATGCATCGTGTCAAATACAATATGCTTAACAGGTATGAACGGCACCAATGACTCCTGTGTACTATGTCGACATGTACATGTACATCTAAATCAGTCCTTAAACCAAGCGTGTGTGGAGAACAAATTAAGACGGGAAAATCTATACCAATTCCGTGTATAAAATGTAACATGGGTACAAAGACGTCGCCGCCATTGTGCACAAGATGCATGTGGTTTGGAAAAATAAAAATCAAGCTCGCGCTGAAGCAGATTAAAATTTAATCTCGTCATGGCCGAGTTGAAAAAAATAAAATAGTATTAAAAGTTGAATTATACGCAGGAGGTCTTTCTAGCGGATCTAAGGTTATTTATTATACAACTCATCGGCGTTGTAAGATTTTTTTATCGAAAAGTTTACTTTAAATTCAAAAGTTTTCTCTATAAGTTTTTCTTCTTTGTCGATGATGGCTTTTGACATCTGTCGGAGCGTCTTTAGGAGTAAATTTTGTTCGAATATTTTCTTTCATATCGAGTACTTTACTCGCTCCTTGGAGATTAAAATAAATTCTGCTTGACTTATATAACTGTCTTCAATCGCTTTCGAAACGTGGTTGCCGATGGTGTTAAGTTTACTCTCGGCGAGAACTCTTATCTCGTCGTGTTTCTTTGATTTTTTACCGAGTTTATATTTCGCGTATTTCATCGCCATCGCCATAATTCGTTTAAAGTTCCAGTCGTGAGATTTTTTCGTAATGGATTAGAATATGCTATCCAGGTGCTTTCACCAAATTTTACATCTTGTATGGGTAAAACATTTAAAATACTCGAATGTTTACCGTTGTAAAAATTTTCATAGAAATTTGATCGCAATGAATGTACATTATTTTAAGCCAGAGTAAATTGGCTAGCCCGGATGAAAATTTGATACCTTGGATCATTAATTTTGAGCAAAGATTCACCGATTGTTTCATTAATGTTAAATGTTACCCAGGGTTTGTTGTACGATAATATCGATAATTTGTTTTATATTGTAAAGTCCAGGTTTGATAGACTGAGAACTATCGGTCGGTTGGCCTCCAGCCGCACCATTTTTACGGCGCAATATTTTTCTTTTGCGTACATTATAGCAGCCGATCAAAAGTTGACGGTCTTTAACGATATCGTAAGTTTACCATCTCGATTATCGATTGTATTATCTAATACGACGGGCTTGTTAAATTTTAATTTCAATCGTATGATGCATTTTATTATAATCTAAAAGATAAAATAATAGTTAGTTTATAATAAAATGACGCTTCCTTCCATAGCAATTTTCAAGTATATATCAAAGCGGTATCAACAATCTGGAAATTTTAAAGCCGGAAGGAATTTCCTCCAGTGACTTGTCTATTCAAAAAGATTTACACGTCAGAAAGAGTTTTTTCAAAGTAGAACTCGCCGATCCTTTTCAAAGAGTATACAAGTTGTCCCGCGTCAACAGCGATGAGATTGTAAGAAGCTGGAATTCGTATCGGCATGAAGTTTTATCTGTAAGGAATCAAAATGAATTTTGTAACGTGGTGTAGTACGATGAATTGGTGTGTGGCGTGAGTTATAAACATTTACTCCATTCGAAATCCGATGATTAGTAGTTTCTTTTCAGGGTTTCACGTCTATTATCAAATTAGACGATTGCTCAAAAGAAATGAGCTGTCCCGCATCTTTTCAACATTTTTTTTTGGAGCGTTTGAAAACAATATATAGACATTGGCACTGTGCGTATAATAATATGTAGAGACTTTCACGTCCTTCATCGGTATCTAATTGGAAACAAATAAACGAGACAAAAACTCGGAGAGAGGATTGGGAATAGCCTATTGTTACGACAACGGTTAATAGCATTCCGGTGCCTGGGGAAGACTACGATGATTCAAGTCTGTATGTTTCATTCTCTAGCTGAGAATGATTATTCAGACCGCTACCCGTACAAAGATGGGCTTTGGGATCATCGCTCGACGTATACAGATCGCCTACATTTCACAATCTCCCGATACCCAGCGGGCTTGGGTTACAATTTATACTCGCGTCAGAAGGATTGGCTCAGGGTTTACCGGATATATGTATAGAACGAATCAACGACTCTATAAGAACGTTCGTTTACAGGCGTGCTAGGGAGCTCAGCTCAAGCTAAAACAGGAATTCTCGTACCGGGTACCGGTTTAGATGCAAAAGAGAAATTCTTAAAAACATCTCTCGAGGCTTCTGGATCGATTCTCCGGTAGATTTGCAATCCTCCATTCAGAGGTTATCAAAGATTCTTTACAATACGCTCGATCGCAGTTAAACTTTAGTCATCGGAAAGATTTATATACCTTGCCATCCGACATAGGTTGCGTATAGGTACGTACGTAGGATACAACAATAATATTTTGATTGCAACGCCGGATCTGTTGCTCGGATCGAATCAAGACACAAATTCAACGCCCCCTATAGATCGTCACCATCCATTGATGCTCAACATTCGTCGATCCACCACCATCTATCCCGATTCATCCATCGATGCATCCGTCAAACCCTCGCGATTGATGATCACCAAGAGGAAACAAAACCTCTAATATTTGGCATCGCGATTGCTTTTGGAGCTAGGGCATGTAGCTATTTACAAGTTTATTCAACGTTGACCCTGAAAATAATAAAATAAAACCATGGCTCCGACTCCACTCGTAGTACCACACATGTTCGCGCCAACAATCCTACCGCTCCTGAAAGTTTCGTTAATTAATAACTAACTCAATACTCCACCGATGATACCCGGTAGAGAATCCAAGGCTTTAATCAAGTTTCTTTAGTGAGATCTGATAGATTTTTAAGAGTTTTGTATCCAGTCTTTTAGGTACCACCACTTGGTGGTGGTGGAGGTGGTATTAGAATCGATTTACGCTCGCGCTACGATCGAAGCGACGATGGTACTGATCTGCGAGACTAATTGCCGCTAATATACTGACTATTGTTACGCCTTGTTCTCTAAATAATGTTTTATTTTTTCACCCAACCCGACGTCTTTTCAACATTTTATTAATCGTTTCTTTGATTCTATTGATTTGACTACGAAAGAGACACTTTGATTCGTAGATCGCAATCTCTAATCTCCTCGTCTTTCGTCTTGTTTTTCTCGCTGCTGTTTACGAATCTCTACGGCCAACTCGTCTTTCTCGTTGCTCTCTCGCGTCAAGAATTAATTTTTGAAGAGTGGAGATTTCTTTGTCTAGTGTGCTCAATTTGGCTAGAAATTGTTGCAAGTTCACCTCGAGTCGTTTGCAAGACTTTATCGAGACAACAGTTTGTCTCACCAATGGAAGTCCATCCGCTCTTTTTGATTCGTCTCGTCTCGAAGAATAGAAATTGCTTCATGGGTGTCTCGTTCTACATTCCGTCGCGACTTGCAGTAAATCTTGCATCGGAATGCTTTCAGGAATTATTTCATCGAGATTACTAATGGGTGTTTAGTAACGCCACACTTTGAGCCCTTTTCCCTGAGATCTTGGTTAATATAATCAGATATACTTTTGTTTGAGAGTAGATATAGCTAAAATTTTCCTTTTCTTTCTCGTTACTTAACGAGATTAATGTCCCGTCTTTTATATCTTTGTACTCCAATTTATATATTCTTTCTGGTAAATGGGCTCGTATCCGACTTGCTTGTAAAAATCATCTACAACATCTTTATCTCGTTCTTTTGCTCAATGTACCGAGATTGTCAGCGGATAACATATATGTCACCGGCTTTGCTGTATAGAATCCATCTGGATGTTTTCTTCGTAATCAAAATCATCGTATCCTCCTTCTGCCATTCTATTTACCACATTAGTTTATATTTTATTTTTACATCTTCTTTGAGATAATTTATAACTCCATAGTAACCTCTACCGCCCATGCCCAAGATGAATTGAACAAGACTTCTCTGGTTTTTGATCTTCGCGAGGAGCGTCAAAAAATCGGTTGGTTTAGGTTCGTCGTATAAATTTGGCGATAAATCAAATTGGCTTCCACATTAACGATATAATATTCATTCATCGCTTCGTTTATATCGGTAAAGGTTTTTCAGCGCACGATTCTTTTTTGAGTCGGTCATTCATATAATCTAGATATTTCAATCGCTCTTTTGACCATTTCGTCTCTAGCTTTAGCAGTTTTTTCTAGCGCCTTTAAATCGTGCCTTACTCTTCGTTTCTTTTTCCGCTTCGTTTGGAACGTAAGCTGGAAAATAATAAAAAATTGATCCGGAAAAAGCGAGGGCGTTTACAACGGCGCCTCCAATCATCATAGCTATAGACACCATTTTATTCATAAACATTTTATTAATTTAATAAAATAATAGTACATGTTAAATATGAGCAAGCATTCGGGCACAAACTAAATCCGTACTGACGATTAAGAAGTTCAAAAGGTATAAAAGGAATACGACAAAAGTCGTCATCACAAACAATCCGAGCGTCATCGATGTAAAACCAACTGTTGACGGTTCGTTTCCCAAATTGCCAGGGAAAAGACAACGTGATCGTTCCCGGGTTCAGCCAGATTGGCTTTTTAACATTACTCTACAATCCGCCGAAGATGATAACAATAATAATAATAATAATAAAGATTTTTAGCGCGCACATATCCACCCTGCTGGGCGCTCAAAACAAAGAAAAAACATGAATACAAACAATATACAATGATAGCATAGGGAAAAAAATATATGTACCGAGATACATGTACCTACAATGCAATTACAAATATACATCATCTTTGAAGAGTTGTGACATAAGATGAGTTTTAAGCATCGACTTAAATCTGGTTATACTATGACAAGATTTGAGTTTAGTTGGAAAGATGATTCCAGAGTCTCCAGAACTGCGACAGAAAACGACCTATCACCCCAGTTCCGTTTGCAAAGTTGGTTCCCTTTTAGAGGGTGACATGTTGCTGGGGCGCAAATTGCGTGATGGAGTGTAGACTTTTAAGCAGTTCAGAAATATAAATTGGAGCAATGTTGATTAAAAGATTTGTGAACAATTAGCATAAGTTTAAAACAATTCTCTGTGAAACAGGAAGCCAATTGCAGTTGTTTCAAGATTAGCGGGTATGGCATGACTTTCTGGACAAAGTCACAACACGGAAGCTGCTATGTTCTTATGTGCTGAAGACGAGATATTTGATTCTGCGGGGAGACCGTAAAGGAGAGGCATTCCCGTTATCGAGCCGTGATGTGACAAAACACATGTATAATTTGTTCACCAGCACTTTTATTCATGTATTTCCTAATTCGGCTTATATTTCTGATATGAAATGATGATATGGGAAAAATGTTGGGGATATGTGGTTTTAAAGTCATTGTCGAGTCAAATATAACACCCAAATTACGTCATGTAATGAGAGGGTTATCTGGGGTCACAATTTAATGGGAAAAGAAAC
>CM055828.1:11769753-11797276 GCA_029582265.1 Zoroaster sp. YZ-2022 | reverse complement strand
CCCTTTGGGGGGCCTTACACTTGCATCCCAAGGAGGATGCTGGTGACAGGCTGCAAGAAGAAACAATGGGGCTTTCGACTCCAGAGTGGGGAACTCCCCTCGAGTCTGAAGGATCGGTCTGAGAGGAAGAAGCGTTCGCTGAAACTACAGGGGCCATTAGCCCCAGATGGCGAAGTTGGTGGAGACCACTCACCCGCTGGAACCGGCGAAGGGGGCGTGTCCTCCTTCGCAAAGCTCCCACCCCGGTAGCAGAAAAGATGTTGTGTTGATACCAAATCAAATGTTTTACTCTTTGAGTGAAATCGTCTTCGGGTTTGGTTGATTTGAAATAACACACATTTGTCAGAGGGGAAACAAATCTATCTATACCACAGAGGATAATAACAAAAGGTTGTAAGTAGCTGGTTCTAGTTTTAAAAAGTCCTCCCTTGAGCTCTGCGTACAAATCCTACCGTACTTGCTTAAAAGTTTTAAGTTTAACAGCAATGGGAACAACAAGAGGGCCTCCGTTTACATTGGTGCAACTTGTATTAATTTGATTAAGTAAATAACCAACTTTCTGGGTAATTATGAAATACAGTGAATATTTGATTAATACATGAAATATAGTGAATATTTTATTAATAAACTATATAAATAAAACACTATAAATAAAACACTTGGCTGCTTCAATTCATTTCAAATAGTGAAATCTTCAAGTTTACACTCACTGTCTGTTTCAGGCACTGCCCATTCTTCTCAAACAAAGTGAACACCTTTGAAAGCTTGTCGTAGCACCTACTGCTACACTGAGCAAGCTGAAATGTCGGTTCTAGCGCTTTCAGAGCCTGCAAAAGATTAACAAATTGAAAATAGTAATTAATTGTTGATATCATACACATTTTACAAAGATTATTTTCCTCATCCCAATATTTTTGGCTATTTTGACGGCAAGTTTTCTGATAATTATTTGTGTGAAATAGTTTTATTTTTTTCTTTCTATAAGTTAATAAGCTAAATTCAAATAAAATATGAAATGCTGAATGTATAATGTTTGAGGACGTTTAGCTTATAACTTCTTATAATACTCACATCAAAATAGGCTGTAAATACATTGTTAATTTCTTGTTGAAGTGGATCTTCTGTCTAATGACACAAATCGAGAGAGCAGCAGTGAATTTCAGTTTTAATCAATTTTAGGTGCTCTATAAATTCCATCACCACTGGGCAAAAACAGCTTTATTGAGTAGCGTAGACAAAATAATTCAGTTGAACAGTTTAATTCTCTAATTCTCTAATCAAGCGCACATCTGCAAGAAATTTGTCAAGGGAGGGGCGGCGACCACTTTTTTGAAAAATGGAGCACCCCAGAAAATATTTTGATTGAGGCACAGAACATCTACCCCTTTTTTGTATAGGAAATAAATGGAGTAAAACATTTTCGTGTGGTGCTAATTTTTGACAACGTGCCTGCTTGTAATGATATAATCATTGTAACTGATTTATCAGTATAGCTTACCTTTGAACACAGAGGTGCTTTTCTGCCGAGAGCAAGAGCACAGTGCGCCCTCCACACTTTTTGGAGGCAGGTGGTTCCACTAAATGTTCATTTAAATGGTTCAATTAATACAAGAGGCCCCTGCACACCTCGACGTCGTCTCGCAGGGTACGGTCCTGCACTAGGTGAGATCCTACATTATGTAGGGAGGCTACTCGGAGAGCTGCTGTTCTTTGAAGGCCTTTGAACACCTTCACTCTAATTGTTTTTAAATTGTGGAATACCTCGTCATCCATGAGTTCTTTCATGGATGACGTTAGAAGATTTCCCCCAGTGTATAATACCGGGAGGTCTTTGGATCAGTAAATGTATCTCCATTAAGCAGTACTGAAATAACAGTGCTGTAGGTGATAGTCTCCTTCAACACCTCCTTATTTCTTTTCTTTGTGCTTAGAGCTTATTGCTCTCAAGAGCATCTCTCGTGGGGGTTCCTGAAGATAGACGATTGGGACATCATATTCTCCTGAAGAGATTTAAAAAAAAGAATAAATTGATTTAATTTTGCCCTACACCGACGTGTGTATAGGACTGCATGCTCAGTGCTTTCTGTGTGTCTGTGAAAAAACCCACACTGTAAAAAAAATCTGTTTTTTTACACAGATTTTTTGTTTGTTATTTGATTTTACATATTTTTTGTTTTGTTTTTGATGTAAATAAACCTCTTTCTGTAAAAATATTTATGTATTTTTACATAATTTGTTGATTTTCACCCATAATTTTGTTATTAAACATAGAATTTGTAAAATAACAATCGAATTGTGGAAAGTTTCTGTTTTTTTACACAGATTTTGTGTTTGTTATTTGCTTTTACATTTTTCGTTTTTGTTTTTGATGTAATAAGTTTGTATTTTTACATATTTTTTTAATATTTACCCATACTTTTGTTATTGAACATAACATTTGTAAAAATACAATCGAATTGTGGAAAATGTTTGTTTTTTTACAGAGATTTTTTGTTTGTTATTTGTTTTTACATTTTAGTTTGTTGTTGTTGATGTAAATAAACCTCTTTCTGTAAATATTCTGTATGTATTTTTACATATTTTGTTGATTTTCACCCATAATTTTGTTATTGAACATAGAATTTGTAAAATTACAGTCGAATTGTGTAAAATTTCTGTTTTTTTACACTCTTGTTTGTTATTTGCTTTTACTTTTTATGTATTTTTTTGGGGGGAGGGGGTTCACCAACATTATTTGTTTGAGCACTGAGTGTGTGTACTGAATGCTTGCTATGTGGTATTGCTTTCTTTATGTTTTTCTAGGGGGCAACTCGTTACTATTGTCAGGCAGTCGAGTATTAGGCTATGTTGATAACATAAGTTTTGTTGAGAGCGTTGTTCAATATGGACATGTTTGATTTGTTGTGTTAGATTCCCGAATAAATAACTTTTGTTTGCAAAATGGAAAAAACCAAATTGTAATTTAGAGTGTTATTGCATTTGTTGATATTTGACCATTTGAACTACGACAGATTCTTGCAGTGTGGAGTGCCATGGTCGAGCGGTTTAGTGCATCGGATTTATGTTCTGATGGCTGAGTCGTCAGAATGTGGGTTGGAATCCCGACCGCGACCGGGGTACTTGTGTCCTTGAGCAAGACACTTTACCATAATTGCTTCTCTCCACCCAGGGGTAAATGGGTACCTGTGAGGGCAGAGTTGGTTGTTGTGTTTGATTAGCCCTTTATGCGCTGTAATGGCAGCAATTGAGCTGTATACTCCCCAGGGAGCTGAGATGTTTCAGGAATGATTTATGAGCCTGATGAGCAGGGGATAATAATATAATGCGCCTTGAGCACCAGTTTGGTGGATACGTGCGCTATATAAGTCCACATTATTATTATTAGTAGTAGTAGTAGTAGTATTGTAGACGTTGTAATACAAGTAAATAAATTACAATCACGACGTATCAAAACAACTTGTGTTAATACAAAATAAATAATTAAATTTTACTGATTCAACTTATTTCAATTCAAGTGAAATTCATTAAAACGAATAAACAAATGATACGTTTAAAAACAAACAAATGTGTAAAAAATACCCAAAAAGGTAATTTTACAGATTCGGATCCTTTTATATTTGCAGAAATCTGCACTGTAAAAAAATACCGTAATTTTACGGCGAAAAGTTTGTAAATTCTATGGTGAATTACCGTAATCATCCATTTCTCAGTGTTTTACGGCCGAAACCCGTATTATGGCCGCTCCCATTGCACTCTGGGATATATCCAATATGTAAATGACTGACCTTAAGTTGACCTAGCTTTGCGCTCGAATCATTTTCAAGGTTTAAATATGTGAAAATGGATGATTTTAGCCCATTTTCAAAATAATTTACTGTTAATTTTATGATTAAAAAGGTAATATTTTGATGTTCTCTTCTATGTTGATGTAAAAAAGTACATTCAAAATTTAAAATATTGAAATATAGATTATAATTGCATGCCACCATGACTAAAAAGAGTTTCGAAAAAACAGTATATATAAAGAATACATGTTCCGTTTATTAGTAACTGGAGAGGAGTGATTAAAAAAGGAACCAGACTACGCGTACGTATAGGTAAGTGAAAGACATTGTGTACAATAAACAGTTGCATTGATTAACTCCAATATCTGCAGATCCATTCCATAGTAGATGCAGCGTTCCCTCATGGATGTTGACAGCTGCGTCATATACGATACCCGTAAAAATATATAAATATTATACGTAAAATAACGGAAAGTGTCAGTAAAAACTACGGTAACCGTCATTTCGCAGGCCGTAAAAAAACGAGATTTTTTTCACAGTGTGTAAAAGCAAAAAACAAAGTACCAAATTAAATAACTAACATTTCTGTAAATTTGAATAATTGTTGCAGGTTGTGAACACAAAACAACAGAAGTTCAGTTATTTGCATTTAAAGGTTGGCCTGTATTTTGCCAAAACCATGTGGTCTGTTAAAAATGATTATAACTTTTTAATTTTTTTAATAATAACAACAGGTCTGTAATTATATTTTACAAAACGAAGGGTTAAATGAAATAACAGAAAGTGCTGGCAACTCTGTTGCCAGCACTTTTTCTGTAAATTTACAAAGAAATGTTTTACAGTGCACGACCTCCTGCTTACTAGTGCAGACGTCTTAACCTCTCGACCACCGAGCTTGCCCGATGGCGATTGGCTGGCTAGAATCCTATATAGCAGCGGGTTCTGCGATATATATAGGTTGGTGAAATTCTTGCGTCGGGAAATAAACAATTGATTTAATTTAATCTCCCAACACAAGAATTTCACCAACCTATAAAAACAAGAATCAGTATTTATACTAAAGATCAGAATGCATAAAAAACTAAGTCACTTCCCAAATCAGAAAAAAGAAAGGATGTTTCCACAAACTACCGGTTAGTTTTGTTCTTACACTACCTTAAAGGGGCAGTACTGTCACGATCAAAGAAGACTTTCACAGGGCATGGAATCGATGCCCTAGTTTAAGATGTCTTTATTTAATCTGTTTAAGAAACTTTTACCACATGGTTTATTTCTGGAAATTGTTGCAAATAACTGTTCCCCTAAGCGATGGGCATTTGTGGTGTCCACTCCTTGTGAGAGAAACCAGTAAGAAATTACTTTGCATCATTTCCCATAAATATCAAAATATCAAGAAAAGTGCTGCTAGGGGCAATCAGCTATGGTCTACTTACCAAGGCACTTCTCCCTGATTTATTTATCAAAACAGTCTTCAGAAAGCACAACCTGTCGCTTAGCTGGGGGTGTCAATTGGTTTGCTCCTGCGACGTTTCTTGCTAGATTGTGGAGTACTGGAATAAAAATTATAATAATATTCTTAATAAACAATTCATGAAGGAAATAGTGCAAAGTAATGAAATGATTTCGAGAGAACGAAATAATTATTCGAGGGAATGAAATTTTATTTCGAGGGAATGAAATGTTATTTCGAGGGAAATACATTTCTTTTTTTACCTGTCCTATTTGTTTATTTACCTGTCCCTTTAGGGGCTCCGTACGCTAGCAATGTTCCAATGGAAAATACATTTCCAGAAATTTACAAATAAATCAACCGGGTATCCATGTTCCTCCCCCTCCCACGGATAATGGGGGTCATGGATATAGAAAGCGAAGTGACTGCATTACAGGGTACACACATCGGGGACATTGTCTTGCGAAGACCGGGCGAGTTCTGGCCGAGTATTGGTGCGGGATACATCTTAACAACGACATCCCGCACTGTGACGCTCGGCCAGAATGCTACGCATCGGTTATCCAAACGTACAAAAAATACCAAGACGATGTCCCCGATTGGACAAAAACAAAACAAAAGAACCTGTACCCTATCATGCTGGAGGCCCGAGAGACCAAACCCAAACTAGAGAGGGACCACCCCGGTAAAGACTGGGCCACTATTTGGAAACGCACGCTGTGTACAAAATTGACTAACAAACAGATTACACTAAATTTTAAGATTGTACTCAGTGTGCTGCCCACTGGTAACAGATTACGGAAACAATCCAAAGATCCGGGGATCTGCCCACACTGTACTCAGATGGAAACAATAAAACATCTCTGAGTGCAGTGTGGTAAAACCAGTGGGCGCGTGACTCAGCGATTATCTGGGTGGTTTTATTCATTCATTCATTCATTCATTCTGGTTTTATTATCAAAACTCATTGCAGTACATATTAAAAAACTGAATTGCGAGTCGATTTACAAGTTACAAGTAAACAAGTATATATACATAAATTTACTGATGATAAAAAACTACTGTACGTACACCAACAATAGCCGATGTTCATTGTAACCGAAATCAATGAGGTGAAAAGATATGATCAAAGCGGTAAGATCATCCGACGAAGCAAAATGTCAAGGATCTATGAAGTGGGAGTGGAAGCAAGGAAGGAGTAGGGACTTTCCCAGCAAGTTAATTTAATTTTTAAGAAGAATTAAATGTTTTATTAAAAATGAGTTAAATGGTATATTACTTATTATTAATATTATATTTACGAATTCAGCTAAACAAATAAATGTTATTGTATTTGACTTGAGTAAGATATGCTATGTAAATATAAAGGTGGTAATTTTACGACAGGTTGGTGTGACTTTCTGTATAAAGTGATATAAAACCTGTGTAAATATTGTAAAGTGTACATATTGCATTAACTCACTACTCACCTTGTATATTTCTGTATTTAAATTTGCTGAGGACACCAAAGTCTTAGGGGGAGGCTGTATGACGAAAATGCCCCTAGGTTTAAGTCATTTTCGTCAGTCTTACCTGATAATTAATACCTGGTAACTGTAATTATTTCCAGTGACATTTCCAGTAACTTTAGAGTCTTTATTTCCACTTTTAATGATGTATAAATCCACTCATGTCTATAGCTGTTATTTTTATTCACGTGTGCATTCTGTCACATACACACACATATCATGCATGTAAACACAATCGTACTAATCGAAGATGGCGTCTCATATAAAAAAAGAAAGTACTGTGATTGGTGAAATGTTTGTAAATTATTATCTAGTTTTTCGAGCAGGAAAACTTTATTCTTTAGCACTGGAAAATTCAATTATTTTATGCTCTATAAGGTTTTGTTCTTTTGATGTTTATTGGAATGAAACTTTTTGGATGGTAAAATTAAGTAGAAAAACGATGGAGACCATCGTCTGCTCAGTGTTGAGAAAGGCTCATAAATATTCATGAGATGATGTCATTTAATATTTGTTAATGAAAATGAGCTTTCTTTACGTTCATTCTGGAACTCGACTTATGGAATTATTTAGAGGATAGTATTACTTAATTAATTCATTCTTTCATTTAATGGAAAGGATAATTCACATAGGATATTTAAGCTCTTTTATTCGGAATCAAACTATAAATATATGATTCTGATCTGTTTTGTAGTAGTTATGTGTGAACTAATTTTGCTCTCGCCGAAATTTAGGGGCGTGGCTTAATTACTATGCGTGAGAACTTTCTGTGCGTATGGCGCGCAGTTCAAATGGTACAAATAAAAAATAAATAAAAAAGTGAGATCACCCTGACCCAGATCATTCATCGCTTGACTTAACTTTATATTCGTATTGCTGATCTCTGAATATAAATATAAATTTAATACAAACTAGAGATTGGTGTTTGTATTGACAAACACTAGGTGTTTGGGAGAAAGTAAAGGTCAACTTGGGGTCAACTTTGTTTAAATATTTTTTGACAATTAACGATCTGTACAATGGTGCAAAGATTGTGAATTTAGCTCTTGTGGATGATTTTTTTTTAAATATTAAACTTTGACATCCGGTTTGGACAGGAAGTAAAGGTCAAATTGGGGTCAACTTTGTGTAAAATTGTTCTGACAATTAACGATCTGGACAATGTTGCAAAGACTGTTAATTTACCTCTTGTGGATGATTTTTTTTAAATATTAAACTTTGACTTCCGGTTTGGACAGGAAGTAAATGTCAAACTGAGTCACCTTTTTGTAAATATTTTTTGACAATTAAAGATCTGTACAATGGTGCAAACATTGTGAAATTACCTCTTGTGGTTGTTGGTGCAAATGGTGCAAAAATGGTGCAAAAATGGTGCAAAAAAATTAATTTACCTGTTGTGGTTGTTGATATGATTTGTTTAAATATTAAACTTTGACTTCCGGTTTGGACAGGAAGTAAAGGTCAAATTGGGGTCACCTTTGTGTAAATATTTTTCGACAATTAACAATCTATACAATGGTGCAAAAAATGTCAATTTACCTCTTGTGGTTGTTGAGATATGATTTTTTTAAATATTAAATTTTGACTTCCGGTTTGGACAGGAAGTAAGGTCAAATTGGGATCACCTTTTTGTAACTATTTTTTGACAATTAACGATCTGTACAATGGTGCAAAAATTTTGAAATTACCTCTTGTGGTTGTTGAGATATGATTTTTTTTAAATATTAAACTTTGAATTCCTGTTTGGACAGGAAGTAAAGGTCAAATTGGGGGTCACCTTTGTGTAAATATTTTACGACAATTAACAATCTATACAATGGTGCAAAAGATTTCAATTTACCTCTTGTGGTTGTTGAGATATGATTTCTTTAAATATTAAACTTTGACTTCCGGTTTGGACAGGAAGTAAGGTCAAATTGGGGTCACCTTTTTGTAACTATTTTTTGACAATTAACGATCTGTACAATGGTGCAAACATTGTGAAATTACCTCTTGTGGTTGTTGAGATATGATTTTTTTTAAATATTAAACTTTGACTTCCTGTTTGGACAGGAAGTAAAGGTCAAATTGGGGTCACCTTTTTGTAAATATTTTTTGACAATTAACGATCTGTACAATGTATAAAAATTGTGAATTTGCCTCTTGTGGTTGTTGAGATATGATTTTTTTAAATATTAAACTTTGACTTCCGGTTTTGACAGGAAGTAAGGTGAAATTGGGGTCATCTTTTTGTAAATATTTTTTGACATTTAACGATCTGTACAATGGTACAAAAATTGTGAATTTACCTTTTGTGGTTGTTGAGATATGATTTTAAAAAATATGAAACATTGATTTATCGTAATTCGATATCTGATGACCTCATCATGACGTCACAACTCATGTTTCAGAAGAAGAAGAAGAAGAAGAAGAAGAAGAAGAAGAAGAAGAAGAAGAAGAAGAAGAAGAAGAAGAAGAAGAAGAAGAAGAAGAAGAAGAAGAAGAAGAAGAAGAATTAATTATTGTTGGATCGCCTAGCCTGAGTAAGATAAATACAGGTATGTGGAGTTCTTTTTTCTAAACATTGAGAAGAGAAACATTGTGGATTTTTGTGAATAATTATCCTAAATTTATTTGGCATGTTATGAGATGTAAAATTGGAGGGGCGGTGGAGCCAGAAAATTATTGGGGAACTATATTGCGACTCAGATGAGTTTTGGAGTTAGATTAATTATTGGGGAGATGTAGATTAACTTGGAGGAGCTGTGGAGCTAGATTAATATTTGCAGAGTTAAACTTTCTTGAGGAGCACTCTTGGAACTAGAGTTCGTGGAGCTGAACTCTGTGGAGCCATTACGATAAGGATATTGCTGTACGGAGAAGAGGATCCAAGTCGTAAAGTAGTTTCACACTAGTCTATTCAGGATAGAAAGATCTTGGAATAGATTTAATTAATATTCTCCAGTCATAACGTTAGAAGTGGATATTGTAGGACGATGAGAGCCTAATAGTATCACTTGTGGAATTTTGAGGAGTGAATATTGTTGTTAGCTTATGAAAGCGCAGTATCACTTCGGTATTTTAGAGTTAAGTGGATATTGTAGGACGATAGGAGCCTAATATCACTTGTGGATTTTTGAGGAGTGGATATTGTTGTTAGCTTACGAAAGCGCAGTATCACTTTGTTATTTTTAGAGGAAAAGTGGATATTGTAGGTTAAAGCCTAATATCACTTGTTTATTATTTTTAGAGTTGATTTGCAGGCGAATGGCCTGGCATTAATTAAGGTTTATTAAGGTTTATACGATACTGGATTATATTAGTAGGAGTGTAAATTATTTCTCTGGCAGCCTTGTAGATTTAAGAATGTAAATAAATGTGCAGTTCTTTGAGGAAGAAGTGGTTTATTTGTAAATAAAACAATTGTTCTCTTTTTGCTGAATTCAAACCTACTGTGTCTATTCTAAGTCATTCCTCTTTCGAGTGATTTATTCTTAGTGTACGATTTGCTGTAAGTTGACAAAAGGTTGACTAGAGCCTTTGCGTTTTGATTTTGGGGAGGGTTGTGGCTTTGATACAAGTATGAAAATGGACATGCCCACTCTAAAAAATATACATGTACATTTTGTACAATGTACATGTACTGATAAGTGTGTCAGTATGTTCAGTATGTCAATGAAAACAATTATCTAATTATTGATAGTTTTTTTTTTCAGATTAGATTTGTCATGTCACCACCCCTGGAGTCTCTTTAATAATTTTGACAATTTACGCAATTATATTTGAGCCTTCATACTGTTTATTTTATTTCAGGAAAAGAAAATGATTTTCTTTTAGTATTGAAATCACAAAAACAAACGATTACATCTTGGTGTGTAAATTTCTTTTAATTGAATGCCTATTTTATTTTATTTTTTTAATATTTTTTGTTACGTTTATTTCAGTGCTGTCATTAAAATACAAAAACATCCGTTAAAGTTACATAACTGTAAATTATATTAAGTAATTATGGTGAATAAAGATATGTTTAAGGTCAAGCGAGACAACATTTAGTTTAGGGTGAATCAAGGCTTTTGTTCCCTAACCTATTGACGGACAAATGTACTTTTCAAAACAATCTCCGGTTTCTGGTCTCCGCGTGCGTCGCCTCACACCCACAAGTCGGAATTTTTGTTCTTTCTATGAAACGATGTCAAAAAAACTAGAGCTTAAGTGTTTGTTAGAACAAACACACGGTGTTCGAGTCAACATCCGGTTCAATCAAATTATGAACGATGATGTCAATATCGTATTTTGCAAAGGTGTATCATCTTTTATTATAACAAGATCAATTTCATATTCAAAAATATATCAATTTTGCATTAGAATGTGTTGACTTTGGACTTCCTGTTTGGACCGGAAGTAAAGGTCAGAACAGGTGATTTGAAGGTCATATATATGACACAATGAAACTTCCTCATGATCATGAAAAAATAACGTTAGTACTTGCTTTGGTTCAATTTCTGAGATTGGAAAATAATCCCTTTTTAAAAATGCCACTAGAGGCCGCTCTGAACTTTGATGTCATAACCTTTAAATTTTAGATTTAAATGAAGCCAGCATTGGTATTTATCTCTTGGTATTAAGTATTAAGTACAAACATAAATTTAATTGATGGACTGCATGTTTATATACTGAGAGTGATCTTTATTTATAATATAGTTCACTTTCAGGTTAAGTTTATAAAAAAAAATATAATGATAAATTGACAATGATAGTGACACTGTAATCAAGCATCTCCTTATTGTGACATGCTTATAAACTGTCTGTTTTCACCTATACTGCAAATAATTAAAAAATAATTTATAAAATTTGAAAACAAATTCTACATTGATTTTTACATTTTCAAGGTTGTACACATGATTGGCAAAATGTCTGTAGCTGCATCCACACTACAGAATTACAACCTAAAGATTAGATGCCATTTTGTACATAAATTGTTTTACATTGAAATAATCAAAGAGTTGTATGGGTGCTTGTAAATTGCTAATAAAACAATGAAATACATATTTATTTTAACTGTCTGTTGGGTTTCATGACTTGACTTTTGTGGTTACACACTTCCCTCCCCCACAATCAATTGAAACCACTTTGTTGACCTGTTTAACCTACTTGTAACCAATCTAGAAATGAGTGTACATGGTCTTACACATGTAACAAGTGAAATGACTTCAGTATAAATGAACCCAACCATGATCCTTTGTTGACAAGAAAACAGAATCAATCTGCATTTATAATAAATTTACGCTCTGTACGTACGATTTAGTGACAGTTCAGAATGGGTGACATTCACGGGTTGTCATTGGAATCGGTAATTTTGGAATAAAATGTCTGCCCCCTCCCCCCAAGTTCTTGGTGATGGCATGTACTGCCACTGGTGATGAACCAACACATTTGTTGGTCTATCATTGCAACACTATACAATCCAAGAACTAGAAAAGGGGAGGGGTAAACAAGCAATAGAAGTAAAAGGTGCCCAAATTACCAATTCCATTGACTGACGACTGGTGCTTCATTATGTCAAAAATCACACCCAGCATCAATTCTGCATAGCTGAAGTTGCAAGATGTTTCTGTCCTCTTCCTAAAAAAGATTTAAGATTGAAAATAGGAGTAAGGGCTTAGATTTAAATAAATGTTGTTTAACTGACATGGATTGGAAAGGTGGTTATCAGATACACCCCTTCTCTTGGACTGAAATGCCAAATATAACAAATTATACTAAACCTTAACTTTTTGTAATAAACAACCATTAAAACTAAATGAAATGTTCGTCATTGGTATGAAGACCCCTTCTCAAACGATCTGTTAACGTAAGCCGTTAAACCATCCCATCGTGTAGCCTAGAAACTGAAGATTGTTGATGACTTGAACAGTTACGATACTGCATTTGTATGTGTCGGGGTGCTGTAGGCTGGAACTCAGTCTGAGCCATGATACATCGGAGTCAACATGCTGTAAAAAATAACAGTTAAGTTTTATAAGTACATGGACCAAGAATAAAGTATTTGAAATTACAGAGAAGTTCTAATTTATGTGAATGAGGAAAATAATATGTCACAGAGAACATGCTGTAAAAAATAGGAAATTTTTATAAGTACATGGACCAAGAATAAAGTATGTGAAATTTCAGAGAAGTTCTAATTTATGTGAATGAGGAAAAATAATATGTCACAATGAACATGCTGTAAAAAAATAATAGGAAGGTTTTATAAGTACATGGACCAAGAATAAAGTATTTGAAAATTCAAAGAAGTTCTAATTTATGTGAATGGGGAAAATAGTGTATACTTTTGGAGTAGCTGGACCATTGAAATTGAAAAGGGCATTGGTTTGTTTTCAAAATTGCACACAATTATTCTTGACAATGTGTAATAAATTAAAGAAATGTTCTCGCACGAAACTCACATCAAAAGAGAAAGGTATTTAAAAGAAATTGCCGAGTCTCATATACTCATATAGTTTCATGTGATTGTGAGAGATGTCCGAGAGAGGACTCCCCAGGGAGCACGACCTACAACAATAAGTACATGTATTGTGTCATGAATATTGTGCATTTTTCCTGTGAAATAATTGTCTATGTAAGTTGATTTGTATCTGAGAAGGGTAAAAAATTAAGTAAAAAATTACCATAACCTTAACAACTGAATTGTCCTATCCTTATTTATATTCTAAATACATTTTGGTGACATCTGTTCATAGTTTGTTAGAAAAGTGGCGAGTTGTTTACTGTCCAAAGTATGTTCACGTACTGACGTAGGCCTAACTAACGTTAAGTTAAACAGGCACAATGCAACGACGAACTCTGTAGTCCCTCTAAAAATGGCTTTTCTTGTATAAAAACACGAAGGTAAATACAGGAAATCCTCTTAAAAATTTAATTCAAGATGTTACGTGCGCCTAATTCATGTAAATTAAAAGAACTAGAGCACGGCAGAAAGAAAATAAAAATCGTACGAAAACAACCAGCAATTATATTTACACAATAATTGAATAATTTATTTCATCACAAAATTAATTTAATACAATTTAAATACCAGGTAAGATACAAAAAATGGGTTTTGCACGGCTGTTCTTCCCGTCGATGGACTGTCACATCGTATGGCTGGCAGATAAGGGCTCGCTTGTTCACTGGACCGGTCTGGTCTAGGACATCTAGGAAGAGCAATGAACCGGGCGTGGGTTCAGAGCTATCTACACAGCGCAATGAACCGGGCGTGGGTTCAAAGCCATCGACTGGAAAAAGAGTAATAAGAACCGGATGGTTCAGGCCATCAACTAGAAGGAGACCGAGAACAGTGTAGACTCACTGTCTCATTGTAGGGCCGAAGCACCAAGGTACTGACTGAACCCATGGTGTGGCAAAGGCTGAATAAGTGACACGCATCTGGTAGTGTCAGAGCAGAGCCTACGGCTGACCAGTTTGTGTTGCTCAGATGAATGTGTAGATCATGATGCAAAACCCAGTGTTTTATACAACTTGCACAAAAATACAATGCATGGTAGTTACATAATGTTTGTGCCAAATGCACTGAACAGGACAATAGCCATTTTGTGTACAAAAATACAATGCATGGTAGTTACATAATGTTTGTGCCAAATGCACTGAACAGGACAATAGCCATTTTGTGTACACAAAGAGCACTGCTGCTTTAACCACAGGTGCTTAAACATGTGCTTTTTAAATAAACCCAAATAGTTACAGCTGGCTCAGAAAAAAGAAAAATATGCACATGTAACAAAGATATCTACCCTTTATGACTGTGTCTGTGTTGGCGATCCATTTTTACACGAAATCCAGGACCTAACAGTAACAACAGCGCGCGTCGATTCAATTGTACATAGAGCTCCATTGTAACCAAAGACGTTGGCGATCCATTTTTACACGAAATCCAAGACCTAACACTAACAGCGTCGATTGTACATGGAGCTCCATTGTAACCAAAGATCGTGTAGCGCCTCGCGGCGCTATACGATCTTTGATTGTAACGATCTACTCGATTCATGCAACGTAATTGAAACGTTTTAGCTATTAAATTTTGATTTATCGAAATTCGATATCTGATGACCTAATCATGGCGTCACAACTCGTGTTTCATCTACTTGTTAAGTTCTAAGTACATGCCAAGTTTCAAGTTCATGTGAAGTTTGCAAGTATGTGTTTTTTTGTAGACAATCGATGGGGAGAAGAAGAAGGAGAATAAAAAAAAAAACGAACAAAAACAATAGTTGTTTCGGGCACATACCCGAACACATGAAAACAAAAGCATTACCGCACAAATTGTGAAGCCGACCGATGACCAGAAACTAAAGACTTTTTTCTCCTAAAGCAGTCTCCCCTAATGACTCATATTCGCAAGGAAAATAGCGATGTGAATTTGTGTTTGATTATTCTTATTTATAAAGTCTATTTAGTTATTCTGTACAGATTGACCTAGGTGAACAACGCTTAAATATCAACATCAGTTAACATTACATAACAAACTGTAAATTATATTAAAACATTTTGTTGAATAAAGATATGACAGCTTTTGGTCAAGCAAGACACTATTTAGTTTTGTGTCAAGCAAGGCTTTTGTTCCCTAACCTATTGAAAGACAAATGTACTTTTCAAAATAATCTCCGGTTTGTGGTCGCCTCAGACCCACACGTCGGCATTTTTAATTTTTATTATTTGTTTTGCTATGAAACAATGTCCAAAAAAATTCACAAAGTACAAAACGTCACCGTATTAAACGTCACTGTATTAAGAAATTATGGTGAATAAATCAGGTGAAAGTTTAAGGTCAAGCAATACAACAGTTTTGGGTGAAGCAAGGCTTTTGTTCCCTAACCTATTGACAGACAAGCATGCGTTCGAAGTTTATATGCACGTTTTGTAAATTCATCTGATTTTTGATGTATATTATTGGCAACCGTGATGGACTATTATTTATAAAGTGTTTTCAGTCATTCTGTACAGATTGACCTGGGTGAACAATACTGAAATGCCTCCTCCCGTCCTCCTTGGAAGAAAACATGTAACATCGACAGTAAGGACAGCTACTAGTAATCCCTTCTCCAAGAATAATGGCATGGTCACTTTGCTCTCTAGATATGTTGACTCTGACAATTCGATGTATGTTTTGTAGTGTCCGGGCTGGATGGCTGATTCCGTGGGCGTCAGCAGGGGACCCTTGTTCTGAGGGATGGCTCGAACAGGTTCAATGGCACGAACAGGGTGGGTCGAACAGTGGGAGCATGTTTCTCTCAAGACATAGTTCTTGGTCTCTTATGGACGCGCTTGATGACAAACATCATCTCATCATGAAGTTCACGATTGTCCTCAAACCTCGCTTTAGACCCTGATGAGATGATTTGATGTACTGTCTCATAGTCATTGAACGGAGCTGAGTGGACTTGACATGCAATGGTGACTCGAGGAAATAGTATGTCCATCAAACCTCCGGTCGTTCCAAAAAGCGTCAAGTTCATCCATGGCATTGTCAAACACTTTGGCCTCCTTTGCAGCTCTCTCAGTAGGGTTCAGTTCATATTGGATAGGTGACGGCTGTGTTTCCCCCATCCAATGTGCTCTGCAAACGGACCGAGGTGAGCATTCTGCTTAGCGGTGCCCAACCGTGTTCGATGGGATTGAGAGCCGAGTTCTTGGGAGCGTATTTGGTCAAACACAAAACATCTAGAACAAGCTGACACAGGAGGCGTGAAAGATACAAAAGTACTGTCCAAGACGAGTCATTCCAATCCGGTCCCCCGTCAACGATTAGCACAACTCCCGTTTCCCCTTTCTGGCAAATTTCGCAAGAATGGGAAGAAGATCGTTGATGTGTTCTTGTATTGTCATCTTATGGAACATTTGACAACGGTTTACGATATGAATCGGTTCAGTTCTTGGGGTGTAAAAATGACGGCGTCCAAATTCATTGTTAATGCAGTATTGATAAGCCCATAGTTTTTCCACATAGTTTTTCTACCCACTGAGTGGAGTACACCCACAAACACACACACAATAAGCACATTGTTTTGAACTCATGGAGGCTGCCATCTTGGTACATGAAAATAAATAAATGTAGATCTGTTTTGATTGTATTAGTTCGACCTAGCCCTGAAAAGTCAATGGATGCAAGGAGGTATAGACACTAATTAATTGTGTTATTATTAGATATTACTTAAGTTTAGATAGGTAGAACTTGTAGCTATGCATGGTGAGGAGGATAAGTAAGAGACGATCAGGACGATCAGAGCATACTGATCGAAACGTCGAGTTGTACCTCCAGTTCTTTTCAGAACTAATTACTACTCAATTGAGCATTTCACATGGTGTCACCGCAATTACTCTTACTTAAGTTTAGATAATTCAAGTAATTTGCTCTTTTGCAAGTTAGTTGCTATGTTTGTATTCGATAAATTTACTCATGCACTGTTTTCTTTGTGGATCTTATTACAGTTTTCACGAAGCTTTAAGATGGAAGAACAACAATGACCCTACATGTATCTTATCATCTGAAGCTGCTTTTGAGACCCTTGATTTTGACTAAGATTCTTTTCTGTGACCTCTAGCGGCAATACTGAATTTACGACATTGCGAGTGTTGTCCGTTATATTCATCATGTACGTAAGTTGGAGCACTTGATTTTTTCTCCAATTCCATGTATCCACATGGGGTGACCAAGTACCCGGCGCCTTGTGGAAAGTGGACTTATGGCCATACCACCGATATGAATTTTGTTCATGCAGTCACATGACAAATTTGCCACTTCATTCCGATATTGAGCTGCAAACTCTAGTCGGTACTTCACCCTACAACTGCAGTAGTGAGAATCTTCGTGGATAGACCGTTCATTGTTCTTCTTGATTGCCACTTTTGCCTCTATCAGCCCTTTGTAGAGATTGCTGAATTTTCGGTGTTTGTTTGGGGACCATCAACCGTGAGCAAGTGGTAGCACTGATAGATAAGTCAGGTATCTCTTGCTCAAGATGTCTCTTCAACGAAGGGATCGACGTTCCACAAGCACGTCCCACACTTGATCAGCTGCGTAGCTTTGTTGTGTGATGAATTCAGTGGCTGTATCTATGACTTGCGCAAACTTCTCATGAAGTGGTTGACGCCCCGCATCGTTTCTCGGGCAAGAATTCTTTCGCCTGCAGTCTCGGCCTTTCCGTAACGGCGATGGGACCTAAAATAAACACAGTGATACAAATGATTATATGTACATTCAACAATTAAAAAAGAACATTTATCAAAGTAAATTCAATTAAAGAAATTATTTTTCACTTTTTTCCGCAAAAAATAAATAAATAAAATAGGTAACTTTGTTCTGAAAAGGAAGAGGGCGCACTTTGCTTTTTAACATGGTTATTATCAACTTTAGTGCACTAAACAGTACTGCGTCTGGGAATACGGCTGTGATAAGCCCTGAAATGTTATCTTCTGGTGGCCAGTTGATTTTAACATAATACGGAAGACATAAGACACAAGAAAACTTTATTAATCTCCAAAAAGAAGAAATTACAATGCCCGCAAAAGTTAAAAACACTATACAAAAAAACAAAAAAACTAAAAAAATACAAAAAGCAGATAAAACGTTATTCAATAAACAGTACACAGGGAGTAAGAACCTACTTCTCCACTGCTTGCCCTGCCATACAGACAAAAAAAAAATATATATATACAAAGTTTATGGGACAGCAATCATCTTTTATATTTAACATTGAAAAACGTAATACCCATTGGGTATAAAAGATGGATCAAGCCATGAATCTAGGGAGTTGTCACTTTCATCCATTCTAGCCTTGACGATTCCTTTCAAAATTAACTTTAAAATTGATGTAAGCAGATATCTGTGTACGTCTTGTCGCTGTAGTAGATTTCAAAATTATGCGTTTCAAGAACGAACAACTAAACCACATTCGTCCAATAGCCAAGCGGGCCATTTGATGTAGAATTCCCTTGTTAACCCTTATTCCATTCTTTTGAACGTTCTCACTATTTGCATTATACATCGACTTCAGTTGTTCACACTCTTTCCAAAACCATGACGATTCACCATTCATTTTTTTTTAAATGTTATTATATTAAACCCCACTCCCTGTCCCAGCAGAGCTATTTGTTTACAAACATTTTTCTCAGTTGTTCACATTCTGTTTCCATGGGGGATCACACACTGTACCTTTTCATTGAAAGCGGATCGTGTGACGCAGTGTCCCTGGCAAATCCCTTCACCCTTCACTGGAGCGAATTATCCCCTTCCCAGTCCCGCACATTTAAACGCCATTTTCATTTGATCAAACACTGCCTCCGCTTTGAAAGTAAACAATTATGAAATAACTAGGTAGTCAGTCGGCCATGAAACTCATCCTGGCCCAATCCAAAAACTGCATCTGAGTTTTATATTATATACATGTTCATGTTAAGATTTGTTCTGAGAGTATAGATCTAGAATTTGTCTCCTTTGTAGTTTCCGTTTTGTTCTGATATCAATTCAGTTTGTCTATCAGCTAACATCCCAGGCTAACATGCATACGTCGGCCCAACGTTGGCCAACATAAGAATTTACGGTTGGCCCAACATTGGCAATGGACGTCGTCTTGACGTTAGTTTTTCCATCGGGCCAACGTTGGGCAAATGTTGGGCCAATGTCCCCACAACATCGGGACATAACGTCATCGTCAGCATGCCCAACATTTGTACACCGTCTTGGTTACACGTTGGGACAAAGTAATATGTTATGAACGGCGCAGCGTCTGTACTTGACGTCGCCTTGACGTTATGTTTCCATCGGGACAACGTCGAAGACGTTGGGAAAACGTCGCTACAACGTCGGGACATGTTGGGCCAACGATTGTACAACGTATTGGTCATACGTTGGCCCAAAGTAATATTTTATGATCGGCGCAGAGTGGGTAGTTGACGTCGCCTTAACGTTAGTTTTTCCATCGGGCCAACTTCAACGGCGTTGGACCAACGTTGGGCCAATGTCCCCACAACGACGGGACATGTTGGGCCAACGTCAGCATGCCAAACGTTTGTATAACGTGTTCATCGTACGTTGGGGTAGTTGATGTTGCTTTTGACGTGATGTCCAATTGTGAGCATATTTTAGGGACGGAGGGGTAACTAGTCAGAACAAGACAGTTGTTAAACTGCCTCTGCCCCTCTGAGCAATTATGGTTAAGTGTCTTGCACAAGGACACAGGTGTCATGACCGGGATTTGAACCCACATTCTGCTGCTAATGCCAGAACTTGAGTCCGGTAAGCTAGACCGCTCGGCCACGACACCATCCCTATCTTCATTAACATTTTGAAAGAAGCTGCATGTTCTATGGGTTATTGTTTTGTAGCCACTCAACATTCCTGTTACACGGGTTCGTATAATGCACAATTCTACCAACATCGGCACAACGTATGATGCGCCGTGGTTAGGTTGTAGGCCTACACATTGTAACTACGTTGTGGCAACGTTGAAAATAGACCTATTTTACTGCACAACATTAAGCAACGTTGGCAAAACCATGATGCGCCGACGTTAGGTTGTCCACATTATAAGTACGTGCTGCCAACGTTGGAAATCGACTTCATTATTATACTCGACAACATTTGCCTACGTCGGCACAACCGTTTTTATTTATTTATTTAAAACCATCTTTAACGAGGGTAACCCATCCAGCACAGCTGATCGTTTGGAGCCCTCATATTATAAAAAAATATATATCAATATTATACAAAAATTATTACAGGAGGTACAGATGAAAGCATCCAGTACATCTTTGGATGAGGAGGTGCTTCTTGGCCTGATGGCTAAGATCATGTGTTATTCCTACACTTCCAGCCGAGAACCCCAATACTACATCGAGCACCATCTTCAAGATGACGTCACAGGGTCTGCAGAGAAAGAACATTCTGGCGCTTCACCTTCCCGAAAAGGCAGCTCCTGGGGACTTGTTCCAGATCACCAAGACCGTAATGAAGGAAGACGATGTGACATGTGTACAGCACCTTTCCGAGTCGAAGTGGATCGTCACATGCGCATCAACCCTGGCCCGAGACAAACTTTACGGGGCAACGCTGAAGATAAACCAGAAGCAGATAACCGCAACAGCCGCTGACGGGAGCACCACGTTTGTCAACGTATTCTTCGCACCCCAGGAACTCTCCGATGCAGCAATCATCACCAAGCTGAGCCAGTACGGCCGAGTCCTGGGGTGTAGACGTGGCCACTGGCAGACGCAGCCGCGATGGGAGAACGGCATCCGACACTTACGCATGGAGCTCAAGACCGCCACACCGTCCTTCATAAGAATCGGACCACACCAACTAATGATCAAATACGAAGGACAACAACAAACATGCAGAACCTGCGGAGAACCCGGCCACCTCGCAGTAGGATGTCCAAATACAACTTGCTACAACTGCGGGGAGGCCGGGCACCGAAGTGTCGGATGCCAGAAACCGAGGCGATGCCGCATCTGCGATCAGTCGGGGCACTTGGCAAAGGACTGCCCCGACTCGTGGCGAAACAACACCAAGCGGCACGCCTCGGCAGACCACCAGCCTCCCAACCCGGCTGAAGCGACCACCAACGCCCCGTCAGCGGCACCTTCCAAAACACCTTCAAGACCAGCACCAAAAACCGACACAACCTCATCAACAACAACCGGCCCGACATCAACACCCACTACAACCGACAGCCTACTCAACAACAAAACTACCCGGTCAACTCCACCATCGTCCACAGCCAGAAAAACCACGCCACAACAACAACTTGATAAGATACCGGCGCAATGGTGGCCAAATCTATCGGATTCCAGCAGTGATGAGGAAGGTGACACCAAGCCATACCCACCCCCACCCCCCATTGATCAGAAAACCCCGGCAATTCCAGATAAGTTTTTCTCATGGAGCGATTTATGCAAAGCCGACCCTAAATCCAGAAAATACTTTCTTTTAGAAGATGAACTTGAAGCAGATCATATATCCGAAACATCTTCTAACGGATCTACAATCTCGTTGGCCAGCGTGAACAGCAAACGTGTACTTTCAGAGTCTTCATCGTCACCTGCTGGCCACGCTGGCCAACGGGATGAGGGTTTTAGAGTACAGAGACCAAAGAAGAAGAAAACAAGGAAACCTCAACTTTGAACATTTGTTTTTTGAACATTTCTTTCAAGTGGACTTTTATTTTATGTATGTATTTCTCATTTCTTTGGACAATATTGAACTTTATTTTACCAAAACATGTATGTATATTTATACTATTTATATTTATTTATTATAATATTAGCTAATTTTAACATAGTTTCTTTAAATGTAAATGGTTTAAGGAATCAGGTTAAACGCCGCCAAATTTTCGACTTCTGCAGTAGTGGGAATGTTGATGTCCTACTGCTGCAGGAGACCCACGCCTCTGGCTACTAAGAAGCCAGGGAGTGGGGTAGAGAATTTGGCAGCGAAGGGGTTTGGTCTTTCGGGACTGCCTCCAGTGCAGGAGTAGCCATTTTATTTTCTAAACGATATTCGTGGAAACTCACTGACAATTTACGAGACAATAGAGGCCGTTTAGTTTCCGTTACAACAACCCTACCAAATACAAATACGACTTTGCGTTAATTGTTATGTGTTTTAACGACCCCAGAGATAGACAAAGCCTGTTCTCCGAACAGCTGGCGAGTCATCTCAGGGGTCACAGGCACATAGTTCTTGGCGGGGATTTTAACTGTTTTTCGGACCTGGTTTTTGACACCAAACATGGGCAAACAAATTATCAAGGGACACGGGGGCCACAGAATTGGGGAAGATCGTAGAAAATTTCGATCTTGAAGACTGTTGGCGCAAACAACATCCGCGCCAACAGCGCTTCACATGGCATAACCGGAATAACACTAAAGCCACCCGTATAGACAAAATCTATTTATCTCGTGAATTGTCGATGGGTTCCCAACATGAGATTATCGCTTTCCCATTTTCAGATCATGATATGGTTAAATCATCAATAACAAATCAAATCAAAAACACAGGGAGGGGTTTTGGCATTGTAATACATCTTTTTTAGGGGAGGGATCTTTTACGGGGCTTATCAAATCTGTTTGGGATAACTGGTCGAAAAGCAAAATTTTATTTGAAAATATTTCAACATGGTGGGACATGGGGAAATATCAGTTGAAGAAAGCGATAATCTCATATTCTGCTGATGTATCTAGACGACGTAATTCTGAACGCAAAGAATTCCTGAAAGAGCTCAATCTCTTACAAAAGAAAGTCGATAACGGAGACACTGCATGCGTGCCCCAACTAATCGCCGCAAAGTCCAACCTCCCCAAAATAGACCAAAAACAAGTCGGTAAAATTTTTCGAGAATCACAATTAGAGGTGAACACAATACCCATTGTCCAAACGCAAAACGCCCCGATAGTAAACGTATGCAAAGTCTCCGTGACCGGGGCGGTGGTGTAACAAAAGACTCAGATGAAATGACCCATATATGCCGTTCCTTTTACGAAGATCTTTACACCGCTGTCCCGGTCGATGAAGAAGAGATTGAGTTCTTTCTGGACTCTATGGACAGGTCATTGTCCCTCGAGGATCAATTACTTCTCGAGGGACCGGTGACCCTGTCCGAAGTAAGGAGGGCATTGTTCGATATGGAGGCGGGCAAATCACCTGGTTTAGACAGTTTGACCGCCGAATTTTATCGCACGTTCTTCAGCGAGATGGGAAAAGATATTTGCGAGGTCCTAAATGAAAATTTTAAATTGGGCAAATTAACTGACACACAGAGGACGGGCTTAATTTCACTCATTTACAAGGGAAAGGGCTGCAGGGAGGACCTCGCAAATTGGCGTCCCATTTCGCTGATGAACGTGGATTATAAAATATTGACTAAAGTCCTTGCGAACCGAGTGAGACTGGTCTTGCATAAGATTATTAATGCAGACCAGACTTGCTCGGTGGCAGGACGTTCCATATCGGACAATGCCCACTTGCTAAGAAATGTTCAGAGTTACGTCGATTAGAAAAACCTCGGTGCAACTTTTGTATCTCTCGATCAACAAAAAGCTTTCGACAGGGTCGATTGGTGGTATTTGACGCAAGTACTGGAAAACTTTGGTTTCGGTCCAAATTTCAGAAAATGGGTCAAAATTGTATATACAGATATAAACAGTGCAGTAAACTGTAATGGGAACATTTCGCAGACCTTTTCGCTCACCCGGGGTGTACGGCAGGGGTGCCCTTTGTCACCCCTGCTCAACATCCTAGCTTTGGAACCATTCGGGTGTGCGATTAGGTCTGATCACAACATACACGGGGTTAAATTACCGGGGTGGGGGGGGGGGGACCGATGCCACCTTGATCCTGTCGGATGAACTATCCATAAAACGCAGTTTTCAATTGGTCGAGAGGTACGAACGCGCATCGGGGGCAAAATTAAATCAGCAGAAAACGAATGGCGTTTTCCTGGGCAAGTGGAAACACAAAAGCCCAGGACCGGTTGACATATCATGGGTTACCTCCGTCAAAATACTTCGACTCTTTTTCGGTTATAACGATCCAAAAATAAAAACATGGTCCAATAAAATAGAAAAACTAAAAGAGTCCATCAGAGCCTGGGACGGCAGCGGCTTGACCATGAAAGGGAAAGTCGCTGTCGTCAACAATTTCATTCTATCCAGGCTCTGGTATACGGCCGAGGTAATTCCGCCCCCGAAGGGAATAATCCGGAAAATCAATCGCTTGATTTTCATTTTCCTTTGGGGGCAAGAAATTGAATATGTCAACCGAGTATCCATGTTTCTCCCACCCTCCCAAGGAGGACTGGGAGTCATTGATATAGACAGCAAAATGGCTACACTACAGGGTGTTCATATCGGGGACATCGTCTCTAGAAAACCAGTAAAATGGAGAATTCTGGCCGAGTATTGGTGCGGGATGGCTCTTCGGGACATCGTTCCTTTCAAAAACGACATCCCGCAGAATTCTACGATTTGATCATTCAAACCTTTAGGAAACACCGAGACGATGTCCCTGATTGGACAAACATTAAACAAAAAACCCTGTATCCGACCATTCTTGAGGCTCGAAAGACCAAACCCAAAGTAGAAAGAGATCGCACCGGTAAAGACTGGGCCACTATTTGGAAACGCACACTGTGTACAGAATTTACGAACAAACAGATTACCTTAAATTTCAAGATTGTACACACTGGTAACAGATTACGAAAACAATCTATAGATCCGGGGATCTGTCCACACTGCACTCAGATGGAGACAATAAAACATCTCTTCACTGAGTGCAGTGTGGTAAAACCAGTGGCGGCGTGGCTCAGTAGTTACCTGGGTGGTCTTAATCACTCAAAAACAGTAGCCGATGAGGATACTTTGATCTTTTCTTTGTTCAGGGGCCCGCACCAAAAAGCTCTTGAAATATCTATGGTGCGGACCCTGTCCAAATTTCGCATGTCGGTGTGGTTGGCTAGAAACAGAGCAAAATACGATCACAAGCCGACCACACCGACTGCACTGTTAAATACTTTAAAATCTATCATTTAGTGTCCTCATTGGTTATAGGGGCCTGATTTCTTAAACCACGTTTTCATTAGCTAACATAATCTAAAGAAAGGATTTTATTTCCTTTAAATTAGACAAATTTTAAATTAGCTTTTAAATTAAGTTAAGGGAGAACTTTTTCTCCTTTTCTTAAATGTGGATTTTCTTGTTTTGTTCTTCTTTATTTTTGCTTAAATTTACTTAAATTAAGAGAGAAATGTTTTTCTCTTTCCTATAAATTTGTTACATGTAGTTTTAAATTAAGCTAAAAGAAAATTAGATATTTCTTGGTTTCTTCATCTTTACATTTTTGCTAAAACAGATTCACTCCTTTTATTTGTAATTTATATATTTTCTGTATCAAGTGTATATTTTATTTATAAGAATAAAATATTTCAGAAACAGTACATCTTTGGATGAGGAAGTGCTTCTCGGCCTGATGGCCAAGATCGTATTACTACACGCCGAGAAATCTACAACACACCACATTCAAAACCATCTCCAAGATGACGTCTTCAGGACTGAGGAGAGTCAACAGTCTGGCGCTCCATCTACCAGAGAAGACAGCACCGGGTGACCTTTTCCACATAATAAAAACGGTGATGAAAGACGATGATGTTAAATGTGTGCAGCACCTGAGTGAAGCCAAATGGATCGTCACATGCGCATCAACCCTGGCCCGAGACAAACATTACAGAGCAACGCTGAAGATAAACCAGAAGCAGATAACCGCAACAGCCGCTGACGGGAGCACCGCGTTTGTCAACGTCTTCTTCGCACCCCAGGAACTCTCCTGGGGTGCAGACGCGGTCACTGGCAGACCCAGCCGGGATGGGAGAACGGCATTCGACACTTACGCAGGGAGATCAAGACCGCCATACCGTCCTTCGTACGAGTGGGACCACACCAATTAATGATCAAGTACGAAGGACAGCAACCAACATGCCGAACCTGCGGAGAACCCGGCCACCTCGCACTAGGATGTCCATCTACAACTTGCTACAACTGCGGGGAGGCCGGGCACTGAAGTGTCGAATGCCAGCGACCGAGGCGGTGCCGCATTTGCAACAAGTCGGGGCATTTAGCTAAAGACTGCCCCGACTCGTGGCGTAACACCACCAGGCGGCACGCCTCGGCAGAACATCAGCGGCACCTACCGGAACCACCCCAACACCGGCGCACAGGATCAACCCCATCGACACCCACCACCATCCAGTCAGCAGCACCAGTCACAAACACGTCAACAACCCCCATTGCCACCCCGAGAGATCAAGGAACACAACGCCTACAAACAGCCCGTCATCATCATCCACTGCCAACCTGACAAAAATCACCTGCCGCCGTCTCATCGCCAACACGCACCACTACCGCCACAACCGACAACCGATCAACCCCACCATCACCCATGCAAAGGAGAGAAGAAAAAAAATCCGCAAAATCAGCGATGAAGAAGAAAACGACACCCCTTACCCACCTCCACCCAGCGAACCCAGCGAATCCAGTGAAGCTCAACCCAAGAAAATCCTCTGGAGTGATCTTTGTGAGTCAAACCCAATGTCCGGCCAATATTATATTCTTGAAGACGAACTGGACCATATTTTATAAAATCATCTGGTGGATCCACAATCTCGTTGGCTAGCGTGGGCAGCAAACGTTCGCTTTCCGAGTTCTCGTCATCACCTGCTAGCCACGCTAGCCGGCGGGATGAAGGATTTAGATTTCAAAGAGTGAAGAGGAAGAAATCAAGAAAACCACAACATTGAACATTTATATTTTCATTTCTTTTGGACTTTAGGCCCATCTGCATAACAACCGGTGTAATTTGTTAGCCCGGTGGGAGAACTTTTGGAGGTCAGAACCCGGTATTGTTTACCGGGCTAAAATTTGAATCGGACTGGGTTTATCTTCATTATGGAGTCTGGAGAGATCTTGGCTAGTGAGCTCGCCTGTATGGGACAACAAAATAACCAATTTGCCAAGCTCTAATCCTCCCGGGTAAGGGAACAATAGCTCCGCCAGCAGTCAGCAGATTCAAAGGGCCTCCAGCGCTAATCCTTAAAACCGCAAGACTTGCCAGTATTAACAATGTGCGAACGTTTTATAGAGTTCCCTAAAAAAAAAAATTTAAAAAACAGAACTTCCCAAACATGTATATTATTTTTGCGTATAGTTAAGTGACGATGGGCAAGCATTTGAGAACTATAATTGAGTCAATCTATTAT
>CM055828.1:11749743-11769253 GCA_029582265.1 Zoroaster sp. YZ-2022 | reverse complement strand
CGATGATGTCACAATCATATTTTCAAAAGTGGATCATCTTTTATTCTAAAATTGATATCAATTTCATATTCAAAATACCTATAAAATTTGCGTTAGAATGTGTTGAATTTGAACTTCCTGTTTGGACCGGAAGTAAAGTTCAGATCAGAAACCGAACAATTTCAAGAAGTGTTCGCGCCGTCGCACGCGAACACCTAAAAAACTGAACAATTTCAAAGAGGTGTTCGCGCTGTCGCACAAAAACATAATTAATTCCGGAGAGAAAGAGTTTTAAAAAATGCCTGGTCCTGATCTAGGTAAATTAATCAAATGCAAAGTCTTTATTCTTTGTATTAGTTATTGTAAGATTTATTTACAGCAAATCCATCTGAATGATATTTTTAAACATAAAAAAAAAGATTTTACATTTTGAATGGTCGGCGTTGTAATATTCCCATTTCGTCTTTAAAAACATGCATTCAGCAAAAACTTGGCTGAATTTCAAGCGATGCACGCTCTGTGATGTGGAGGCCGCCATATTTGCTTGTATTTGCCACACATTATTTTCGGAATATATGAACGAGACTGATCAACACAAAATTTCATTGTTGGATTTCGGGTCTCAACGATGACGTAATGCGTATATTTCAGAGCTTTGTAATCACGAAATTGTCGTCAAATTAAAATAGATTTAGAGATAAAGAGATAATGTGCAACTTATATGACAAGCAACATCGTGTTTTGACATTTTTATATTTATTTCTTCAATTATACATCAACATTTGGTGGTATAGATATTAATCAAGGTGCGTACGGCAACCAAAGTGTTGAAAAAAAAAATTAAAAAAAAAATAAAACATTAATTGGCTTAACCTTTCATATAATACGAGCCGACAGCTAGCGGAAAACGTAAATAAACACTAAATTGGCCTGTGATCAAAAAGACTTCAAATTTAATTATTTCATATCTCCTCATTGACAAATGATTTAAATAATATTCGGTAGTTTTATTGTCATTTTGTTTGAGATAATTACTGTTACAAGCACAACGATACCGAACAGAAACCGCTCATAATTAAATAGTCTGTTCTCAGTAAGAGCTGAAACCTCTCAATTTACAAGCCGACTGCAGGTGTTTCCACTTAATGAGCCATTTCAAGTCCAAAGGCCTTGACTTTTAATTTAGTAATTGAATGTTATTGAACATTCAGTAAATGAATGTTATTGAAATTCAAATTCAACACATTGCATTACAAAACACCACTCCGTATCAGGCTATTTTTTGAGTGAGCTGTCCTGCTAAAATTAACATACAAAATCCCTTTTGAGTGAACAGAAGCAATTAATGTAAACCACGATTGAAAACTAAGAGGTTGTGAGTATATTTAAACATAAAATTTCCCCAAATTAAGATAATACATGTCTCTCAGTTTAAGAAGTTTGAGATTTTCAAATAAAGGAGTTGTATGATCACCGGATCCAACTTTCTTAACAATGCGACTGCTCGATTTTGTAGAATAAATAGCCTGTTATAGAGTGTAGTGGATCTACCCCGGGTAAGAATTGCATAATTCAAATAAGGAAGAATAAAATAATTATAGAGTGTACAATTTTAGAAATCTTACTCCATACGATATTAACATGGTAGTTCCATGAGAGATTCTCATCAATATAAATACCAAGGAATTTGGTGCTTAGTTTAACTTGCTTAAAACTGAGAGGAACAGATCTCGTATTTTTGAGTTGTCTATAACAAAAGACTATAAAGTTGGATTTCAACAAATTAATATAGAATGTCTATTAGATAAGAGCCAATTACTTATTTTAACAAGCTCAGTGTTTAAAATACCAACTGCATTATCTACATTGTGATGGTTATGAATTAAACTTGTACCATCAGCAAATAAACAAAAGGATGTAATTTTGGATGAATTACAAATATCACTAGAGCTCAAGTGTTTGTTGGTACAAACACAAGGTGTTTGCAAGAACTTCCGGTTCAGTCAAATTACCATCGATGATGTCACAATCATATTTTTCAAAAGTGGATCATCTTTTATTCTAAAATTGATATCAATTTCATATTCAAAATACCTATCAAATTTGCGTTAGAATGTGTTGAATTTGAACTTCCTGTTTGGACCGGAAGTAAAGTTCAGATCAGAAACCGAACAATTTCAAGAAGTGTTCGCGCCGTCGCACGCGAACACCTAAAAAACTGAACAATTTCAAAGAGGTGTTCGCGCTGTCGCACAAAAACATAATTAATTCCGGAGAGAAAGAGTTAAACAAAATGCCTGGTCCTGATCTAGGTAAATTAATCAAATGCAAAGTCTTTATTCTTTGTATTAGTTATTGTAAGATTTATTTACAGCAAATCCATCTGAATGATATTTTTAAACATAAAAAAAAAGATTTTACATTTTGAATGGTCGGCGTTGTAATATTCCCATTTCGTCTTTAAAAACATGCATTCAGCAAAAACTTGGCTGAATTTCAAGCGATGCACGCTCTGTGATGTGGAGGCCGCCATATTTGCTTGTATTTGCCACACATTATTTTCGGAATATATGAACGAGACTGATCAACACAAAATTTCATTGTTGGATTTCGGGTCTCAACGATGACGTAATGCGTATATTTCAGAGCTTTGTAATCACGAAATTGTCGTCAAATTAAAATAGATTTAGAGATAAAGAGATAATGTGCAACTTATATGACAAGCAACATCGTGTTTTGACATTTTTATATTTATTTCTTCAATTATACATCAACATTTGGTGGTATAGATATTAATCAAGGTGCGTACGGCAACCAAAGTGTTGAAAAAAAAAATTAAAAAAAAAATAAAACATTAATTGGCTTAACCTTTCATATAATACGAGCCGACAGCTAGCGGAAAAACGTAAATAAACACTAAATTGGCCTGTGATCAAAAAGACTTCAAATTTAATTATTTCATATCTCTCATTGACAAATGATTTAAATAATATTCGGTAGTTTTATTGTCATTTTGTTTGAGATAATTACCGTTACAAGCACAACGATACCGAACAGAAACCGCTCATAATTAAATAGTCTGTTCTCAGTAAGAGCTGAAACCTCTCAATTTACAAGCCGACTGCAGGTGTTTCCACTTAATGAGCCATTTCAAGTCCAAAGGCCTTGACTTTTAATTTAGTAATTGAATGTTATTGAACATTCAGTAAATGAATGTTATTGAAATTCAAATTCAACACATTGCATTACAAAACACCACTCCGTATCAGGCTATTTTTTGAGTGAGCTGTCCTGCTAAAATTAACATACAAAATCCCTTTTGAGTGAACAGAAGCAATTAATGTAAACCACGATTGAAAACTAAGAGGTTGTGAGTATATTTAAACATAAATTTCCCCAAATTAAGATAATAGATGTCTCTCAGTTTAAGAAGTTTGAGATTTTCAAATAAAGGAGTTGTATGATCACCGGATCCAACTTTCTTAACAATGCGAACTGCTCGATTTTGTAGAATAAATAGCCTGTTATAGAGTGTAGTGGATCTACCCCGGGTAAGAATTGCATAATTCAAATAAGGAAGAATAAAAGAATTATAGAGTGTAAAATTTTAGAAATCTTACTCCATACGATATTAACATGGTAGTTCCATGAGAGATTCTCATCAATATAAATACCAAGGAATTTGGTGCTTAGTTTAACTTGCTTAAAACTGAGAGGAACAGATGTCGTATTTTTGAGTTGTCTATAACAAAAGACTATAAAGTTGGATTTCAACAAATTAATATAGAATGTCTATTAGATAAGAGCCAATTACTTATTTTAACAAGCTCATTGTTTAAAATAACCAACTGCATTATCTACATTGTGATGGTTATGAATTAAACTTGTACCATCAGCAAATAAACAAAAGGATGTAATTTTGGATGAATTACAAATATCACTAGAGCTCAAGTGTTTGTTGGTACAAACACAAGGTGTTTGCAAGAACTTCCGGTTCAGTCAAATTACCATCGATGATGTCACAATCATATTTTTCAAAAGTGGATCATCTTTTATTCTAAAATTGATATCAATTTCATATTCAAAATACCTATCAAATTTGCGTTAGAATGTGTTGAATTTGAACTTCCTGTTTGGACCGGAAGTAAAGTTCAGATCAGAAACCGAACAATTTCAAGAAGTGTTCGCGCCGTCGCACGCGAACACCTAAAAAACCGAACAATTTCAAAGAGGTGTTCGCGCTGTCGCACAAAAACATAATTAATTCCGGAGAGAATGAGTTAGAAAAAATGCCTGGTCCTGATCTAGGTAAATTAATCAAATGCAAAGTCTTTATTCTTTGTATTAGTTATTGTAAGATTTATTTACAGCAAATCCATCTGAATGATATTTTTAAACATAAAAAAAAAGATTTTACATTTTGAATGGTCGGCGTTGTAATATTCCCATTTCGTCTTTAAAAACATGCATTCAGCAAAAACTTGGCTGAATTTCAAGCGATGCACGCTCTGTGATGTGGAGGCCGCCATATTTGCTTGTATTTGCCACACATTATTTTCGGAATATATGAACGAGACTGATCAACACAAAATTTCATTGTTGGATTTCGGGTCTCAACGATGACGTAATGCGTATATTTCAGAGCTTTGTAATTACGAAATTGTCGTCAAATTAAAATAGATTTAGAGATAAAGAGATAATGTGCAACTTATATGACAAGCAACATCGTGTTTTGACATTTTTATATTTATTTCTTCAATTATACATCAACATTTGGTGGTATAGATATTAATCAAGGTGCGTACGGCAACCAAAGTGTAGAAAAAAATAAAATAAAAAATAAAACAAAAACATTAATTGGCTTAACCTTTCATATAATACGAGCCGACAGCAGGCGGAAAAACGTAATGAAACACTAAATTGGCCTGTCATCAAAAAGACTCCAAATTTAATAATTTCATATCTCTCATTGACAAATGATTTATATAACATTCGGTAGTTTTATTGTCATTTTGTTTGAGATAATTACCGTTACAAGCACAACAATACCGAACAAAAACCGCTTAAAATTAAACAGTCTGTTCTCAGTAAGAGCTGAAACCTCTCATCTAATATGAGCCGACAGCAGGCGGAAAAACGTAAAGAAACACTAAATTGGCCTGTCATCATAAAGACTTCAAATTTATTGATTTCATATCTCTCATTGACAAATGATTTATATAATATTCGGTAGTTTTATTGTCATTTTGTTTGAGATAATTACCGTTACAAGCACAACAATACCGAACAAAAACCGCTCAAAATGAAATAGTCTGTTCTCAGTAAGAGCTGAAACCTCTCAATTTACAAGCCGACTGCAGGTGTTTCCACTTAATGAGCCATTTCAAGTCCAAAGGCCTTGACTTTTAATTTAGTAATTGAATGTTATTGAACATTCAGTAAATGAATGTTATTGAAATTCAAATTCAACACATTGCATTACAAAACACCACTCCGTATGAGGCTATTTTTTGAGTGAGCTGTCCTGCTAAAATTAACATAAAAAATCCCTTTTGAGTGAACAGAAGCAATTAATGTAAACCACGATTGAAAACTAAGAGGTTGTGAGTATATTTAAATATAAATTTCCCCAAATTAAGATAATAGATGTCTCTCAGTTTAAGAAGTTTGAGATTTTCAAATAAAGGAGTTGTATGATCACGGGATCCAACTTTGTTAACAATGCGAACTGCTCGATTTTGTAGACTAAATAGCCTGTTATAGAGTGTAGTGGATCTACCCCGGGTAAGAATTGCACAATTCAAATAAGGAGGAATAAAATAATTATAGAGTGTACATTTTTAGAAATCTTACTCCATAAGATATTAACATGGTAGTTCCATGAGAGATTCTCATCAATATAAATACCAAGGAATTTGGTGCTTAGTTTAACTTGCTTTATACTGAGAGGAACAGATCTCGTATTTTTGAGTTGTCTATAACAAAAGACTATAAAGTTGGATTTCAACAAATTAATATAGAATGTCTATTAGATAAGAGCCAATTACTTATTTTAACAAGCTCAGTGTTTAAAATACCAACTGCATTATCTATATTGTGATGGTTATGAATTAAACTTGTACCATCAGCAAATAAACAAAAGGATGTAATTTTGGATGAATTACAAATATCACTAGAGCTCAAGTGTTTGTTGGTACAAACACAAGGTGTTTGCAAGAACTTCCGGTTCAGTCAAATTACCATCGATGATGTCACAATCATATTTTTCAAAAGTGGATCATCTTTTATTCTAAAATTGATATCAATTTCATATTCAAAATACCTATCAAATTTGCGTTAGAATGTGTTGAATTTGAACTTCCTGTTTGGACCGGAAGTAAAGTTCAGATCAGAAACCGAACAATTTCAAGAAGTGTTCGCGCAGTCGCACGCGAACACCTAAAAAACTGAAGAATGTCAAAGAGGTGTTCGCGCTGTCGCACAAAAACATAATTAATTCCGGAGAGAAAGAGTTTAACAAAATGCCTGGTCCTGATCTAGGTAAATTAATCAAATGCAAAGTCTTTATTTTTTGTATTAGTTATTGTAAGATTTATTTACAGCAAATCCATCTGAATGATATTTTTAAACATAAAAAAAAAGATTTTACATTTTGAATGGTCGGCGTTGTAATATTCCCATTTCGTCTTTAAAAACATGCATTCAGCAAAAACTTGGCTGAATTTCAAGCGATGCACGCTCTGTGATGTGGAGGCCGCCATATTTGCTTGTATTTGCCACACATTATTTTCGGAATATATGAACGAGACTGATCAACACAAAATTTCATTGTTGGATTTCGGGTCTCAACGATGACGTAATGCGTATATTTCAGAGCTTTGTAATCACGAAATTGTCGTCAAATTAAAATAGATTTAGAGATAAAGAGATAATGTGCAACTTATATGACAAGCAACATCGTGTTTTGACATTTTTATATTTATTTCTTCAATTATACATCAACATTTGGTGGTAGAGATATTAATCAAGGTGCGTACGGCAACCAAAGTGTTGAAAAAAAATAATAAAATAAAACAAAAACATTAATTGGCTTAACCTTTCATATAATACGAGCCGACAGCTAGCGGAAAAACGTAAATAAACACTAAATTGGCCTGTGATCAAAAAGACTTCAAATTTAATTATTTCATATCTCTCATTGACAAATGATTTAAATAATATTCGGTAGTTTTATTGTCATTTTGTTTGAGATAATTACCGTTACAAGCACAACGATACCGAACAGAAACCGCTCATAATTAAATAGTCTGTTCTCAGTAAGAGCTGAAACCTCTCAATTTACAAGCCGACTGCAGGTGTTTCCACTTAATGAGCCATTTCAAGTCCAAAGGCCTTGACTTTTAATTTAGTAATTGAATGTTATTGAAAATTCAGTTAATGAATGTTATTGAAATTCAAATTCAACACATTGCATTACAAAACACCACTCCGTATCAGGCTATTTTTTGAGTGAGCTGTCCTGCTAAAATTAACATACAAAATCCCTTTTGAGTGAACAGAAGCAATTAATGTAAACCACGATTGAAAAGTAAGAGGTTGTGAGTATATTTAAACATAAATTTCCCCAAATTAAGATAATAGATGTCTCTCAGTTTAAGAAGTTTGAGATTTTCAAATAAAGGAGTTGTATGATCACCGGATCCAACTTTGTTAACAATGCGAACTGCTCGATTTTGTAGACTAAATAGCCTGTTATAGAGTGTAGTGGATCTACCCCGGGTAAGAATTGCATAATTCAAATAAGGAAGAATAAAAGAATTATAGAGTGTAAAATTTTAGAAATCTTACTCCATACGATATTAACATGGTAGTTCCATGAGAGATTCTCATCAATATAAATACCAAGGAATTTGGTGCTTAGTTTAACTTGCTTAAAACTGAGAGGAACAGATGTCGTATTTTTGAGTTGTCTATAACAAAAGACTATAAAGTTGGATTTCAACAAATTAATATAGAATGTCTATTAGATAAGAGCCAATTACTTATTTTAACAAGCTCAGTGTTTAAAATACCAACTGCATTATCTACATTGTGATGGTTATGAATTAAACTTGTACCATCAGCAAATAAACAAAAGGATGTAATTTTGGATGAATTACAAATATCACTAGAGCTCAAGTGTTTGTTGGTACAAACGCAAGGTGTTTGCAAGAACTTCCGGTTCAGTCAAATTACCATCGATGATGTCACAATCATATTTTTCAAAAGTGGATCATCTTTTATTCTAAAATTGATATCAATTTCATATTCAAAATACCTATAAAATTTGCGTTAGAATGTGTTGAATTTGAACTTCCTGTTTGGACCGGAAGTAAAGTTCAGATCAGAAACCTGTCGCACGAAAACCTAATTCCGGAGAGAAAGAGTTTAATAAAAATGCCTGGTCCTGATCTAGGTAAATTAATCAAATGCAAAGTCTTTATTCTTTATATTAGTTATTGTAAGATTTATTTACAGCAAACCCATCTGAATGATATTCTTAAACATAATAACAAAAAAAATAAATGTACATTTTGAATGGTCGGCGTTGTAATATTCCCATTTCGTCTTTAAAAACATGCATTCAGCAAAAACTTGGCTGAATTTCAAGCGATGCACGCTCTGTGATGTGGAGGCCGCCATATTTGCTTGTATTTACCACATATTATTTTCGGAATATATGAACGAGGCTGATCAACACAAAATTTCATTGGTGGATTTCGGGTCTCAACGATGACGTAATGCGTATATTTCAGAGCTTTGTAATCACGAAATTGTCGTCAAATTAAAGTAGATTTAGAGATAATGTGCAACTTATATGACAAGCAACATCGTGTTTTGACATTTTTATATTTATTTCTTCAATTATACATCAACATTTGGTGGTATAGATATTAATCAAGGTGCGTACGGCAACCAAAGTGTTGAAAAAAATAAAATAAAAAATAAAATAAAAACATTAATTGGCTTAAGTCATAATTAGGACTTGGCATAAGTAAAAAAAAACAGAATTTAACGAAATTTTGTACCAGTAAACTATTAATGCAATCACCTGATTGAACCAAAAGGTAATGTTTTGAGAAATTAAAATAATTTTGTTTAAAAATCAATCAAATATTAAGAAGGATCATAACTGCTGATCTCAAAGAGATGTAGCTATCCGGTCCTAGCGCAAAATTGATGTGTCTTTTGAAGTTGAAATTTAAAATGTTAATAAGAATTTTTGACATTTTCTAAACATTATGATTGTGATGTCACCAATGATTGTTTGATTGAACTGGAAGTTAATGAGAACACCTAGTGTTTGTTACTGTTGACAGTCAATAGCATATAAAGGTCTTGAAGCGACTTAAATCTGTTTGCATTTGATAAGGACATTTTAAAGTTAAATACAAGTCTATTTATTTCGGAGAACAAGAAAAGCATACCTTTCGCCGGAAAACAGTTTCGCGTAGGCATATGTCCAAATTCATTTCATTCCACGAATGCCTCGAGTCGATAGATATTACGAAAAGTTTATTACCTACAAAGGTAATAGACTTCTGGTATTACGCGATCGAACGATTTTAAAGGGAAAGTACCCCCAGTGAAACATATTTTTACCAGGGGTGATGAATTGTTTGGATAATAGCAGCGAGCGAGTAGCGCGCGTGGTGTCAAAAGATGTTGGTAAATTCTACGCTTCCATTGGTTAATTTTGGGTGCCCTGTGACCCGCGGTCACTATTGCATGTTAACGTTGAATAGTTCATTATCATGGCGGCATTTTAAAACGAGTAAATATAATCAGCAGTTTCAGCGTGTGTTCCTGAGTACAGGATTAGGCCTATATATATTATTTGCGAGAAGAGGGGCTCGAAGCAAATATGAATAATTTACTTTCTTACATTTTAAGAGAGGTTATGTCTAAGAAAACCAAACAACATAAGTTTGATTACATCACCCCAACATACAATTTTGTAAAAAGTAATTTTGTCCGAACCCCGTTTGTCTCAAATTTAGAAAACAAATGGCCACTCCTACGTTTACACTTGCAACATCGCTGATATTTTCAGTGTTATTAGAACATATTTGAGTGATTTTATCCACTGAAGGGTGTCAGTACAAGTTCGACGTCAGGAAGTTTTGTTTCCCCAGTGGACATTGGTCTTTTTCTGAATTCGAGACAAAATGGGGTCTGAGAAATTGACTTTTTACTTTTTAAATTTATTTTACTGTGTGTTTAGATAATAAAATTTGTGTTCCTTATGACATAACCTCTCTCAAAATGGGGAATGGTTCATTATTAATAATTGCTTAAAGCTCCAAAATCTTCAATCCGATCTCACTCATATCCATACTCGTTTATGGCCGAGCCTCTTCCCCAAGTATCAATCTCTCCTCAGCCATGTCTCACGGGGTGCCAGCTCGACCGACGCGCTGGCACATACGTTTGTTATATTTCCATCTGTATATTAACCCTATCTGATCTGTGATGACGTTATCAAACATATTGACGGCATGTCACATAATTCGAGGCATGTCACATAATTCGAGGTATGTAAGATGATGCAACTTCATCATGACAAAAAAAATGGAAAGACATTGTGGGTCTAAGCTGTGCCAGACAAATCATTAATTTGTGGACTTTATATCACTTGGGTAAAGTGTGTCACCTACATGTGTGCGTAGTGGCACTATTTCACTTGCCAAAATTATGATTTCTCCATTTTTTGTTCAGGAGGGTCAAATATCAAATCCCTGCTCATAAACCCTGGGAAATTCGCTCTTCTCTACCACATTCAAAGGCGCTGGTACACTCCAATATCTCTGAGCTCTCATTGTTTAATTGTTGTGACCCCAAGTGACCCACGATCGCTACTTTCTGTTTACGTTCGTATGTGTGTTAGAGTACAGGTGTTGATAAATAGACGCATCAGAGAGGCCATCGAGATCGTCAAACACGACACTGTGCCACAGGACATCGGCCTCTACATCAGCGACATTTGGCGACCACTACTACGGACTGAAGGATCTTCTATATCCAAAGTCCATAACCCACCCCATACTGAGGGATCTCCTATATCCTAAGTCAACCACCCTCCATCCCCCTGTGCTTGTTAACAACTGATTCAGTTCAGTGAGCACACACTCCTCTCCTCCAACCCCTAGGATCCTAGTCTCAACAGTTCCCGCCTGCGCGCCTCAACGAACTAATCCTCCAGCATCCATTCATGGGATGATCCTCCAGCAGTCTACTTAAGCAGCAGCATTTTCCAGAGTCCGGCATTCTCCTGAGGACGATCAGAGCATACTGATCGAAACGTCGAGTTGTACCTCAATTGAGATGCCACATGGTGTCATCGCAATTAGTCTTACTTGTTGATAAATAGCTTATCTTCAATCCGTTTCCATTTTTGTCCACATTACGGATGAGTCTCTTCGCCCTCTTCTCGGCCGTGTCGCAAGAGGTGCCAACTCGACCGACGAGGTTGCACCTGAAGGCCTTTACTATAGCCACATACATGTACTAATAAAACAGAGAAAGGCATTAATGTGCTTAATTTTGTTATTCTCGGTCTCCATGTTATTGTTAAACAGGTCTGATTGACATTTCCAGTCCCACAGTTGGGTTTTCTCTGCAAGGCTTTGAAGGGGTTACTAAACAGAATATTTAACAATATGGCATCAGATTAATGAAACAATGTTACCTATACCATGGATGATGGAGTTTTGCCCGACCGACCGACCAACCGACCGACCGAAGATACAAAAAAAATAGAATAAAAAAACAATTAATAAATAAAATAAAAAATAAAATAAACAAACTCGACGATGCCGAGCCGTTGTCAGCGAGCAGTCAAACGTCTGAGGCCGGGGAGGCAGATCTGTTTGGCGGCAGTTTACGGCCAGGCCAGCAACGCACCTTTACTTTGTCGACTCAGGCACGGACACAGACACACAAATACATTCACCTTACAGATAGAAAAATCATTACCTAGGATATCAAGATACTGCTGAATATCAGAGATGTTGCTTGCCAAGCTACGAGCATTAATATGCAGAATTTTAGAATCATCTAATTGACAACAAATATTTAAGAACTGGTCTTGACCATAGTACTCGGATGCAATATCAGGCACATCTAATTTAATATCCGGATCTAAGTTAGGATCAACTACTGGTGTATCATTAACCATCGATGGAACCATTCGACAAATTAAGTAGGTATGAAAGTGAATTTAATAAACATGTATCCGGTCTCACTACTGGTGTTACACATAATGACAAAACAAGTTAGAATAAATAATACTTAATCTTTAAGCACAGTGGATACAATATTTACATAAAACAAGCTTAGTATACACGTCCACTCACTTGGCTTCCGCAACCGAGAATGTCTTAAATTCCCCACTGACTAGCTGATAGCGGATGACTGCAGGGAGAGACCACGGGATATAGGCGAAGTTTACTCGAGTGTCTTTACGTAGACCGGGGAGGTGCTTTTCCCTCAGTATGTGGCGCAGTTGTCTTGTTTTGGGTGTCACATCATCTGACAGAAAAATGGCGGAACCCTCTAGTGGATTGTTCTTGAGATGTTTTGATGCATTTCTTAGGATCTTGACTTTGTCGGTGAACCGTAAAAGCTTGACATGTATCGGTCTTGGACGGGCAGATCCTTGGCGGTCACCCGGATGATCTCCATCATTTGATTTACCGTTCCGGCATCGCTGTCCAGTACGGTGAGCTCGGTCTACCTCGATGTGCTTAGCACCTTCGAGTTTCATGTGATCCGTGATGAATTTGGATACAAACTCCTCACACTGTAGAGTACCCTCAGAGGCTTCTGGGATGTTGTGCAAGATGACATTGCACCGCCGGCTAAGATTTTGGAGATCGTCAATGGAGGACTCAAGGTAGGCCACTCTTCGGTCTTCTGCTTTGCTGTCGAGTTTTTTCTTGATAATATCATTCTCCTTCTCCATGTAGGACACAGCTTCTTTAAGTTCGCTGATTTCGCTTTGCTGACCATTGATGGCATCGTTTATTTTCTCCCACTTGTCTTCCAAGTGTGTAAGCCTCGACCCCATGTTCTCCAGTGAAGAGAGAATTTTGTCGAGCTTCGTGTGGACTGCATCGTTCCCGCTTTTGTTGCATTCACATGTACAGTGGCAGCCATTTTGCCCTGTCTGAGACTCGGTTCGTGATTCTGGCCTGGATTTCCTCTTTTCTTCGATGCTCAGGACTTTTGGCTTCCTGTGTGTCCGACATGATCAGTGGTCGAGTAGGGTCGTGAATATGATACAGATTAGCTATCAGTTAGACTGAGTTTCAGTAAGTAGATAAACATGAATTAAATTGCGGAGCCAAGTCAAGAAAACGTGTTACTGATGTTGATGCATGCGCACTCATCCACATCAAAGTCCACATCAAAGACGCCCTTTGTTTTGTCCTTAGTCAGTTGCTTGCCGTCTTTGTAGACGCTTGGTGAAGTCTCTGTCACCGTATTGACTCTCCCTAGCATTGCTTGCTCTAGGTCTTCCTGTGTTGCAGGTGGTCCAGCAGCAACATCTCCGTCTTTGCATCGGACCAGGCGACGGATGTGACTGACGTGTGGGACTGGTGTCGCCTGCTCGGGCCTCTCTACCTGTGTAGGCCTTCATCTCTCCATAAATCGTTTTCCTCTCCTTGGTGTACAGGTAGGGTTCAAGTATCTCCATTACATGAACAGCTTGTCCCGAACAGCATTGCTGTGGCCAGGCCGGTATGGGCTTCGCGCTTGGTGCAGGCTGATCGTTCACCTCTGGGTCAGGTCTTTCAGTGGTATTACACAACTTTCCCACGCAACATTTCCATCATGTTTAGTGGTTTCTTTCCTGCTCAGTGCTGGTGCGGGTATGTCACTTGTAGTCGCCTCTTCCTGGTCCCAGATTATCGGTGATTGCGACAGGACTATACCTCTCGAGGCTGTTGACCCTCTACGGTCTGGTCAGAAGTCTCGATCTCCACCTCCTTTGCTGCTTCCGGTGCTTCATTTGCAATCTCTCAACCCTTGGGCGCCTCTTTCTTCACAGGTATTCTGGGTAACTGATCCATCACCACCTGTCTAGGTGCTACCTCCTTTCTAGGTGCGGATAGGTTCATCTGTCCATCCTATGGTGCACGGGACACCGTACAGGTTACTGGCGCCTCCACTCTCTCTTCACCTTATTTCAACCGATCCTCACTAGCACTATCCTGGCCATGCTTCTTAGGCTCTTCCCCATGCTGTATGGTATTTTTGCTTAGGGGTGGTTGACACCTCTTTCCGGAGATCTTCTCTGTCTTCTTATTGATCTCAGGAGTGCTGAGATTTCAGGAGTGCTGAGATTTCAGGAGTCCTGAGGAGTGCTCCTTTCGTGCACTACCTTTGCTGCGTCTGTCGCGCTCTCGCCCTACGTACGTCTCGCCTTCAATGCAGTCAACCTCAGTCATTCTAACCGGGTGACAGTGAAGGTAATGGACCTGTGGGTTATCCCTTCTATTGTTCTGATGTGAACACCGTAGGCACCATGAAATGTAGTCTGGGTCCGTGTTCCACCTTCATGTGGCGGTGAACACTCCTCTTGTGCAGCCGTACATTGCATTTGGGGCATTCCACCTTCGCCTCCTGTAGCTCTGACTCTGTCTTTTTCTTCTCTTTCTTTTCTGCTTCTCCCACTTCAATGCTGCTTCAAGCTGCTACTTACACAGCAGTTTAGGCAACAGACCTTTTGTCTTCACCGGTTAATGCAACCAAACGAATTGTCCTTTCGCAAGCTTGTCTAGTCTTCAACCACGCGCTTGTCGTAGTTTTCTTCTGGTGCCCAGTGCCTGTTTGAGGCAATTTCTTGTCCTATCATGTGCAGACGTAATGTTCTGTCGTATAAACCTCAATGCAGAGTCGTCAACTCCTCGTCATCATCAGTATAGGCAACGCAGTGATCAAATCTTTTGGCAGCTTCACCTCTCGGCCCAACATGATTTACCTGTACATTCCTGGGGTGTCGATCGGTAGGCAAATGGAAGCTTAGTGTCCCTGTCTCGCTGGCGTCTATGCGGTTCGATGATCATCGAAATCATCGTCAGCAGCATTCGATTGAACCGTTCAATCATCCCGTCAGACGTGTAGAGCTGTGTGTCTTCTCAATGCCAAAGATTGTACACATCTCTGAAAACACTCGGACTCAAAAGTTTCTCCCCTGATCAGAATGTATCTTGACGGCGAGGCTGAAACGACAAACAAACCTCCCCCCAACTTGTCGACCACTGTTACTGCTTTTTCATCCAGCACGGGGTAAGCTTCTATCCATTTGCTAAAGTAGTCACCGACTACTAGAAAGTATTTATTTCCCCTCTCCGTATCCAACGCTATCCTCTCCATAGGTGCACCTACTATTAGGTGCTGAGGGTGCCTTCCTTTTTCTTGTGGGCGACTTCTTCATGGCACAAACATTGCACTGTCTAACTGCAGATCGCACGTCAGCACCCATGCTCGCTCAGTAAAATCTCTGGTGAACCGTGGCTATATCGTCTTTAGCCCAAGATGCCCATGAAATTCCCCTATTATCTCCTCTCGGAAGATGATTGAAGCACAACTTTCCACTTTATATGATGATCATCATTAGGTTCCTATTCCATTGGTCCCATAGGGAACCAATACGATTCTATCGCGCGAGACGAAGGAGAAAGGGTATCCCACCCTGGTCTAGTTGCTGACTTCTACTTTGCTTCCAATACACATTGCAGGGATGCATCTTCCTTCTGGGCATCTCTCCACTTTTCTCGTGTTATTGAAGGCTCCATCGTGATGAGTCTTCTCCAGGTTTCTCCAAGGTGACATGTCTCATTGGTTCAATGGAATGCTTTTCTTGACAGTCCGTCTGCATTACCATGCGACCGGCCTGCCAGATGAATTATCGTGAAGTTGTGTTCACCTATCACCCGCCGACATCTGGCCATCTGTCCTTGAGGGTCGCAGAAATTCATGAGCCACCCTCAGCGCTCCGTGATCTGTCCTGATGGTGATTTTTCTCCAATACAGGTACTGTCTAAACTGCTTAGAAATACGACCACAGTCAAGTGTTCCCAGCCGTTACGCAGTAATTGCGTTCCAGTTTACTCAATGTCTCTACATGGCGTATGATCACTTTTTCCTGCCTGTTTCTTGTTTGCAAAAGCACGGCACCCATACCTACCGCGCTGAGTTTGTTTCAGAAGTTGCAAGGATTGTTTCAGGAGACTCTGCTTGAACAGCTACATTTTTTGGGTTTGAGTTTAAGCCCTGCATCGCTTAGGCGCTGGAACACCGTTTTTAGGCGAGCTACATGCCCTGAATTATTGCTTCGTGTCCCGGCGGTACTGTAGTCGTTCGTCCCTACTACTACCTGGCAAAGAATCAGGTCCTCTTGGTGTCTGTACACTTCACTCTCTCAACGTTAAGCTACCCATGGTTTCCAGGAAACGTTCGTCATGGGTTCTAACTCTGGATCCAATGCTACCAGTTGCAGCGGCTTCTGGTGGAATCTCATAGTAAAGGGTGGATGACAGCAATGAGTCGGTTGCGCCCATGTGAACTAGTAGACCTCCTCCTCGCCTCGAACTAGCTCCGGCCAATCCTGGGAACCAAAAATACCTCAGCACAAGTTTCATGAACTTTTTCTGTTTGCCAAGGGTCTCCTGTATTTTTAAGCAAAGAGCCCTTTCTGATGGTACTTAAAGCAATCACCTAAGTGATTCTCTCTTCGGCGGTATATAAGCGGCCTGGGCAGATTCTTTATTTCGTTAACCTTGGTTGTACCCACGGGGGTGAGTTTGTCAGGGGCAAGTTGTGGTAAAGAGGCCTGAGTTTGCCTGAGGCGAGTTGACTGACATGCCAATTGATAATATAATTACCTTTGGATACTTTATTACAGAAACAGAGCTGTAGTTGAGTACTTTTCATGATAGTAGGGGTCCTTATGTTCAAAAACAGGGTCAGGTGTTTTCTAAGACCTAGAAGCGATCTGAAACCAGTTTTGGAATCCTTAGATGGTCTACATCTGCTGTTGTGCGTTGTGTTTTGATTGCCGATTCTACTTTGGTGTCGATTGAGCTGGACAAAGTTTGTATTGCAAGTGAAATGTCTTCATTTGACACGTGATCTGCGCTGGACATCGTAATTTGTGTGTCGTTTCACTTGCAAATTTCACTTGCAACAGCGAAGCCCTAGGCAAAGCCCTGTATATATCTATACATTGTAACAATGCTTTACGTAACGAAAGCGCACTCTGACGAGCGCCCCACACCTGTCGGTGAAAAATAACATGGTTTTTGTTTACATTTTTGTATTTTAGCACTATTTTATGGGTTGAGGATTCAAAAAAAAAGGTCACTGACAATTGAGAAAAATTAATTGTTAGGTACAAAACTGAGACCATGCCCACTTTGGATGATATGCCACACCTCTTAATGCTTATAGGTAGCTCATAGGTAGCTTCCCAATTTGGTAATTATATAAATGAATACATGTTTAATCACTGGCAATGATGACTTACCCAAGTGTGATCATATTTGAACAGTGGTCAGTGGAAATTGGAGCCAGTCATTGCCATTCTTTTTTCAACCAAACTATCCACTGTCTACGTACAAAGGACGCGGCACAGTCAAATGAGCATAACATGTTGTTGCAGACTGCATGCATATGTTTTTACTCTCCACGTAGCTCAGGATAACAAATCTGGTGTGCGCCTGCTCTACTGAGTGTAGTAGTTGTGAAGTTCGGCCGAACTCTTTGAACACCTGAATGATGTCCTTTCCATCTGTTGTGTCCAGTTCATTCCTCTTCAGCAAACTTTCCTGTAGTGTCGCAACTGGTTAGAGAATGTCATCACAATACTGCTGTTCCCTTCTCAATCCCAATGTAACTGAACATCCCATTAATGTCATATGACACAACACGAACTTTCAGCGTGATCGGACAGAGCGTTCTGGAGATATTATTTTAAAAAAAAATGTCATGGGAGCACATTGTGTCCCCCCAGGCCTGATAGGGTTAACCTAAATAACATCATTTTGGTTTGAAATGTGGATTAAAAAGTAAATACATTATTATGACGAAAAAATGTCAAACGAGTTACGAAAAATGTTGGGAAAATTATTGACATTTTAGGAATTGTTTTTGAACATTCAAGGACATTTTGGGCCACTTTATGAGATTTTGTTTATTTACTTTTAGAGACTTATTAACTACACTGGTTAAAACAAAAAAATAAAAAATACTCAAGGTTATATAAAACAATAGTTCAAATGTGGGACCTTTCCTAAGGGGGGGATTCCTCTTGCACTATTCTCTTTGAATCTGTTAATAGTAACAGCAAGTTTTCCCGTTTCACGTCTTCATGAAGGAACCCAATAAATGTTTAATGTAAAGTGGAAAATGCTCATTGCCTGAAAATAGTATTAACCACGCGATTTTATGAATGGTTAGAGACTTTAAGGGTGATATACAAACCACTGGGTCATATGATGTTAAGCTCTTGCTCAACCACCTTCCATCAATTGCCGGCAGGTTATTACCAAATTGGGAACTATAAGCATTAAGAGGCGTGGCGTATCATCTAAAATGGGCGGGCCTCAGTTTTGTACCAAACAATAAATTGTCAGTGATCTTTTTGGAATCCCCTGACTACATAAAAATAGTGCTAAAATACTAAAATGTAAACTAAAGTATATATTGTCCCGCGCATTTCAAAATGGCCGCCAAAGGGTGACTAAATTTTTGTTTGTAAACATTTAAACTTAATGTAGACTTCTTCTTCTTCTTTCGTGTAACATCGGAACCTCAGAGGTCCAACTCAGTGTCTTGTAGCCATGCCTTCGTCTCTGGTCCTACGTCAAAGAGGCTGGCTTGAGGGTGGTATGTATAGGGGGCAGGTTATATGATTGGCAGTCTGCTCCGGGTCGCTGCACTGCATGCAGCGCTGTCTGCCAGGCCCACTTCTTTCATGGAAGAGTTGAAGCGACCCGTAACCCCAGGATTCCATCTCAGGATTCCAAAACTGGTTTCAGATTGCTTCTTGGTCTTAGTAAACGTTGACGACATTAAGGACCTCTACTATGAGATAGGAATTGTTGTACGTATGTATCGGCCTGATTCAAAATGTATTTATGCACAAACTGACTGAAAACAAGGCTATGGGTGTCATTAGTACGTTAATGTTTGTGTAACAGCAGAATGCGTGAATGCGAACACATGTAGACGTTTATCATGCCGGGTCCGTCCTTCGAACATGATCGTAGCGCTGATGCTTTTCTGGCCAGCATATTGTCCTTCTTAGCCGCGGTTTGGAAACGTAGATTTGGATTTTCAATTCCAATGACCCTAAATTTTAGGATTTGTCTATTATTCTGATATAGGCTTGTGCCCATATAAACATTTTTAAAACTTTTCGAGTACGGGTACATGGCAAAAAAGGATGTGATTACGATACCATTTCCATGAATATGATAAAGTA